>CAJQZJ010032031.1:15667073-15722287 GCA_907164525.1 Lophiomys imhausi | reverse complement strand
CACACACACACACACACACACACACACACACACACACACACACACACAGAGAGAGAGAGAGAGAGAGCCTGTGTAAGTACAGTTTCAGAAGAATGGTGACAAAATTTCTAACCAGTGTCTTCAAGGGGAAGACCTGATTTGTGTTGGGAAAGAACAGAAGAGTACAGAAAGATTGGGCTCTTTCAGTATTTGAATTTTAAAAACACACACTTTTGTTATACCCCCACCACTAAGATGCAGAGAGGGTGATTTATAACTACCTTTGAGACTTTGCAGGTTTGTTTCCCCAAGGCCAAGTGATTAGAAAATTCTTTCTGTGAAAGCATTCCTTTTCTTCCTCAGACTTAAATCTCCCCATGTTGATGATCTGCAGGAAACTGTCTGCACTCTGTCACTGTTGAGGGGGCTCATATGAATCAGTTCTTCTGGCAAAATGGAATATATAGAAAAATAATCCAGGTCTGTGCATATTTGCATGGCTTATTGATTTAGTGAGCCCAGGAAGGTATGTGCATAGCAAGGATGCCCATGTTAACAGTAGTTACAGTGTACTGAGTGAGTGTTTAAAGCCAAGCAATGGGAAACATCTCCAGAAGGCAGATATTATCCACTTTTTTTAAATATGAGGAAACTGAAGATTGGGAAGTTATGATGTTGATCACTCCAGGGTCCCAGTGTGACATGTCCCTCAGGAAAGCCATTCCCATTCTGTCCTATACTGAACCTATGTGCTTACCTCTGTCCCACACACACTCAGTCAAATGCATGAACAATATAACTACTGGAATATATTTCAAAGTTTTGTGTATGGTTCAGGGAGGCAGAAACAGGAGACTCCCTGGAAGCCTGTGGGCCAGTTAGCCTGTAATATGAAGAGGTGAGTAACAAAGAGACCCTGTCTCAAACAAGAGGCAGGGGCAAAAAGAAAAAAAAAACATCTGACATTATCCTTTGTCCACATGTAGACTGTGGAATGTACCTTCCCGCATGACAAGTATATGTCTCATACACATAGAATGAGAGAGAGAGAGAAAATAAGAGCAGAGGAGGAGAAAGGAAGGAGGGAAGGAGAGAGGGAGAGGTTAAAGAAATACATTCAGAAACATGATGCCATCTCTGACCTGCACAATCTCATAGAGGAAGTTCTCATGCCTACAGTCTAAATTACCATAAGCCGAGTATAGGTGAACAACACCAAATACTTTATAGCAGACCTCGTGGATTAGAAATTATAAGTGCCATTTAGAGGGAAGCACAAGATGGCTCCTGAGAGTCTAGTGAACTTCACCAACCACCTGAGAGATGATTCCGTGTGACTGCATGAAATGGAAAAAAGGAATAGTAAATACCCCACTGACTGCACTTTCTCACCCGCTGAGAGCAGAACACAATCCAATGTAATTTTAGTAGTTACATGCCTCTGGGGAAAAAAGACCCCTAACACTAAAAAATTTCCTTAAATTTGTGCATTGCTTGGTGTTATAAAACTCAAGGAACCTTGGATGTTCTCCTTGAGTCAAATGGACTGGTAATTTTGTTGTGTTATATTATCTACCAAGCATAATGATAATGGGTCACATGCAATTTAGGAAAAAATTAAGTCTAATAAGAAAAATCTCTAATAAATACTAAGAGCATCTTATTGGTATTGCCATTGCTCTAACCCTTCTATTAGCATTTGAGTGTGGTTTCTTTTTAACATATTAAATGATCTGTAATATGTTGAAAATGAAGAGGGCAGTAAAAATTAAAACAAGCTTCTTGATAATATATGAATTGCACAAATGTTTGTGTGTCTTCTCCCTAAGGCGAGTTCTGCATAGAGGAAAGGGGTACTAGCATGTGGTAAGAGAGTCCCAGTTCACTGAAAACAGAGACAGGGAATCAGAAGGCAGCCCTGATAAACTGACCGTGTGCAGCTGGGGACATGGCTCAGTGGGTAAGAGTGCTCGATGCACAGACTTGAGGACCTGAGTTCAGATCCCAGTACCCATGCCAAAAGCTAGATATGGCCCTGCATGGGCTCGTAGTACCAAGATTTGACTGTGGTTGGCACAGATAGGAGGATCACTGGACCCCAATTGCCACCAGCCTAGCTCCTGGTTCGGTAGGATAATACAAGACAATGGAGAGAGTAGACAAGGAGTCTCCTTGCACCTCTGCATGTACCCTGCATTCACACATGTGCATATCACAGGAATGCATGCAGCATGTACATAACACAGAGGGGGGATGGAGGGAAAGAGGGAGGAAGGGAGGAGGGAAAGAGAGAGACAGAGAGAATGAATGAATATGAATACAGCTTTGCCTTTAAACTGGGCTTCTTGGCCTCTGGGGGGAAAATGAACCAACCTAGAAAAGACATGGTACAGACAGAAAGGGTCTGTATACATTGGCTCATCATGGGTGAGGCGGTAGGGTGGGATAATGTCTACTGTAGGATGCTGACATTGGATAAGTCCTTCTCTGTCTAGCCTATGTAAGACTCTGCTAAGGAGCATATTCACAGTTGGAGCACTTTAAGGTCTTTTCCTGGAGATTCTGTTTGTGTTTAGCTGTGATTGTTCCTGGCATTACTGTTTCAAATGAGCTCTTGGGTTTCTTCTGCACACTGAAGTTTGAAAAGCACAAAGCCCTGCACTAAATGATATCAGTGAGGGTCTCTTTGCTCTGGTCCTCTTAACCATAGCTGTAAGTGAATAGCCACTGTGTCTACACCCTGCTGACTAGTGGTATGGTAGACACGAATACCCTGCCATGTCAGTCAGTCCAAGTTATTGCCAAGTATCTGCTGTGCAAGGTTTTGTTGGTATGTGCAGAGATGCCAGATGTCTCTCAGGAACCTTAAAGACTAGGAAGAGACAGCAGACAGAAATTTAAATATATAAACACAAAAATGTCAGAAGTGGTTTGGAATCCCATTTGCATGAGGGAATGGGGGCAGGTGAGGGCTTGCTTATTAGTTTAAACAGCTGTCTTTGTGAGTGGAAGGCCTGTAGCAGAGAGATGGAAGTGGATGTGGAGAAAGGGACTTAGTGGAGCACAGATAGGAAGGTTGAAAAATTGGAGAGTATGCGTGGCTGATAGTATACCAGAGAGAAGAATATGAGATGACTCCTGAGTTGTCTGTCTGAGTGGAAGGTGGACGCATTTCATGAAGAATGACATTCAGGAGGATTCGATTTGAGGGGCCACATGCAGTTTGGAGCAGCTATGCCTATACATGGAGATGTTCTAAGTCATGGGTCAGCGACCTTTTCCTATAAAGTCCTGGTAAGCATTTTAGGCTCTGCAGGCCAGATGGTCTTTACCCAAACTCCTGTCATAGAGTATGAGAATGTTCAGAGGTGGTGTGTGAGCAAGTAGGCATGGCTGAGCTCCAATAAAGCTTTATTTAGAAAAACAGGTGGTGAGCTAGATTTGGCTCACAAGACCCAACTTGCCCTTGCCACTGTAAACATACAGATGGATAGCAGACATAAGCATGTACAGGTACAGTGACTTCCATGTGTCTATATACCTGGTATCCATGGAGACATGGAGTCATATCTTACAAGGGTGCACTTCTTGGTGATTTTTTAAAAAGATTTATTTATTTTTATCTTGTTAGATGAATTTTTTTGTTGGCATGGATGTGTATACATGCTTGTTCTGCATGGAGGCCAGAAGAGGGTGCTGGATCCCCTGGAGCTGGAGTTACAGACCCTTATGAACTTCCATGAATGTTCTGGGATCCAAATGAGGATCCGCTGTAAGATTGCCTCTGTTCCTCATACCTGTTTTTTAATAAAGAATTTCATTTCAAATTATTGAAAAGATACTTTTTTGCTTATGAAGAAGTAAGCATAGCTATGTACATTGAAACCATAAAATGCACATATTTGCCCATTAGTTAAGCAGAAGTTTAATGGCTGAGAGACACTTGAAGAAATGCTCAGCATCCTTAATCATCAGAGAAATGCAACTCAAAATGACTCTGAGATTCCATCTTGCACCTACTAGAATGGCTAAGATCAAAAACTCAAATGACAGCACATGCTGGTGAGGTTGTGGAGAAAAGGGAACACTCCTCCATTGCTGGTGGGAGTGCAAGCTGGTACAACCACTATGGAAATCAGTCTGGCGATATCTTAGAAAACATGGAATAGCTCTACCTCAAGACCCAGCCATACCACTTCTGGGTATGCATCCAAATAATTCCTCACCAAACCACAAGGATGTTTCCTTATCTATGTTCATAACAGTCTTATTTGTAATAGCTAGAAACTGGAAACAACCCAGATGTCCCTCAACCTAGGGATGGGTAAAAAACAAAAAACAAAACAAAACAAAACAAAAAAAAAACTGGTACATCTACACAATGGAATACTACTCAGCTATCAGAAACAACAAAATCATGCAATTTGAAGCCAAATGGATGGAACTAGAGAAGCTCATTCTGAGCAAGCTAACCCAGACTCAGAAGGATGCACATGGCATCTATTCACTTATGATTGGATTTTAGCCATATAGTACAGGATAACTATATGACAACCAATGCACCAAAGGGAACAGGAACATAGACTTTGTTATCTGTCAATGAGACACTTTGCCCTAGTGGTGCTTCCTTGTAGGTGCTTCCCAGTGTGTGAGGAGTCTCTTGGCCTCATATGACTGCTGGGCTGGGGCAGGGGACTGATATGTAGGGACACTCCACTCCAGAGGAGTGGGATGGAGGGGATGGGGGTAGAGGGTGGGAGGGCAGGACTGGGAGGGGTGGAAAGATGGCACTGTAATGGAGATGTAACCTGAAGTAATAAATAAACATAAAAAAATACCAAAAATAAAACCACTACCCATTAGCTACTGAAAAAAAAATAAACATATGGCAATAGCAAGAACCAGAAAAGCACAGAGAAACAGAAACTCCAAAAGTGGAAGCATGAGCTAGTCTATCTATGCTGGAAAACAATTTGTTGTTTTCTAGTCAGTTTGAAGACATAACAAGTCAAAGATCCAAACATCTTCGTACTCTACCCCAGGAAAAGCTAGTGAGCATGCCCAGAGCAACAACAACCATGTCTGTCACTTAACCTGTAGTAGTGAAACAAAACAAAAGTAGCCCACGAATCTGGAACCAACCAACATGATGCATTAAATAGAGGAGAGTGATACTTACTATGGATTAAATTACAAAATCAAGAGAAGGGGAAACTTACTGAATGGCACTATACGATGCCATTAAAAATGTGAAATGAAGCAGCATTTTTTTTATAGGGACTTTGCCCTGTGAAGGAAGTCATGCAAATGAAAAGTAAGGTCTCAATGTAACATTTACTGCAGCTGGGAGAGGAGGCAGAGAAATGCGACTGGACATTATGTCCGTTTCCAAGCTTGATGAATGAGTCTACAGATGTATACAAAGCTGGCAGGGTTAGGAATTCGTCTTTGTTGTTCTGTTGAAATGATCTTTGCAGTATGGTACAGTTCAAGCCCTGCCTGAATTAGTGACTTTGTATTTTCAAGACATAATTAAATCAGGACAATTGTTCTATTCAGAAGCAATTGTTTGGGTTGAGGAGATCACTCAGTCGCTAAAGTCCAAGGACCTGGTTCTATCAAAATCCCCAGGACTCATATAAAAAATAAAGTTGAGTGTTGTTGGGACTCAGGTGCTGTGGAAGTAGGGACATGTGGGTCCTGGGGCTTGAAGGCTAGTTTAGCCCATTCGGCTGTCTCGTAGGTCAACGAGAGACTTTATACCCCCCCCCAAAAAAAAAAAAGCAAAAACACCAAACAAACAAACAAAAACCCATTGGCTCACACCTAAGTAATTGTCACATAATGATGTTTTATGACTTCCACATGCACATGGTTACAAATACATTACCCATCCACCTCCAACACACACAAACAAAATGTTGTTTTCATGAGCTTTCTACCTAACCCTTTTCTTCTTCACACCACCTCTTCCAGGGGCTGAAGGCTTTCTTGCTTCAGTGTTTTTCTGGGAAGGATGCAGTAGAGACTGAAGACAGCGTAGATCGAGTACCAACAAGGAAAACTGACACGATGACATAGGGTCATTTAAGTTCTCCATCTTCAGGAGACCGAGCGTTGTTTGTGGCATAGGACAGAATGAGGTCAAATCCTCTCTGCCACTCAGCAAGTAATTCCACTGCTGTCAGTATATTATCCCAGGCACACAAAGCTGCAGGGACGGTGCACAGTGGTTTTGTGGTATGGAAGCTATCACTACATACTTTTTTATTCTTCAAACATCGTTTTGCAGTGTCATGATTACAAGACTTGGAAGAAGATAAACCCTTGGTCCATTCCCTGTATAAATGGGCACTTGGGACAAAACCACCTAGTTAATTTCCCCTTGTTGCTGAAGGAGAATCTGAATCCTAACCACAACACAACCTAGCCCCTAAATCTCTATTAAAAATCACCCAGGGTAGTCTGGTAAAGTGCTATTTAAAGTCAGCAGAGAATTATAAAGTCAAAAGTGAAAAATGGTACAACAGGAAAGAATCATAAAAAAATACTAGATCAGTTAAATGTAGTCAAAGGCAATTTAGTGTGAACTGGCACTAGTCCTCCTTATTGATGAGGAGAATGTGATGTGTCAGGGGTTGCCAAGAGCATGAGGAGAATGCAGAACGAATGATGCAACTCCTGCTTCACTCCAGAGCAGATACAGGGGTCCAGGAAGGACAATGGGCTGCCTTGCATTTGTACTAGGAGTAAGAAATACTATTATAATTCCCTACATCTGATCATCTTCTCTTTTTTGTTTCTATCTCAATGATATATATGTATATGCATATATAAATATACATATAAATTTAATTTATAAATAGTAAATATAAATTTAAATTTATAAAATTTTAAATTAGGAAGCCAGGAGAAATGGCTCACTTTGCAAGGTGCTTGCCCAACCAACATGCAGATCTGAATTCGTCATTCCAGAATCCACATGAAAGCTGAGTGTAACACTGTGGCCCTGTGACTCTAGAGCTGGTGGAGCTGGGGAGATGGAGGGTCCCTAGGGCTTGCGGGCCAGCCAGACTATCTGAATCACCACACTGTAGGCTCAGTGAGAGACTCAAAACAATAAGGTGAGAGCAATCGAGCAATAGAGGAACATACCTGACATTGCCTTCTGGCCTACACACACACACACACACACACACACACACACGGGGGGGGACATATATATATACATATACATTTACATATACATACATACACATACACATATACACATACATGTACATACAAGCAAATCATAGCAACAACGTTAATCCTTTCATGGAAGTAAAGTAAGATAACTAACTAGATGCAATAAGAATTGTATAGGAAGAGAAATGCCAAGAAGCTAAGTAGCTTTCATTTGTACTGTTTAGTATCCTACGGTTTTAGCTTCTCTGGGGTCATTACAAGGACCTGAATTTGCATATTAACCTTCCTTCCCTCCAATCTGAGACTATTTTTGTCCCATCTTCTTCAATCCTGCTGTGTCCCTTCTGACAGTAACAGCAGACTTGATCATTACTAATGAGAACAGCCGTTGCCCCACCCCCATCCTTTGTAGGCCTTGTGCTAAGGTTTTTGTGTGTGTGTGTGTGTGTGTGTGTGTGTGCGCGCGCGCGCGCGCGCTAAAATCTTATACATTACTTCATTTATCCCCCATCCCACACAATGAGGTAGATCTTATTATCCCACGTTGTCATGAGTGTGGACAGTGTTCTTAGAATCTTGAGCCCATTTGAGGTTTTGCATTGCATGGCAGAGGCAAGACCTCGGGAGCCTGGCTCCTCAGCAGGCGCTAGTTAGTTCTTCCCCAGCTTTGTGAGCAGCAGGGACTGGGTGCTCATCCAACCAAGAGGCAGAGGCAGCTGTCAAACATAGCGTCAAGCAGAGCAGACCAAGATCTTATTCAGCCCCGCCTTGGCCTTGTCACGTACTGCCTCTGTGATTGACAAGACACTCACTTGCTCCACTTCGCTGTGTCTTCAGAATGGGGACCATAATGACATCTGCCTTGGTAGAGCTATGGAGAAGAAGCAGTTGACTTAAGCATCCTGAAGAAGTCCTGACCCACAGGTGTAAGTGCGGCCATCTCAGCCTTAGAGTCACTAACAGCATTCTGTTGTTACTGTTGTTGCATTTCAGCTTCTAAAGGTGGGCAGGCACTTTCACTGAGGAAAGCAGTTGTGGATGAGGTTGAGAGCCAAGAGATGGCAGGACCAGGACATGCTGCAGGACAGTGCTGCAGATGATTTGCAGTGTGGCTGGCTGCTCAGCCCCCTCCAAGCCCTGCTGGAATGTGGGCCCTATCTGCTTTTGGTAGAGCGGTTTTTCCCATATCAAGCACTTTGGGGAGACAAAACAAGGAAGCCTGAACCCTTTATAGGCCTCCTGTACCTGCCCCTTCAGAGGCAGGTTCTGGAACTACCATCTTTCTCTGCTCATCTTCAGCCCACCACTTCAAAGAGAAAGCTTTCTGGGAAAGCTTGCATAGAGGGCTAACAAATCTTGCAGACTCTAACTGCAGATTCAAGGGGAAAGACTGGTTTAACCAAACTGCTTTGGAAGACAAGAAAGAGAGTAGAGAAAAGTATTGGGTGGTGGGTGGGTAATAAAGGCAGGCAGGAGAAGCCATTAATCTCAAAGGCCTTCAATTCCCTTAGAAGTTTTTTGTTGTTGTTTTATTTTTAGTTTTGTTGTTGTTTTGTTTTGTTTTGGAGTGAATGAACAGAAATCATCCAGGCCATATGCTGTTGGTTTGTAGTTCTCTGGGATTAGGACTCCTCCCTCCCCACCAACATATTGAGGCCAGTGCCACTGCCTTGTTTAAGATGGCTCTTGAACTTGAAAAGGAGCGTAAAGGTTGTGGCCTGCAGGCAGAGTCAACGCAGAGGATTTGACTAAAGCAGTCCTGATGAATGCCAGGCCTCTCTTGACCGCCACAGCCTGATGATGACACGGGCAGAGCCTCCCTCAGGCTGGCTCACATTTTGGTCAGTCTGAACAATCAGGGAAGGCATAGTTCTGCCGGCAGCATGGAGAGAGTTCTGGGCCGTGGAGGGAACAAGTTAATTGTTCAGCCTGAACCGAGACCTTTCGCTCAAGTCATTAATCCTGGAGCACAGTCTGGAGCCTTGGCCCAGAGTTCGATTCTTTAGGCTGCGCTCCTGCTGCAAATGAAGGCTTATTCCAGGTGCTAGCCATTTGCGCGCTCTTCCAATGGGGCTGATTTATGGGCCTGGGGATGTTTCCTGCCTTTTCCAAATTCTGTTCCATTACTTTGTAATAAAGGAGACATGTGATTTCTGGTTTGTTGCAGATCTTCGGTTTTTACGTCCCCTAATACCAAAGATTTTAAAAATTAGTTTGTGGTCTGCTGTCTGTGATCTGGAGGGTGGAAATGCTGTTCTGTGTTTGAATATCAAAGTCAAAGCCATAGGGACTCTTCTTTCTTTCCCTCTGGTTACAGTTGAAGTTGTACAAGTCAGGCAGGAGCCTTTGTTTCCACATTCAACATCCAGATGCAAATTAGGGTTTGGGAAACCTTGGTGACAGCAGCTTGCTGCAGGTGGCAGAGTCATCCCCATCCCATCCTGACACATGTTGTTCACAGTATAATATTAAAAGGCCTCTCACACTTCAGCTGGCTCTCCAGTGACAGTGTAAGCCAATACTGAAGACTTCAAAAGAGAACCTGTGTGTCAGAGGAGGACACTGTTACACTGACGCCAAACAGGGTGCTGCCTAGTGGTACCTGTTGGACTGAAAGCTAAGCCCAGATCTGGGCTGATAGAGGACAGCTGATCCCTTGGGAGTTCCTGCAAGAGGCAGAATTGTGTCAGGAGAAAGTAATTGGAAACTGATACTTGGCATATCTCTGAATTACCCTTTCTTCCAGATAACACCAAAGGGTTTGGCCAAGAGTCTCTGGTGGCTAATCCATCAATTCCCACAATCCACTGCTGAAATACAATCTGCTCTTTGTTGAAAGTCACCAGCTGCTTTCTGATTCTGACTCCTAACCAGCACTTACCAGTGTGAAGGCCTGTAGTCTTCATTTGGGTGAAATGAGTGGAGTCGCAGCCAGCTCTGCCTTTTGATAATTTTTCTGAAATAATACTGCCGCTGGCAACAGCAAGCCATCCTTAAAATGCAACTCAGTTCACCAGGTACACGACCAGAGCGTGAACTGGACCTCATGCATGCTGTGCTGCAGGCCATGAGAAGTAGAAAATAAATATCAATGAAGCTGGTCTTTGCCCTAATGGCGCTTGTGTCTCTTAGGCAAGATGATGTGTTTATGAAACACATTTCATGTGGCAAGATAGGGTCTTGTGTATGTGCCAAAGTGAGGGGAGCTGGGAATGAGGAAGATGGAAAGGCAGAAACACCAGAGCAGAACAGGCCACAGTTGTCTCAGGTTTTATGGATGAGGTGGGACAATGACACAAATATCTTAAAACGCATTTTTTTTTCCCTTTAAAAAGCCATAAGGAGCACTGTGTCCTGTCACTGAGAGATTCTGGATCCTTTCACGTGAACCTAACAGTGTGAGAGTCAGTTGATTGTGCTTGGAGAAACATCACCTACAGGTTAGGGTGCCAACAGTTACACCTAATGAAGTAGGAGAAGAATAATGCATTCAAAGGGCATATGTGTCCTTCTGTGCTCAACTCCTCTTACGCAGATACCTAAAGTTATTCCTGGTCTCCAGGATCCCAAGGCCAGAGTTTCTTATCACTTACTTTTAATGTCTCAGAGTTCTTTCTACTCAAGACATGTTCTGAGAAGATGAACCTTCTGGCAGGAGGGAAGCATGACATCTTTGTGAGCTGCATGCAGTATAAATTCCGACACACGTGTAGATTGTGCAGGTGAGATGTGGAAGTAGCTTCAGGGCTGGCTTAAATATAGAATTAGAGAGCATTTGGGATAGCATTTGAAAGTCCAGGCGTGGCCCAAATTCAAGGCCACGAAAGTGAAGCCTCATGCCGATTTCTGTGAAGATCAAAATGTAGAGGTCAAACTACTTTTTAAAAAATTAATGTGCATTTTGGCCGTTGATAGCTATTTTGAAAGTTCTGTTATGGTTGGGCTGACAGGATAGGCATTCTTCCAGGATCCTTTTATCTTTAGAGGTGAGACAGTCTTGCAGTGGGCTGGGGTGCCTGAGAAGTTGGTTTATTTTTACTTTTTCATAATGTATTAATCATATACAACAATGGGGTTCCTTTTGACATTTGCACATGGGAGCATCATGTATTTCTGTTGTTCACATTTCATCTCTCTCTCTCTCTCTCTCTCTCTCTCTCTCCCCCTCCCTATTTTCTTTCTTCTTGTTACCCCCATTCCATGTCCAGTCGTTTTAATGCTTTTCTTTGTTTTTTTTTTTTTTTTTGGTGGCCCACTGAATTTCACTTGGATTGCTTACAGGAGTGCAGATGAGGCTTTGTTTACAGAAACGTGGGTGCCTGACAAGTGTCTACACCACTGAAGAAAAGGACTCTCCACCAAACATTAACCATAAATAAACCTCGAGAGAGGTGAGGCCTCGTGAGTCTTCTTATCTGTGACAGGAGTTGACAGGCCCACTGTTGTGCAGGAGATCACAGCTGTTGTGAGTTCAGGAATCCAGCATCCATGTAATGCCTGGAAGGCTGGGTGGGGGAGGTGGGGTCAGCATTCTACATCATTCTCACTTCTTTTGAGTCTTAGTTTTTCCTCCCTTTTTTTTTTTTCTGCAATGCACCCAAGGGTTGGAGTGAGTGAGTGATATAGCTGTACCATTTATGAATGCCAGTTCAATGGCCACTTACTCTCAGCACTCTGACCAGGCATGGATCTCTTTAAAAAGAAGTTTTTCTGACCAAACCAGAACTTACCTATGGGCAAAAACATAATGTTATAGAAGACAGTGTGATAAATTACCATGGCCAGTGAGCAAAATAGCAGCAGTAGTGTCTACACTAGGAACCATGACCTCCCTAGCTATGGACTTCTGCTTGCAATGGACAGTGAAAAATGCGAATTTCCTCTCCGTGGAGCAGGTCCCAGCTCCAATCAGAAGGCAGTTGAAGAGATTTGCCATTATTGTCCCAGTGGGCACATCTTGCCTGGCTCGTAACTAGTGCTACCTCCGGAGCCCATACCTAAGAAAGACTGCTGTTGATGGCAGGTTTTCTCAGTTGTGAGAAGGTTTCCACTGAGCTTCCAGTCTGTTTTCTCTAGGTCCTCCCATCAGCACATATGATCTCTTCAGCAGTCAGGCCTTCCCAGTTAGTTCCCATGGGCAACCAGCAGCAGTATCAACTGGCTATATTGTATTGGAGATGTCTCATGATCCTTCCTGACTAACAACTCATAGAAACTTAGCCTGCTCCTTTATGTATGGGAAGTTTAGAGTTGAGGTACTCAAATTCATTGTCACTATTATGTAGGATCTATCTATAGTTCCTTTTACAAAATTCAGAAGGCCTCCATTTGTTCAGTTCTAAAGGAATAGGTATAGCCAAGTCATTGGAAAATGTTTTGGAAAGAAAAGGACAACAGTACTGACAGTGGTGGTGGCCCTCTAAGGACAACAGTACTGACAGTGGTGGTGGCCCTCTCAGACATGGTATTCATTATTCCAAATATCCACCTAAATTTTAAATCAGATAGCTAAAGAATGCTAGTGAACTCTGGAAAGGATCAGAGACACTGAGCATGGAGGTGTCAGAGTTTATTTAGCTAAGTAATACCAGAAGAGGAATAGAAAAGTCACCCTTCCAGCTAGCAATCATTTTCATACCACAAGGAGACCCCTGCTTGGCAACCCCTGCGTGTCTGCTACCCTTGTGACTGGGTTTTGAAGCTAACATAGGAATCAAATTTGAATGGAAGTTAGGGAAAAATGCATTAAAAAAAATCTGGAGAGATGAATGTAAAGGACAGCCAGAAGAAGTTTGAAATCATTCTTGATTCCTGCCATCTTCCTTAGTATTCAATTACTCTCCTCATCTGAGAGGTTTGTCTTGGCCTCCCTGGGTGATGCATCCACATGTGGCTACTCACTCATGTGTGTTTATGTGTGTGGATATTGGTCTGCATTCCTCTTCATCATCTGTAGGCATTTTACAAATAATGGCTTGTGTGTGTGCTTTTTATCATCTTGTTTTTAAAATGGAAATGACAACTTGAAAATTTTTTGCAGAAATAGATCTTCTCTGGTGGAGAAATCTCATTGTGTACTTTGTAGGGGGGGGGGGTGATTTTTGGATCACATAATTCCAGGGCAGAGTTGGCATTGAGGGAGTATAGACAGCAGTTTTGGAAGCTGTGGGTTTCCATCATGTGGCAGGTGGGTAGAACTGATAACAGTGAGCCTGGTGGGTAAAGTAGAGAACCAAATGGGAAAAGCACAGCAAATATGGAAGTATGAGGCCAGGGTGTTGATAAGATATGCAAAGAATAAGGAGGAAGGGTGGACACTTGGGCTCTCTACCAACCCATTTTTTTTTCCCATGGCTGGGTTGAGGGTAGGATCAACAGCTTCATCCTTTGATGTTTCCGTGGCTGTTACTGTTGGTTTTGCTTTTTTAAGAATCTCACTATATATCCCAGCCTAACTTTGAACACATGTAGCCAGGACTAGACTTGGATTTATATTAGAGGGCTGAGATTCTAGACCTGTGACACTACACCCAGCAAAATTATTTTTGTTTTCAATGATACTGTCTTGACACCTTTGTTCTTACATACAGCCAAAAGACTCCAAGTGGGGCTCAAAAGGGAAGACAGAGATCATTCAGTCTTGGTCTATGACCTTGGTTTTTGGGTGAGTAAGTATTGCAATGCTTCTATAAAACCAGAGGTTCCAGTCAGTAAGATGAAAAGCAGGTCCAGATTCTACTAGCAAAGTTATATGTGTATCCACTGACCAGGGTACTTTTGCTATCTAGGACAATCTTACATTCTACATAGGGGTTTTAACCTTAATTCTTGGTTTTCCAAAACCAAGAAGAAGGAGGAGGAGGAGGAAGAAGGAGGAAGGAGTAGGAAGGAAGGGGAAGGAGGAGGAAGGAAAAGAAAGAAGGAAGGAGGAAAAGAAGAAAAGAAGAAGAAGAAAAGAAGAAGAAGAAGAAGAAGAAGAAGAAGAAGAAGAAGAAGAAGAAAGAAAAAGAAGAAGAGATTCATGGGGTGGGGGGGAGGCGAATGTTATGTTCCTGGGCCAAAGATCCCTGAGTGGCTAAATGGAGGTGATAAGGAAACAAGATTGTTTATAAAGTACATTAGCTAACAAAGTCACTTCTCTAGTTCTACAGTAAATTTAAATGGGAAACCGCCGAAAGGTTTTCACCCACAAACCCTAGGAGCTCGAAACCTAACTTTCCAGATTTCCTCATATGCACCCTCCTTTTAGAAAGACCACAAACATGTGTGGCCTAAGAACTCTCTCCCTTCCCTGCTGTGTGAGGTCCTCATCATAATTAGCATGCATGATCCTTTTCCTGAGTATCATGGGGTGTGAGTCCCCTGGAGACCCTCTTGGTTTTGACAAGCTTGGCATGAATGTGAAAACAAGAAAGCCCAGGGGACTTCTAAACATCAGAGACATTGTCACATATGGAGAAGTCCTCCTGCTTCACCTGATTGGTAACTTTCCTTACTGAAGGATGAAAACAATGAATGCTCTCAAACAAGCTAAAAGCAAGGCTTTCATGAATGTTCCATTTGTGGTGGGATTAGGAAAGGGCCTCACAGCTAGGAGGCTACTCAGTGCTCTTCTGCCTGCTTCCTGTTAAGAGATAAGATCATTTGTAAAAAGAATATAGGATATTGTAATTATCAGCAAGTTGTCAGTTCAACACCATTGTCCAGAAACAAAAGAAATATTCATCCCTTTGTGCTTGGGTGCTATTTTGTGTTGGGGATGGCCTCTTGACTTACCTGCTTATGAGCAATGGCTTGGGACACAAGATGGTTTTGATCCCAAAACTCCAGGAGCTCGCTGGATCATCTCCCTGGAATTATGGGTGAGAGGCCTCTGATCGGGCAGGCCCTTTCCTAATCCCACCACAAATGGAAGAATCATGAAGAAAGCCAAGGGCCTTGCTTTTTGCTTGTTTGAGGCCATTCTTTGTTTTCATCCCTCAGTGAGGAAGGCAACCACTCAGGCGAAGCCAGAGGACTTCTCCATGGAGTTTGCTTCATTCTGACATAACAGGATCCAGGAAGCATGGCCACTTTAGAAATCACTGGAGGCTAAGAGAAAGCTTTCCCTAGCCTCTCTCAGAAGGGCAGAATGAAAAGAAAAATAATGAAATAATTCATAGCTATAGTATTTTTTTCACATCAGCACATGCCAATAGATGCTCAGTTCAAAACAACTCTTGGATTAATACAGCATCAGACACACATCTGGCACAGAGAGCAACGGGATCTGGGGGTGAAAGATGCACATGATGTCTGCATCACCATGGCTGTCTGGATGCACATAGTAGGCATGGAAACTGTCTGCAGTTAGCTTTCCTTTGACTTGAGTCACCCCTCTGCTTGGTTTTGAGCCCAGATGTTTGGCATTCAGTCAAACTGCATGCTCTGCCTACTGCTGTCAGCCAACATCACTGTGAGGATGTATAGAGAGGGGCAGCATTCCTCCTGGTCACATGTTAAGGTGTCCTCTCAGACCAGTCACTCCAGCTCTGATGACTCATGGTCCAAAAACACACTGAGGGGCCCTTTGGGAGTTCCACTAGGCAAGGATCATGTCCTCTACTCCCCATGTTTGTCACAGTGTTATATCTGAAGGCAGAAAAAACATTGGAATCTCAGGTAGTATTCCAAAACAATGTTCGTGACAAATATTTGAACATCCACCCATCCATCCATCCATCCATTAATTCATTTCATTGGTCATAGGGAAATTGTTGAGAGGGGCCACTTGGTCCTAGGTTTGCCTTGAACTTGTAGAAACAAATGGAAAAGAGTTGGGGTAAGGGAAAGTTAAGATTCAAACATTAGATCAGATCCTTTGATTATCTCTTAGGGAGAAGTGACGTTCTGGGGAAGACTTATGACAGGGCATCACCCTGTTGTATTCATGCTGATGGCATGTACCTCTCAGGGAAGGGAAGCTGAATGGTTAGTGTACAAAGACAACTCCATATGCAACTGAGAATTTCTTATCTACCTCAGGGACAGGACAGCACATGGCTGCCATCCAGGCCTCAGTTCTCATTTCTGTGAAATAAAGTGATGAACCTGAACGCTGGATATTCCCTGTGACACTGTGGCCAGGGATTGAACAGGTTTTCAGTGCTTATAGTTTAGCTAGTCCTAAAGGTTTAGATCTGAGCACATTCAAGTCAAAGTGGGCTCGGACAGTTTAAGAATCCTGGGCGTGAGAAGTCATGGAAGGAAGCAAAAGCAGATGCCCTTGTGTCTTGGTGAGAAGACAGACGTATCGGAAAGTCCACAAAACCCCATTCGTGGAGATTTCTAGACTCAGTGTAAGTTTGCTAAAGTTCACGCTAGAACTCTAATTCAAAACAAACCCTAGCAAGCCTCATCTGCTCGTGCATTATCATTTTAGTATTAAGAGTGCTTCACCCTTGAATGGTTCACTTGGTACCCTTCAGTTTATTGAGTCACATTATTGACTTGGCAACCTAGGGAGTAGGAAGCAGAAAACTAGGGTGCCAGCGTTACAGACAACTCCTATTTCATGCAAGAAACAGGGGTTCACTGTTTGTGCATAGAACTGACACAGGATGATCCCCCTGGACTTGGGCGGATGGATTCACTGTGGCTTTCCTTCTCTTCAGACCTCATGTGTCTGTGTCAAATCACTTGTACAGGCAGGTAAGTTTACCTGTGTACAAAGCAAACACAGAGGGCGCGAAAAAGTTCTATGAAGTACTTAGTAACCTTCAGAAAGGTTAACAATGGCTAGCTAACTCACTTAATCCCCAACTGATGTGAGCTCTGTTCTATGCCCCAACCCTCCCCAACCCTCAGTTTCCAGCGTTCACCTCCCCCCCATTGCTACACTTGAACCCGCTCTTTAAAGCATTTCTAACTTTGAGTGTTGCTTTATATAATGCAGATAGCCCTCAGAGAGAGAGAGAGACAGAGAGAAAGAGAGTCAAGTGTGCTGTTGCTACAATAATTACCTGAATGTTTTTTTTTTCTAAAAATCATTTTTGTGTAAGATATTGGGGCACAGAGTGCTTAGCATGTTAAAACTAAGGTGGAATGAAAGGAGACCAAGACAGACTTTGTCCTGGGGCGATTTATTTAGAGGCAACCGTCCTAATGGCATTGTAATAAAGGAGAACTCAGGAGTCTGATTCTAAAGGGAACGCCCAGTATAATACAGAGGCACAGGACATGGAGCAAGAAGATACCGTGAGCAGAATTAGTATTGGTTGAATTGAATTGGTCACTTGCTACCCCTAGCTGGAGTACCTGGCTGGCCCCATGCTTGGAGAATGAGAGAATCACAGTGAACAAAAACACATATCTGTACAATGGTACCGGCTGGGTGCCTGGCTTAGGACATTGGTTCATTTTATATGCTCTTTTATTTTCCCAATTGCTTATGGTAGAAGACTCCTGTCCCTGTTCATCCTGGAGATGCACCAGTAGGAAGTGAAAGCACATCGAGCAGATTTACCAAGGAGCAGTTCATGAGCCTAACGAGGAAGTGAAGAAGTGTGTGCCAGAAGCCTAGGCAGTGGAACAGTGAGAAGGCTATAGCTATTACGCTTAGTTAAATTGTTGATACTGGCGGGATGTGGCTGAGGGGCTCGTCCATCCATTCTCTCCTTGTATCAGTGGTAATGGTTCCTTGGTGTGCTCTTCTCCATTAACAAAGATATTCCCCAAAGTTAAATACAGGGAGAAGAATCGACAGAGAAATACTTTCATTATTTCCTCTCTTCTGGGAATTCCTTCTATCCAGAAATGTTATTTAAGTCAGGATTATTCCCTGGATGGCAAATGGGTTTCAAGGGAAGAACTTGAGGACTGTGAGGCAAGTTTGTAGAGGCTCCTAATACCCATGCTTTCAGACTTACTCCAGGAAAGCCATGGAATGTTGTGCTTCCAGAAACGTCTGATACCATCTTCTTCCTCACATTATTCCTTCTTTCAAACACTAAGAAATGCTTTCCCTTTGTGAATAGTACCTCACTTCTAAAGTGTGACATTGAGGGCATAGATATGATAATTTATTTGTAGTTTAATTATAGCTATTTGAGGGGACGTCATGGGGCAGGGGGAGAGAGCATTAAATTTGGTGTCAGCTCACCTTGGTTTGAAACTTGAGCCACTGGGTGATTTTGGGATGGTCACATGAATACTCTGAACCTCAATTCCTTTATTTATAAATAAATTATCAATCCCCACAATTATGTGCGCACAGTCTTATGGCCGTTTTATTACAACTGAGTGTACAGAGGCACAGTTCTATCAGTAGACAATTTCATAGGTTAACTGAAAGTGACATGGTAGTTAGCAAAGAGTGGACATTCGATACCCATTAATAAAGAGCTGGACACAACTCCAGGTAGCACATAAGGGCATAACCTATGAGGGCCAGCTTTACAGATCTTTCTTTTCATCTTTGATTTCTTGCCTAAAGAACAGGCACAAATGGAAAGATTAAGTGAATCAGTACATATACTGGAAATCATGTCCTGCCCATATACTGGTGTTAGATTTTATTAGGCAATGTTGCATTAGGCCTTATTGTTCCAGCCTCACCTGATAGCCTGTCTTACCAGTGGCAGACTCTCCCAGCAGAACGCTGTCTCAGTGGAGTGGAGACTGATTCTCACCTTCACCTTCCATGGGCTTTGTTAAATGTCTGCAGAATGCTCTGTCATTTTTCTTGTTAAAGATAAAATTTACAAATAGGAAAAGAGGTGGGGGGAAAAGGCTTCTTCCTTCCTGCCTGGTGTCTGTAAATCAGTGAGCCAAGGTGAGTGATACAGACATACCCAGGCACTATAGAGGAAGAAGTGGCCGATGTGATATGCTGTATGCCGCCGAGGGTCTGCTGCTGGCAGTACCTCCAACTCTTTACACTGCACAGGTCTTCCTCCCCCATTAAGCTGGATAAAGCACAGAGTAGGTTATATCATACAGTATTTGTCACCATGGTAGCCGAAGATGGTCAGCTCCAAAGGATGCAATTTATAGCAAGCCTGTCCATTGTAATACTATCAAGCTGAAGTTTGCCCAAAGCCTTCAATCTGTTTCTAAGGAGGCAACTGGATACTACATTCGTTTGGGCTTTGAGAGTTCTGAATTCTTAGTGAGTTGGAAGATTCCCGATATAAATTATTTGAGGTTATCCTCACTGATCCATTTCATAATGCTTTCAGAAGAAATCTCAACACCCAATTTTGAGGTGGGGAGGTTCACCTAACCAGTCCTCAAGCACAGGAAGGTGAGTGGACTGCCATCTGCAGATCTCAAGGGTCATAGCCTTAAAAGGCCACAAGTTCCACTATGCTATTGGCGGCTGTCTGTGTGCAGCCTGGAGAAGGCAAATTCTCTCCAGTCCACCATGACTGTGGATACACATAATGCTTATAAATTTCATACCTAATAAACAATTTAGAGTAGTTAGAAAGTGTTCAAGTACTTTAAAGGGCATCATGCCTCAGGTATATTTTCACATGACTATTATCTCAGCTACCCAGAAGGCTGAGAGAAGAGAATTATGTATTCAAGGCCAGTTAGGGTAATATGAGACCCCATCTGAAAAATAATAAAACCTGCTTAACATTGTAGCAGAGGTTCTTGACAGTTAGCAAAGGGAGACAAGGAAAGAAAGAGAAAGAGGGAGGGAGGGTGGAGAAAGAGAGGAAGAAGGAAAGTAGAAGAAAGGGGAAGGGGATGAAAAGGAGGGGGGGGGGGTAAAAGAGGGACTATAAGGAACAGGACAAAGAGAGGTAGGGAGAGAGGGGAGAGAGAAAAGTTATCCATCCATATTGTAAAGAAGGAAAAAATTATTTACAGGTGAAATGATCTGTCCAAAAACCCTAGCTTCGTCAAAGACAAAATCTACTAATAGTACTATGTGACCCCAAGAAAGGTCAAGATACAGGACTGATGTATAAAACAAGGTTTTCAAGTTCTTTTTGCAGAAAGAGATGGAAAAGAACTGGTTTCAGAGGAATAAGGTGGGTGAATGTAAAACATTTTTGTGTATATTTACATCTTCGTATTTCCTTCTTCCCATGCCATGTGTTAGCATGGGCATTTTTCTTTCTATGAAAAAAGATAGAATTTATTTTGTTTTACAAAGCCCTTTGATTCTTTAGTAATGCTAAATGCCCAAGGATTTTGTGTTCTGAGCCTGTAGTGAACACTCTCCAAAAGCTGTTCCTGAAGGTACTTGTACCTCATCCGCACGCACACCAACACTGTAGCCCAGGGGTCCCTGTTCTGGTTTCCTGTCAACTCTGCATGCTCTTACAGGGTATCCATACTCTTCAGGGGGTAATTGTTTTGCTTTGAAGTGTCCTTTTGATGAGGTATGAGACATTTTGGCCCTAAATTGAACAACTCAGACCTTTGCTTCTCCAAAAGTATCCCCAGATTTTTTTTCCTTATACAACAGACCCAACACCTACGGTGTAGCTTCTCCAATTCACCTCCAAATTTTATGAGCTCCTAAAATAATAACAATAACCTTTTGAGACCTCTTCTTGCTGCATATATGTGCAGGGGTGCAGTACCATCTCCTGGAGCATGGGTAGTGTTCTAGGACCTGCATTCCTGAAGAAAACTGACTCTCCCTCCCCGCATCAACTATCAGTTCTTGGTATCTCTTCAGGTAGGGGTGGGACTTCATGAGCCACTTCTTTATTAATGCTGAGATTTTTGCTGGCTTGGTCTTATGCAGCTCTTGTGCATGCAGTCCTCAATGCAAAGGCAGAGGTAAATTCGTTAAGATTAAGAGACGAGAAGTTTACCTTCAGTCTTAGCAAAATTGTAGTCTATTTTGTAACTACAGCCTGATAACTAGTTAAGTAAAAGCAAAAACAATGGGAAGCTGGACATTGAGATGCTAGCCCAATGTGGACCCGATGGCCCAGTGTATGAAATCTCACAGCCTGCAACTTTCTCCTCTGGGTCTTGATAAGCCTATGGCCCTTTTCCTGAATGGAACGGGGCCTAGAGCTGGGACTAAAATGGCTAGGTTCTAGAGATGCGTGCTTTGTTCAAACTATCATGTGTAAGATCTTGGATGTTTAATTGGTAAACTATTGGGAATTATTTTAAAATACAGAGGAGTGTGTCATATCCATGACACAATAAACAATAGAGTGAGCCAAGAACACACATATAATTTAGGGTAAAGAACAATAATGAGGCCCCATAAAAATAACCACAATATGAAAGAGCCTACATCATTTGGACCCTCAGGCTTTTCTTACGTTTAGTGGAAGTGAAAAACAAAGGAAGTTGTTATTAGGCGTGTACTTTATGCCATAAGCATTTCCTGTACACGAGAGATTTTATTTGTCTTCTTTGTAATCAGAGAGAGCCCCTCCTCCTAAAATTATTTAAAAGGAGGGAAACAAAACTGAGCCAGCTATAAAGAGCAGCCGGCAGGGGTTTGGAGCAGGCCTTCCTCTGGTGAGCCTGGCGTCCTGCTGTTTTACGATGTTCTTGACTTCATTTCAAAGCTGATGTTACTGTCTTAAAAACCCTGCCTGGCAGCTATAATTATTTCAGTTTTATTTACTGAGAAGTCATCTCTGATCATGTTAGATAAGTGGATTCTAGAGTTTGCAAGTGACCTGTCTCCTCTTGTGGAAAGGAAGTTTTATATATATATATATATATATATATATATATATATATATATATATATATAGAGAGAGAGAGAGAGAGAGAGAGAGAGAGAGAGAGAGAAACGCAGTGAGAAGGCTGTGTGCTGTGTGGCGGGAATTTCTAAAGCTTAGGTATTCCAGTGACTATGTTTTCAGACATAGGAAAGTCATGTCTGTCTTCTATAAAATGGAAATGGTAATGCCTGCAGGGTTGGGTCAGCTGAGATGCTGCCTATGGAAGTACCATGGATTTTGAAGGCCATGGTTTGAAGTCCTCTTTGTGTGGGCTTCTGGCCACAAGATGTCCCAATTACCATCATATACTTTCTAGAAAGCCTTGTTAATTTTGTTTTGTTTTGTTTGATTTGTTTGTTTGTTCTTTGTTTTTGAGACTGGGTTTCTCTGTAGCCCTGGCTGTCTTGGAACTCACACTGTGGATCAGGTTGGCCTTGAACTCAGAGATCTGCTTCTGTCTGCCTCCCTAGTGCTGAGATTTAAGGTGTGTGCCACCACTGCCCAGCATTAATTTTTATAAAATACAAGGGTTAGGTTTTTTTGTTTTGTTTGTTTCACAACACACTCGCTTTTGTTTTTTTCTTACAATTGCTTCTGGGATTTGGTCTGTGGGACAGGTTCTTCCTCTGCCTTTGAATGAAATATTAGCTTTTTGTCAGGCATTTTGCTCATTACCAAGTGACTGGTCCTCTCTGATTGATCACCTGAGTCTTAAAATCATCTGCGTTCATATAAACATCTATAGTTGAATCCAGAATCTGAAACTGACCCTTCAGTACATCTTTTGTTACTATCTGGATCTAGCTTACCTAATGTTCTAGAAACTCCTTCCTCTCCTTCTTCCTCTTTCTTTTCCCTGAGCCTCACATGAGGTGAGCTGTGTGGGCAAGGGACAAAAAGCAGGCTCAGGATCACATGGCCTTTGGTGGCCCCACTCTGGTCCAGGTTGGTTCTTTCAATGGCAGGAGTTGAAGGCTGGCCTTGTTCTCTGTAACATGGTACACAGACACTTTGGGCTTGGTTCTCATCAGAGTTTGTATTGAGGGTGGTAAAGGAATTTCCTGAGGCTGTTCACTTGAGGTCCTCATGACAGGCCTGGGCTTATGGGAATGTCTTGCCAGCTCCTTCTTGTCACTCACAGGAACATCTAAGACAAAGTCATGGTGCCCTGAATACATTTGCAATACATCTTCTCTGTGGAAATGAGTATATTTGCCTTCCTGATAATGCATTATAGACTCCTTCAAGTCTTTTCTAGTCAGCTGCCTAATAAACAATTTTGGCCATAATATCTTACTTTTTAACTTTGTTAATTGTAAGTCAGACATGTTTAATCCTTAAAGTGGAGAGGGCACATGCCAAGTGCATTGTTCTTGGGATTTGGAGTTTGGAAGTAAAAAACGTTAGACATTTAAAGGGTGTAAATGTAATCCAAGTATGTTATGGCACATGGAGGTAGGCCCTTTAGGAAGTGATTGCATGAGGTCATTGGGGTGGTGCCTCATGACTGAATCTTGAAGTCTTCTTACGAAGGGCGGCATTGAATGAATAAACATGGATGTTTCTTACTGTGGCATAGCCCTGACCGCTTTGAGTCTCTCTACTAGTAAGAAGGCCATACCTATGTAGCCTTTCAATCTTAAATGTCCAAAACTATAAATCAGCATTTTTCTGTAAAATTACCAGCTTCAAGTACTCTGCTGTGGTAAGAGAAAGTGAATGAATACACCACGCTACCAAGTGGGATGTGGACTTCCTCTCCAAATGGTGTTCTCCTCCCCCTTATCAGTGGTTTAACGCATTGTGTGCACACCTGGAAATTTTCTTTAAGCAAATCTGCGCTTGCCGTTTGCCTCCACATTCTTCATGCACTACATCTAGCGCTTCGCCCTCTGTGGTGCTGTGGAGAGAGATGCTCTGCCTGGATTGTAAATGCAGTTCATAGGAATTTCATCTCAGTTCCTGCTTCTTTGATGCTCATTTAGGACCCTGGGTACCAGTCACTTCCTATTGCCTTGTGAATTCCACTGAGCTTAAAAGAATCCCATTTGATATGCTGTTATATTTGTATCAGTGTTTCTAATACATCACCTATGGAAACTGATTCACAGATTTGTTCCAGTATACATAAGTGACCCCAAAAATTCCACCAGAGAACTCCTACAACTGATAAACACCTTCAGCAAGGTGGATGGATACAAAATTAATTCAAAAAATTCGGTAGCCCTTCTTTATACAAAGATAAATGGGCTGAGAAAGAAATCAGGGAAACAACACCCTTCACAATAGCCACAAACAATATAAAATACCTGGGGGTAACTCTAACTATGCAAGTGAAAGACCTGTATGACAAGAACTTCAAGTCTTTGAAGAAATAAATTGAAGAAGACATCAGAGGTTAGAAAGACCTCCCATGCTCATGGATAGGTAGGATCAACATAATAAAAATGGCCATCCTACCAAAAGCAATATACAGATTGAATGCAATTCCTATCAAAATACCAACACAATTTATTTACAGACCTTGAAAGAACAATTCTCAATTTCATATGGCATAAAAAAACCCAGAATAGCTAAATCAATCCTGAATAATAAAAAATCATCTAAAGGTATCACCATCCCAGATTTCAAGCTATACTACAGAGCAATAGTAATAAAAACAGCATGGTACTGGTATAGAAACAGACCAGTTGATCAATGGAATTGAATTGAAGACACAGAAATAAACCCATAGACCTATGGTCACTTAATTTTTGACAAGGAAGCCAAAACCATACAATGGAAAAAGGACAGCATCTTCAACAAATTGTGCTGGTCTATCTAGATGTCAACATTTAAAGGAGGGCTAAAAGTCTCATATATATCACCTTGCCCAAAATTTAAGTCCAAGTGGATCAAAGATCTTAACATTAAATGGACACACTAAATCCAGTAGAAGAGAAAATGGGAAAACCCTTGAACTCATCAGCACAGGTGACAACTTACTGAACAGAACACCAATAGCTCAGGCTCTAAGACCAATGATGAATAAATGGGACCTCATGAAACTAAAAAGCTTCTTTAAGACAAAGGACACTGTCACTAGAACAAAACGGCAACCTATCAGGAAAAGGTCTTAATAAACCCCACATCTGACAGAAGGCTAATATCCAAAATTTATGAAGAACTTAATAAATTAAACTTCAAGAAACCAAATAACCCAATCAAAAAATGGGAAACAGAGTTAAACCAAGAATTCACAAAAGAGGAATCTCTAATGGCTGAGAGACACTTGAAGAAATGCTCAGCATTCTTAATCATCAGAGAAATGCAACTCAAGATGACTCTGAGATTCCATCTCACACCTGTCAGACTGGCTAAGATCAAAAACTCAAATGACAGCACATGCTGGTGAGGTTGTGGAGAAAGAGGAACACTCCTCCATGGCTGGTGGGTGCAGGTTTGTACAACCACTATGGAAATCAGTCTGGAGATATCTTAGAAAACTTAGAATAACTCTCCCTCAAGACCCAGCCATACCACTCCTGGGTATACATTCAAACAATTCCTCACCAATCCACAAGGATATCTCCTCAACTATGTTCATAGCAGCTTTATTTGTAATAGCTAGAAACTGGAAACAACCCAGATGTCCCTCAACTGACAAATAGACAAAAAAGCTGTGGTGCATCTACACAATGGAATACTACTCAGCCATCAGAAACAAGGAAATCATGCAAATTTCAGCCAAATAGATGGAAGTAGAAACGCTCATCCTGAGTGAGCTAACCCAGACTCAGAAAGATAGATGCACATGGCATCTATTCACTTATAACTGGATTTTAGCCATATAGTACAGGATAACTACCTTACAACCAACAAGCTGAAAAGAACAGGAGCACAGACTTTGTTTCTTGTCAGTGGAAAACTTTGCCCTAGTAGAACTGCCATGTAGGTCCCCAGTGCAAGAGGAAGCTCTTAGCCCTCATATGGCTGCTGAATTGAAGGCCATATGTAGGGCACCCCACACTGGTGAAGTAGGATAGGTGGGAGAAGGAGGAGAGGGTGGGCCCGGGAGGGGTGGAGAGAGGGGACTGTGATAGAGATGTAAATTGAAGTAATAAATAAATATTCAAAAAAATCCACAAAATTCCTCATGAATTATATTTGGGAAAAACAGATAAGATCTCAAATTCTTACTCGTTTCATTGTATATGAGAACATCAATCACCATGGAATATATGATGAGGAATTCTAGTTGACACTTTTAAACCAAGTGCTACCAAACACCCTCCTTCCCCAATTAAATACTGAAGCCTCTCTATGTATTTTGGTAGATGTTAGTATTGACACATAGTAGAAGCTTCTGGACGGATAAACAATGATGGCTGCTGCTGCTGCTTCCATTGGGTTAACTGAGTATGTTCACATACTTTTTGGTTTTCCTAAATTGAAGCTGTTACTCTTTTCCAGAATGACTAAGTTCTTAATAGAAATAAGATTACCTTCATATTTTTATGTCTTTTTATGGACAGTCAGTACTGGCCACATGGTATTAAAAAAGAATTACAAATGATCTTGCTGCTGTATTTATGATAAATAGCAAAAAGTAAAAGACACGGCATTCAGTCCAGTGTAATAGGCATTTATAGTATACCATAGTCTGTCTAGAGTTTGAGAGCTTAAATTTGCTGAGATACACGGGTAGAGAATGGATTATTCACGCCTGGACTAAATTTTACACCATCTATGTTTTTTGTTAGTTTGTTTTTTGTCACAGCTATAAGCCCTATTGATTCTTAGGTATTTTAAATATCTCTAAAATTGAGTAGACACAATTGGCTGGTTTTTAGACATTATTTTTGGGTTTTTTTCAAATTTGAATTATAACTTACTAGACATAGGTTGAGTTTGCATAGCCCATCTATTGCCTTGTATTTTAATTATGGTTGGTTTTTAAACTTGATTTTTCCTTTCAAACTTGGCCCATGCTTAGCATAATTACATTGGATTCTTGCTAAGCATGTTCCACTTTCCTGGGACTATACTTGCTTGAGGACTCTAAGTCCCACATTCTGCAAATCCTCTCCTCTGGGTCTAGAAAGTCGTGAGTTGTGCTGATAGATGCTGAATCTGGGATGAGGGGCATAAAACTCCTATAACAGTTCAGCATATGCATGTGTGAAAACTATGTAGCTCCACCACCAAATAGATCATGCCTGGTTTATGTACTGTCTGTAGTAGCTCTTTTCCACTTTTATAACAAGATTTGCAGCTCAATGCTAGTTGGTCCGCCATAGCTATTCCACTCCAGTTGATGAAATGTAAACGGTAAACCCACACCCATTACAATGTGAGCACTCACAGTCCTTCTATCTGATTTTGCTGACTGCATCTTATGCTTTCTATCAAGATAGTGTCAATTTAGTTCTTCAACATTATGAATATGTGACCACATTTTCTAAAAGTTCAGATCATGAAAATGAGGATGGTTGTCATAGGAAATCTAGCAGCCCCAAACAAAAAGTGATCATGATTTTAATTGATGGCTCAAAAGACTCATCTGAGTGGATTTGGAAGATGAATAATCAAGGGAGAGCCCATTTATAAGATGCAGAAAAGACTGTGGAGTACAGTAGAGAAGGTGATATCAGAACATGGAGACTGGACTTTATCATTCTGGCATGAAACAGACAATCACTTCTCTACGGATCCAAAGTTTTCTTATCTCCCAAGCAAGCACCAGTGCTGGGATGGCTGTGGCAGCTGCTGGATGGTCTTGGTATAGCAAGAGTGACAAGTGTCACTGTCACCTATTCTCTTTGTTTTGTTCTAAAAATGTGGTCACATGTTCATAATGTTGAAGAACTAAATTGACACTATCTTGATCTACATTTCTATTCCCTGGTTTGCAATTGCAGCTAACACACCCTAGGGACAAACAAAGGGGGAATCTCAGGGTAACTGACCTACTGATCTCCTACTTAGAAGAGTTCACAGTGTCAGGCCTGTCCAACTATGAAATATCAAGTGATTTCTCAAATTATAGCATCAAGATAGTGTTCCTCCTAGCATTTTATTACTTTACCTTGGAAAATGGAACTTCAATGGTCTTCTTGATTTTCATGAAGATTTCAATGAAACTTCAAGAAAAACATTGTTTATATCCTTCCTAAATCACAAGGAGTCCTTTATGATCTGTATGTGTGGGATAATGTGAACATACACTTTGCAAAATTCCAGTCAATAGATAAACTCCTTACCAAAGCAAATGAAGAGATTTGCCTGCTAAAAATCCTCTACCCCTTGCACACAGGGTTGCCCACAGGAATGATAGAAAGAGGCATGATTGTTTACCTATGAACTAAGACTTTGCCTTTAAAGTTTTGGGTTACTTTTAACTTTCTTGGACATACAGATGTAACTTTAACCTTTGATAGTAATGGAAGATATTTTGAATGTGTTTGTCTAAACAATAGCTATCTACCTATGTTAAACATAGAACCTATGTTAAAATGTTGCCTAAATCATACTGTCAAAGTGTAGGTTCAGGAGAATATCCTTATCTAATTTTGGAGTATATTTAAAAGGAGAATGAAGAAAAGAGTTACAGTAAAACAGAAACCTCAGCCATCTTTGCTGAAGTCAAAGGAGCCTAGAAAAGCCAGCATTTGCCTATTAGTTTGTTCAAGGATATGTGTAGGAAGTAACAAAGACACAGGCTCACAGTTTTGAGGGTTGGGGTAGGGAGAAGGTTCATGATTTGGAAATATGGTTATTGCTGAATGGAAAAGGGGAAAAAAGTCATCAGGATAAACAGGTCTTTCTCAGTTTCTTTACTATAGCTGTAACTTGCTTGGGATCCACCCTCAATTTAGAAGTTTCAATTATCTGTTTGCTTTAGAACCATATCTCCAAGAAGGAGAAGTTTTGCTTGTGATGGAATCAAGTGTTCTTCAGTGTTTTGATGAATGATAGGTATGTTAAGAGTGGCTTACCTACTCACTCTCTGTAGACTGAACAGCCTGATGATATATCACTACCAGTCTGCATAGAGCAATTACATAGATACAAAGGGAATAAACATACTCTGGAACCTGAAAATGGAAACTTAAAAGTTTAAACTCTTCCTGCTGCTAGAGGTTAGATTTCTCAGTCTTTCATATTGGGATGCTGAGTTGAGTGGGAATGGAGCTTGACATCACCACATTGGCATTGGTACCAAAGTGGTACAGTGTATCCTGGGTGAATATAAAAACTTCATTATTATTTTTATTTTCCACAAGTAATAATTGTTTCTAGTGCATTTTCATTCACTTTTTTAAAAAAGCATTTACACACAGAGGACATGTACAAACACACACACACACACACACACACACCCACACACACACACACACACCACACGTGGAAAAGAACATGCAGTAATATAAACCACAAAATTTAAACATCAAATCAACAGTTTCAAAAGACTAAAAATGGCTAATCAGAGGACAATAACATTTAAAAGTATTTGTATAGTTTCACATATTTAGTTAGTCCTTATATTAATTATTATTAACTCCACTATTTATAACTGAAAGTAATAGAATAATATAATTTTATAAGATACCATTTTCATATTTTATGTTAAAGTAATAATGCTTCTGTCTTCCCTTGTAGTCTACTGAATGCCTCTAACAAAGGCGAAGGAGACAGTGCTTGTTCACAGAAGATCATAAATCAGTTTGTGTGAATGGCAGTGTATGAAATGCCTGAAGTGGGTGGAGGCAGATACTGACAGGTCTTCTCCATCTTTCCCCAGGACCATTGTTTACAGTGATAGCAGGTTACAGAATCCTTGTCTAAACAGGGAAATCAGAAAGCAAAAAAATGAATTGTCACCTCAAAGCCTGACTCATGGGTAAAGGCTCCCCCCCCCCCCGAGTACGGACTCTAAATGGCATTAAACTGCAAGACACACATACTTATGTATAAACATGTACACACACACACACACACACACACACACACACACACAGGGAGAGAGAGAGAGAGAGAGAGAGAGAGAGAGAGAGACAGACAGACAGACAGACAGACAGAGAGAGAGACATACACATCAAGAAGAGGGGTCTGGACTTGACATTCTTTATAAATTGATACCAGTACTTTTTAACTGCCTAAAGTTAGAAAATTAACTGCTAAGTATCTATTTATGAGTTGAGAATGAATTCCATGGGGGATGAAAAACACCTCAGGGATTTTTTTTCCCATCCAGCACACCAACCCAGTGACAATTTCTAATCACTTGGTGGTCACTGTCTTGCAAATGAAGCACAGCACAGAGGCAGTGTCTGCTCTACTTAAATTTATGAAAAGAAAATGTAGGAAGGAAATGAGCCATGGTGAGGCTTTGTGTGTGAAGGGAGAGGAGCTGTGGTTAGCTGGCTTGCTCAATCCCTTGGATTCTCAAAACCAAGAGAAAATTTATCCTCTTCCACTGAGACATAACTAAAGTCCTTTTGGTCATTAATCTGTGAAGTTGGTGTCTGCCTTGGTAATACATCAAACATTTTGTGGGGTGAGTCTGGCGGGTGCCTCTTGGGGCATCTGCCTTTGAAATTCAAAGCAAGGTTTTGTCCCCTGGGGATGAAGTGGCTTTGCTGCTTGCTGCATGCACATCTGGATGGGGAGTTGCTGCCCTGTCCCTGCCCCTGCCTGAACCTAATGCAGTCTGAGAAAAGCCACCATCTTGAGGAACTACCTCCGCCCAGCTCTCAGCTCTGATTCCAACCCAGGCCATGCGCAGCTGAGGGATAGGCCCTGTCACTAAGAGATCTTTTCCTGTCTTGCTTTTGAGCCCAGAACAAGGGCAATCACCATTTTGGGGGATTAAAAAAATTTTTTTAAAGAGTCAGCACATTAACCATTGTGAATAATGAGTTGAATCCTCAGACTATGAATCTTTACCATCTGAAGATCAACTAGAGGGCAGTTCTGTAATCTATAAGTCTGGTCTGAATTGAGAAGAGAATAGGTATTCTTGTAGTGAGCTAGCCCACAAATGCTAGGCTAGGTTGCCTCTCTAATAACTTCTCTTTGTCCCCTATCTGAAGACTTCCTCCAAGCCTCAGTCCTCTTATGGCTTGGTCCTGTTCTGTCTGCAGGCTCTGTGCCTTGTTCATCACCTTACTCTTCCCACAGAGGCTGTCTTCCAGGTTCTTGATAACTTCATCTCATTCATGTAGAGTTATGAGCCCTGACTAGGAGACCCTGTCCAGAAATATTTGTGAACCTGGCTTCTTTCCTTAATGAGGATGGAGACCATTTAACAAGCCAATCATTTGTCAGTATATCACATTTTTATTAACACTTTGAAATCTCACATTCTTTCCACCATTCCCTATATCCTTTTCCATTCCTTCCTCACTGTATTTGTTATGTTTTTTTTAAACATTTATTTATTAATTTATTATGTATACAGTATTTGCTCTACATAAATGCCCGGGCACAAGATCTCAATGTAGATGGTTGTGAGCCACCATGTGGTTGCTGGGAATTGAACTCAGGACCTTTGGAAGAACAGCCAGTGCTCTTAACCTCTGAGCCATCACTCCAGCCCATGTTTTTTTTTTTTTTCATTGCTGTGACAAAATACCTGGGAAAAGCAATTTAAGAAAAGAAAGGTTTATTTGATTAACAATCCATCATGGTGGGGTGTCCTGGTGGTGGGAAGTGTAAGTCAGTTTACCACATCTTATCTGCAATAAGGAAGCAGAGAGGAGTGACTTTATTATTCAGTCTTAACCCCAGGCTGTGAGATGATGTCAGCCACATTCAGGGTAGATCTTTTTCTGCTCCGTTTAATCTTTCTGGAGACGCCTACAGGGACACACCCAGGGAAGTGTTTCTATGGTGATCTGAAATCCCAACAAGTTGATAGTAAGGATTAACCATCATGTTTCTTTTCTCTCCTTCCCTTCCTATTTTCTCTTTGTGCCTCCCTCTCTTCTCTCTTTTTATCCTTTCTCTCTTATTTTTCTCTTTCTCTCCTGTCCATTCCTTCTCTTCCCACCTCTACCTCCACTAAGTTGTAAACTCCAAAAGATCCTTATCTTGATCCATCTTATGTGCTGTGATCTGTCAATAGCATATATTCAATAATTTTTCTCAAATGAGTGGTTGCCTTGTTCTTTGAATATTTGGCTAAAGGTAGAATGCCATTTTCTGTCATATATATATATGTATATATGTATATATATACATATATATATATTAGTTTTATATTAACACATACTTAGATGCATGAATATTATGTATAACTCATTCTTACACATTTGTCTTTTAATCAGATTCCTAATCTAGTTATTTCTTGCGTATCTATTATATAAAATATTTTGGCAGGATACTGCAGACGTCAGAAAAATTTCAGCCAGTTAAACTACATAATGGAATGGAGGAATGTATACTTGGGGAAAAAATCCTGTTTTACAATAAATGTTTCTCTATTTTTTTTTCTAACCAAATGAATCTCTTTCTACTTGGACTGCATGCCCTCACTAAGGCTCATTAGCCCACAGAGATGCACTTTGTTGGTATAAATCATTACTTTTTTCTAAGTATATAGGTGGTTCATTCCCTCATTGTTGATCTATATGCCTGCCTGTCTATTTGTCTGTCCATCTCTCTCTCTCTCTCTATCTATCTCTCCCTTCCTCCCTCCCTCCCTCCCCCCGACCTCTGCTCTTCAGTTTTTCACATTTGGCACATCCTTTGAGGTCAGCCCAGAACTTAACTCCCTACCAAGGTTTCTGCAACCCAACCACTCCCTTCTGTCTCCTGAGGGCTTTTCCTTTAGCATATAGACTCTGGGTCCTGGATCTTGAGTACTTTCTACTGACAGTAACTTTGACTTGATCTGTATTTCTACTATGTATATTCATCATGAAAAACACAGCTCATTTCAAACTTCCCTGAGAAAGAGGGCGTATCCTCCTAGGACTTTGGCAGTAGCACCAGTATCATAGGTAACAAGAGAAACACAACAGCAGTCAATAAATTACCACTGATTGATAGGTGTCGAAAATGGGTTGTCAGTTCCAGACAGTTTGCTGAAGCACAGCAGGGCTGGTCAAGGGTCGTTTGATGTTCAGCCTCCCCACAGATCGAGTCCAGGCAAGGCTTCAGAGAAAGGTGGTGAAAGACAAAATTCCTAGCAGCAGAGCTATTATTAATCTATGTAAGTAATTAAGTGTTGTCCAGTGTTCTATTGGATGGGAAATCCTGCTTTTCAACTCTTTCCCATTGGAATGCCCAAGAGGCTGTCAGCGGGTAAGAGGAAATGCGGAATTGGCTTGCAACTGCCCGAGGAGAGGAGCTTAAATTCCTAGATTTATGGCTGTTTTACCTGCAACTTTTTATTTTGCTTTTACTTTTATGTAGCAATGGAGTGTACTGTATTTCAGTTGGTGCTACTCAAGCAGTTGAAGGGCGCTCTAAAAATAAGTACCAAGCACTTTATCTGTGTGTGTGTGTTCACAATGATCTTTATTGGATGCTTCATCACAGGCAGGGTCCTAGGAGCCCCACAAAGGTATGATCCTTTCTGAGGGACAGGGGCTTAAAGTGAAAGAGACACCATTTGTAGTGTGAATGGCCCATCTGAAATCTCTGAACTCAATTGTGTGAGCTTTTCAAATACTGACAGTGGAGAAAGAAGCAGGTGGGAGGTGCTTAGGGTTCTGCTCTGAACTGGCCTAACTAGTGTTTCCTCTAGCTTTCTGTTGTCTCCCCACAAGTCCTTAGAACTCAATGAACCTCTCCATGGAGTTAGATTAGGCATTCACAGTGGATGCTGCTCAGGTTCACATTCAATTTTACAGTTTCCGTTTTGAATACACACACACACACACACACACACACACACACACACACACACACATTATATTATATACAAACACATATATAAAATACCTGGATGCTGGGATGCTGTTCAGGCTCACGTTCAATTTTATACTTTCTATATGTGTATATATATATATGTATATATATATATATATATATATACACACACACACATATATGCATACACATATATATTTGTATATATGTAAATATATGTGTATATATTTTTATATATATATATGTATTTGCACTGATCTCTCTCTCTCTCTTTCTCTCTCTCTCATTACTCAGCACTGGACTGGAACAAATTTCAAATTGTAGGGGTTTAATCAAATGCTCAAGTCCTCCTGAGTTTTATATTCTTTCTTTTAACTCTTATTATTTAGACACTTCCTAATGTATGTATTTGCACTGTCATCCACAAAAACCTCAAATCCAGTTTTCTGTCTCTAAAATAAGTCAATGGTCTGAGCTCTGTACCTTCAGAGCCAATTAAGGCCTCTGAGTTCTTGTGCAGCGATTACCAATCAAAGCATCCAAATGAACTTGGGTGTCCAAAGAGCATATGGGCAGAGAAAAACTGACTTCTATCATCCTTTTCAAGCAGTCCCTACTTTCTGGAAGGCCTTTGAGGGTCTCGTGTGTCCCTCCCATTCCCAAGCTAACGTCTTTGTTGCCTGCCTGAGTTCTCCTTCCACCAGCTCTCTGCTGTCCCTCTTTATTCCACCCTTCACCTTCTTATGCACTTGCTTAAGAAGCACTCATCTCCTCTTCCTAAGTTGGGTTTAAAGTGGGAGTAGATCTTAAATAACTTTAGAGTCCCCACAGTGAGTGCCTGGTGAAGACTTCACTGTGAACACATGTCTTCCATAACTCATTTTGTCTCTGGAAAGTTTTACTTTGGGAAGTATCCTCATAATATGAGTTGAAACAAAGAAAGCCCAGGAGGACTTTGAACATTTGATTAGACCCCTACAATTTGAAATTTGTTCCAGTCCAGTGTTGAACGATAATGTGAAATTATCTTAAATGATTTTATGTGCTTGGAATATATACCTGTTATTAGAAGTGCTTGTTTTTATAGTTCTCTCGCCTAAACTCAATTAGAATATTCTAAAGCAAAGACTCCATATGCTAGTATTTGTTATGTCCTTGGTCTTCATTTAGGTTACAGAGTAGGTATTCCACAGTTATCTATGGAAAGTATAAGTGAATGAATTACTTTAAAGACAAAACTATATTCTGTTGAAGAAGATATTTAAATACCTTCCCCTCAGGTCCAAGGTACCAATTGCTAACATTGCTCACCTGTTTTCAGATAATATGAATGGATCTATTTTTGATGCTTGGGAATTTTGTTGGATGAAAAGAAGTGTATGCAGTAAGAGCTACCCATAAGTGGATACCTTTGCACTGACTGCTTGTGGGATGGTTATTGAGGATAAAAATGAGACTTTTCAGTTTTGTTTGGTAGCTGAAGTCTCAGTGGGGAAGATTTCCATGCTTGTAAGATCACAGGATAACTTCATTATTACAAAGTGAATATATTAAAATAATATTAAAATTCTATAAAATTTGTCGACAGACTTTGTGACAGAGAATATACACATTTTAAATACATAGTATCTAGAATAGTGTAAACAAAAATATGAAAAAATATACCTGTAATATTTTATAGTATCACTAATGGTTTTATTTCGTGTGAATAGGAAGAACTTTTATGATGTTCTATTAAAAAAGAAAGAAAAATTGATTAAAGATATGACTATGCAAAACTAGAACTGTAGGTGAACACAGAAAGTTCAAAGTTATTAGAAATGAAATGACTGAAAATAAAACTGACTGTTGAGAGGCTATAAAATTTTAAATTAAAGAGAAATATTAATACTTTTTTGGACAGGATGATACGATCATTCATATATTCTCTTTCCAGAGGTAATTTATTTCTAGAGAGTGTTTCTAGAAAACAATTTACAGCAGCTGTTCTTTGGCTCACCAGTTCCATTCTTAGGACATGATCAAAGATTCAGTCAAAGGTATATGCCAGTGGCTAGAAGTAATTTATCATAGCATTGTTTATACTAAGGACAAATTGCCACCATGCCAAATATCTAGAAACAGGTAAAATGGTTAGAAGTGTGATATATTCAGTTATTAACTCTTTAATCTATAAAATTAACTTTTACATTAATGGCATGTGATTACGGTTATGATATTACAACAGGGCAATGTCCAAGTAGGTACATAGACTATCATCATTTAATGAACACACGGGAGGTGGGAGAAGTTGCTGAAGTGTCATGGTAGTCCTCACATGAGACAGACTTGGAGTATGTGACTGGGTCAGACTCACTGTACTTGTGGCCTTCCATGTGCTGTTCAGGAGTTCAGTGTCTTAGTTTTGGGGATCTAATTGATTTCAAGGAGTTCCTTTGCTCTTTGAACCAAAAACCTTTATATTATAAATCTAGTACTCTATCCTGACTCATAGAACTCAGAATCAAATGAGGAATAAACCTATATCATAGACATCTGTAGAATATGTATTAACTTGGTAAGTGCTTCAATAGTGTAATAATGAGGATATAATGAATGGTGGTGAAGTACAGAGCCAGTTGCTATGCCACAGAGTACATGAAAACATTTCTGACAACAGTAACTATATATTGTCCTTCGGATCTATAGGTCAGGGATGCAGAATAGAAAGCGGTGGCATCCTTCATGCCCTGTATTTTCAGCATCCCCTGGGAAGGCTGGATATGGGGATGGCCTGACAGAATCTTCAACTCGTCTTCAGGATCATGCTTAGACATCTGTACACCAGGGCTGGGAGAACCCTCTGAGTAAAGTTTCTCACTGAGTGCCTGGATATGCCCTGGGGTGTGCCTTCTCCAGGGTTTGGAAAACTCATGGTAGTGGGCTTCTCTGGTGAGCAAGAACTCTTTGGAGCCCAAGGGATCCAGTGAACATCAGGGATTTCTCTGATTTAGCTTTGGAAGCCACCTTCTCACTCAGACTCAAAGACAGATGACCTAGACTCATTACTTGGTTGAGAGAAGATCAAGGTTATTTTAATGAAGATTGAATAGGATAATGGCTGTATTATAGGTGTATGTCGTTCCAGTTTTCTCTGTATCCATTCTTTTAATCATTATGGTTCCCCAGCTAAGATTGTCACCAACTCCTTCCAGATAAGTTAGAACTGAGAATATTAGTAGTTTTCCTGAGGTTGGAAGGTAAGTCCCAAAGTTGGATTTCAAGTTTGGATGATCTGATCTTCCTCAGCAAAGGTGATCAAGTCACATGGAAACATAAAGAAGAGCCTCTGAACTTTGACCTCAGATAGGAAGTGAACAGCAAGATAAACTTCCTGGGGAAAGTGGTATAAACTGAGTCATGGGGGATTCACAGAATCTAGATTAAGAGGTGAAGGATTAATAGGCTTCAATGACCTGAATGTGAGGCAGATGGTTGTATTGGGCAAGTGATCCACACAGCACAATGCTTCCAGGGACAAGAGCACGACAAAGGCAGCCGAAGTCACTCCTTAGGGCTGGATAGACTTGAGCTGGCATGGTTCCACTGGGGATCACAGATGCCTACTGATGTGTTGACGACTCTAGTCCCCATGCTGAAGGACTATTATGTTAGATATGACTGAACCCTATCTTCCTTTTTTTTCCTTCCAGAAGTTATTCAAACATAGGTTTTAAATTTGTCATCTTTTATTGACATAAAACCCATATAATCTAACATTGTACTCAATCCACACAATCACTGATTCCCAGAACCCTTTATCCTGCCAAACTGAAACTCTGTGTCAGGTAGACAGTCATTTCCGATTCCCCTTGCCTATGGAGGTCACTCTTTTATCTCGACAAATGTGACATCTCTAGTCATGTCACATAATTTAAAGCATACAGTATTTATCATTTAAAATGTTAATTCATCTTGTGTAACATTGTCAGGACTTACCCATGTAGTGATGTGTTTAAATGTCTTTCCTCTTAGAAGCTGTGTAATACCCTATCACTTATATGTGCCACATTTTGTTTGTTCACTTAGTCAGTGATCTCTCTTGAATTGTTCTCAGTTTTGCTGCTGTATGTAATATTGTTTCTGTACTGTTTCCACAGTGGCTATACTGTTTTACGACAATGCGCAGGGTTCTGATTTCTCTACAATCCCATCCATGTATATTTTCTGGGTGGTTTGTTTGTTTGTCTGGTTTTGGTCTTTCAAGACAGGGTTTCTCTGTGTATTTCTGGCTGTCCTGTACTCCCTTTGTAGACCGGGCTAGCCTTGAAATGATCTGCCTGCCTCTACCTCCCAAGTGCCACCACACCTAGCTTCTGGGTGCTTTTTTCTTGTTTGTTTTAAAATAGTAACTAGATTCATAAATGGATCTTTGTTTTGCATTTCCTTATTAATTGGTGAAAGCAAGAATCATTTTATATGCATATTGCCATTTGTATATGTTCTGTAAGAACCATGTCTGTGAATCAGGGGTCATATCTAAGTCATTAAATTGCTTCCCATTCCAACATGAGGACCCTGTGCCATCCCCCATGTGAAACCATGTGAAAACAGATAGACGTGATGGAGCAACCTTGTAATCCCAGCTCCAGGGAGGCGCAATCAGGCAGATCTCATGGGTCTGCTGGCCAGTCAGACTATCACACTTAATGAGTTCCAGGCCAAAGAGAGACCCCTCAAACAATTAGATCACAAATTTGGGAGTTAGAAAGATGGCTCAGTAATTAAGAACATTTGTTGTCCTCCCAGAGGACTCAAATTCAGTTCCCAGAACCTATATTGTATGGCTCACCACTGCCTCTAACTTCAGCTCCAGGGGGTCCAACAGCCATATTTGTCTCCCACAAGCACTTGTGCACATTTGGCAGAAGCATAAATAAACACGTATTTTTAAAGTAGATGGCAGCTGAGTTATAAGTGACTAGGTACTCTCTTACCTACACACATGTACACTCACACATGCACACACCCAAGCCCGTGTGCATGCGTGTGCGTGCACACACACACACACACACACACACACACACACACACACACGGATGGACAGACAGACACAATGTTTGTGAGGTTAATCCTTGGAATCATGTCTCTGGGAAGGGGTAAGAGTAGGAAGAAGATTTCAGAGGTCACAGAGAGATAATGTAGGAAGTTCCATGGGATGAAAAACTTCAGGTATACAATAAATATGATTGTATGGGGCAGTGGTTTTAGGAAGAAGCCAGAAATCCACTTGGAGCTTGAACTAAAGAGGAAGCAGAATGAAAGACAAAGATACCCCACTTCAGATGGATGTTGGTACTGTGTCTTACACTCAGTCAGTACACACCAATGTAGCCATCATGATATAAAACATCAAAATGCTTCCTGGGCAGCTCTACCTAGATCCTCCAGCTCCCCTCCACTGCCATGCATGCTTCACTCTTCTTGTGAGACTCTCAAATGATCAATATGTTCCTTAGTCCCACAACTAAGAACCTCCACTGAAGACGTGGGAGGGGTGAACTCTTGAACAGAACCCTCATTATGATAAGTGGCCAGTCACCTTGATGACTTGTCAGGTCCCTCCCACTGATTGTTAAGTTCTTTGTATATCACCCTTGTGTGATATCACCATTTTCCAACACGTATACCAATATGGGAAATATTTTAGGAGGTATGGAAGGGGTTCACTGGAATTGGTGAATATCCTTGGAGGCATGTTTATTGTAAGTAGACAAACTTTGTGTCCTTGGGGCCAGAAAAAAAAGCCCTCAGAAATGTTCAATAAATGATAAAAGAACACATAGAATTAGCATTCATCTTGCAATAACTTCAATCATTGGTGAATTTTTTTCTTAATTTAACAAGGAAGAGATATACAGTCATGGAAGGATGGTACTGTCAGAATCGAATTAACATCTTCAGAAGTTGAGGTGTGAACAGTAAAGGGCATTTTTCTTTCCCCAGAGCAATTTAAGCTAATTCTAGAGAAGGTGCCTGCAGGTAAGGACACTGAAGTCCACTGTGATCATACTGCCTTTTCCATAGTGGACCTATTGTGAGTTAACCAGGTTTTAGTTATGGCTTGCAAACGTCGGTGCTGGTGATTATAGGATAATCAAGACTATCCTACTCTCTATTTTATTGGTGATCCTCATTCCACTTCCTGTTGGCAGCTTTTGTATAACAGAGACCAAACTGCAGTTTTTATTTTCGAGATGGGGTTTCCTCTGTGTAGCAGTACGGGATGTCCTGGACTCGCTTTGTAGACCAGGCTGGCCTTGAACTCAGAGACCCGCCTGCCTCTGCCTCCCGAGTGCTGGGATTAAAGGAGTGCGCCACCACGCCACGCCAAACTGCAATTTTTGTAACCAGACAAGATTAATTATATCTGATAGGTATAGTTTGGATTTGAGAGAATCCACACTTAGAGAGGAAAGCCTTGCAAATTAAGCTAAAGTTTAGGCTAATTTGGGGTAGTGAAAAATTATCCTTCCTTGGTGATCGGGAGATAAAACAACCAGGAAGCTATTCGTGCGAGCTACTCTTCCTTTAATCAAAATGATAAAAGTCTTCAGATCGACCCAGCTCCTGAGTCTCATTATTCATGTCTCATTATGATCATAAGATGGTGTTTGTGTTATAGACTGGTTTGTTCATGTTTGGATATGCACATGTGTTCACAGGTAAGAGTGCACATTCACATGTGTGTAGAGGTCAGAGGTTAATACCAAATATCTTTTTCAACCATTCTCCATGTTACCTTTGGGGACAGGATCTCTCACTTGGATTGTCACTTGCCAAGTAGACCGTCATGGCCGGCCAGAGAGACTATCAAAGTCTTCTATGTCTGTCCTCGCACCCCCCCCCCGAAACCCCCAGTGCTAGATTTACAGGTATGCTTCATGCCCAAGTTTTTTTGATGAGTTCCATCAACATTTTATACATATCTATTACAGGTATTCTGAAATAAGATTGAATAAATAAGAGTACAGAGTTTTGTAGAAATTTTCAGAATTGTCACATGTGGCTAAGTTGAGCTGGCTAATATGTACAGTTTCTCATGTGCTTGGGTGTTGTGTGGGAATAATTAAAAATTACACTCTCAATGATTTCCAAGAAAACAATATATCCCTGTGAACTACAGCCAACAAATTGTGCTGTAGGTGTCTCGACCTTACCCCTCCTGTCTACCTAAATATGAGTGTTCTTTGATGAATGTCCTCATCTCCACTCCTGCTGGCAAACACTAGTGCCCGGTAACGTCATGCTCACCACAGCTATGAGGTGGACTTTCAGATTCTACATCACTGTGAGATCGTGTGGTACTTTTCATTCAGTGCCTGATGTTCATGTGTCATAATACCTCACAGGTTTGTCTTCTGGTGTTGCAAAGGAAAGAGAGACCCTCTTTAATTATGGCTAAATAGTAGTAGCCTCTTAACCATGGAAATGCATATACACACACATATACATATATTTATACGTAATATATAGTAGTATTACTGGAATATATATATACATACATACATTCAAGTATGTATGTATACATTTATATATATATTTAAAATTATACATAATATACAAATATATATAATATATAATATACAATTATATATATAATGTGAATGTATGTATATATATGAGTATTATATATATATATAATATTTAAAATTTTGAATAGATACCTGATAATAATTGTCAACTGAGAAATTGCCATCATCCGATTGCCTGTTGGGTATATCTGAGGGCATTTTCTTGATTGCTGATTGATGTAGGAGGATCCAGTCCACTGCAGGTGGTGCCACACCTAGGCAAGTAGACGAGCTATGTAAAAAAGGTAGCTGAGCAAGCAAAGGGAAGCAAGTCAGTAAATAGCAATCCTCTATAATCTCTGCTGCAGTACGTTGCCTCTAGGTTCCTGCCTTGAGTTCCTGTTATGGCTTCTCTCAGTGATGAACTATTACCTGGAATAATAGGATGAAATAAACTTTTTCTTCCTCAAGTTGTTCTTGCCCATGGTATTTATCATAGTGCCATAGTGTATATAAAACTCCACTTTCTCTATATTTTTATATATATTTTCTATATATCCTATGTTTTCATTTTTCTAAGAGCTATTCCAGAAAGTATAAGATAATGTCTTCTTGTGCATGTTACTGATAATTACTGATGTTTAATGTTTTCATGTACATTTTAGTCACTCCTGTTTTCTTCTTAGCAATATCTGCTCAGCTATAACTTTCATGTGTGTGTATTGTGTATATGTGCATCACATGTGTGTATGTATGTGGACATATATGCCTGAGGGTGCACGTGTATGTAAATGAAGGTCAGAAGAGGACATCTGATATCTTCTTCAATCATTCATCACAGTATTTTTTATTTTTTGAGATAGAGTCTCTTGCAGAATCTGGAGCTCTGTCATTTGATTAGACTGGCTAGCCTGTAAGTCCCAGGGATCTGTCTGTCTCCACCACATGCTCAGCCCTCTGTGGACTGAACTATTTTCCTGGTCCACTTTATCCTTTTTAATTGGGTTCTTTTTTATTATTATTATTGAATCATCTGAGTCCTTGTATATCTGGGACACTAAAGCTTTATTATTCATGTGGTTAAGCGGCATTTCCTCCCATCGCATGAGCCATATTCTGTTTCTTTTGCTGTGCAGAGTTGTGCGATTGTCACTTGGGTTTTTATGATGATGTAATCCTGATCAGAGCAATGAGCTCCAGCCCCACCCCCATTCTTTTCTTCTAGAAGTTTCACAGTTTCAAGTCTTATGTTTAGGTCTTTAATCCAGTTTGATTTTGATTTTTTAAATATTGTGTGATCTACAGATCTAATTTAATTATTCTGTGTGTAGATAATTAGCTTTTCCATCATCACTTGTTGAAGATGCTGTCCTTTGTTCATTGTGTGTTCTTGGCACCTGGGTAAACAGTCAATGGGCTATGAATATATTATTTCTGGATCTTTACATTTGTGTCAGTGGTCTATGGCTTTCTCTTTTCTCCTTTCATGGTTGTGTAATAGACAGGATTTTGCTATGTTGCCAGGGCTGGTCTCAAACTCATGTTGTATCAACCTCCCTATTACCAAGAATTACAAATATATACCACTGCATTGCCTTTGATCCATATTTGTTGATGATTCTTAGATTTAGTGGGACAAAAGGCCATGGAGTCTACTCCCGGCACATACACACACACTTGCTAGTGCTAGCCTAATTCAGAGAGAACTCATTGAATGTTACCAGTGATAATATAACAGAAAGAAAGTAAATGTTTCCTTTTAATTAAGAATGGTGTCTTGGAAACTGAAGTTTTGGTATTGCCATATGACAAAAATGAACAATAGAAGAGGTAACCATATAGACCATTGAGAAACTCCCATCAATGTCCTGGTATCTTTTCCTTCAGAAAGCAGAAGGAAGTCAGGCTAATCCAAGGTCAGTATATCAATATTTTATGTGACCAGGGACTTGACTCAGTAGGTAAAGGTGTTTGCTGAGCAACCCTCACAGCTGGATTTTGATGCCTGGAACACATATAAGAAACTGGATGTGATGTCATGTTTCTGAAATCCCAGCATTCCCATGTTGAGATACAAGGTAGTCACAGGAGAATAGGTCCAAAGTTCATGGACCAGCTAGTCTGGAGGGAAAAAGCACCACAGAAACAGCAGGCAAGACACTGCCTTTAAAAGGTGGGAGGAAGGAACTGACTCCTGAAATTTGCCTCTGACCTCCACATGTGTGAGCCTGCTGATATGAGCACACACACACTGGAATACTAACCCTTCACATCTCTTGTCTTTTTTGAGGTGTGGTATTCGTCTACTTGACAAAGATATATATATATATATATATATATAAATTATTTTTTCAAGCTGTAGTAAAATGAATGTGTCACAGAGATGAAAATTAGCCTTATGGAGATTCTTCCGGGCACCATACTATGAAGGATGTGTTTTCTTCCTGAGAAATAAAAGTCTGGACAGGGTTTGTTAACTCTAGGGTCACATGAAGACCAATGCATGTTTTCAGTGTATTAATCACTTAGTCACTTTCTTGTCATTGTGATGAAACCCCTGACATAGCCAGTCAGAGTCAGCCTTCTGATGGACAAGCTTCTGTGACAGGAACTCACCTCTCAAGTTAAGCCCGAGGTGGTTCTTCACTACAGTCTTCAGGGAGAATTCCTCCCACTAGTGCTACCACTATGATCCTGCTGTTCTATTGCTATAATTAATTTTAGGGAGGCTGGCATCATCATCTGCCCTCTCTTTGTAGCTGACTGTGGGAACATGTGTCCAGAAATGCTTCAGCCAATAAGACATAAAACTCTGTCTCCCCAAGGGATCCCACCCATTGTCATGTCCTGAAGCCTGCCGGGCATTGCTGCACATGCCACACAAAGTCAAACTCAAATGTTGCAATGAAAGAGATGAGGTTTTTGTTTTCTTTTGTGCTTTCTTCAAAGCTTCTTTCCTAGAAGCACTAGAGAAAATCAAAGCAGAGAAATTTTAAGATCTATACGCAGTATTTCTAAACTACCCATTAAAGCTAGCATATCCCTCTGGCATTGTAAGGGCAAAAAGATACATGTGCCTGAGATTAAATAAGGCACCATAGAAAACTAGGAGGAGAAAGTGAGTAAAATCACCTCTGTTATGAAGTGTGGCAAACCTGAATAGATATGCCTTTCATGTCTACAACCAGCTCTAAGCTCTTCAGCACTCCTGCTCAAGGGTGCCACTCCAATGTCTTGTTGACTCCAACAATTGTCTTGCTATTACGGCATTCCCATGTCCTAGGTATCCTTGGACACACACAGTCCCACTGTCTAGTTTGGAACTTCCACTGATGTTTGTTTAGCAGACAGATGGAGTCCTTGCCTTTCAGACCAAGCAACATGGGTGATCTCTATGGGAATGAAATACAAAGTTGTCTCTCAGAGGGCAGCATTGACCTCACTTACATGTCACAACTGTTGTCACCTCAAAATGCTGACAATAGTCGCTGATGAGCACATTGGAGTCCATTCCCCAAAGCACATTGCTTTCATACCACATGAATTAGAGCCACTTGTGTTCTCTAGCAGATCCATTGTTCTCCCCTTTTCTCTTGTGTGTGCTCAGCTTGGATTCCAGCACTATTTCCCCTTAATTTAATACTGACATTAGATGGTTTTGGCAAGATCATCAGATTCTTTGAGAAGTGTCTTTGTAACGTCCAAATTCTATCTGGTGCCAAGTAGTCAGTTGTCTAACTTCTGTATGGATATTTTACAACACTTAGTAATCAGAAAGGAATAGTGTGGCTGGACAAATGGGTCCATGGTTTAGAGTGCTTAGTGCTCTTCCAGAAGACCTGGGTTTGGTTCTCAGCACCCACCTCAAGTAGTTCACAACCATCTGTAATTCTAGTTCCAGGGGATCCTACCCACCTTTTCTGGTTTCTGTGGTAATTGAGCACACACGGGGCAGTACATAAATGCAGGCAAATACACATTAAATAAGTGATTTAGGTCATACACATAAAGATAAATAATTCTTTAAAAATAGAAAAGGAACAGTGGCCTCAATTATGTGAAAACATAATGACTAGAAAATAGTGATGATATAATATAGACCATCTAATTAAGAGTTGATACCATAAAAGAATTTTGTTTTGGGGCATGTCGGATTTGAGAGAGAAAGAGAGAGAGATGGAATTAAATTAAGGGGGTTGAATTGACATGTCTGTTGGGAGTTTTAAAATTCTATCATGGTCTGTGATTTTGACTTTGAAATCCAGATGATCTCTGACTGGGGAGGGTGACTTGAGGCCACCATGTTGCTAGAGAGAGGGAGGTTGCTTCTGTGACTGGACAGGTGGGCGGAGCCTCCCACTGGGGTTCTTCCTTACTGACTGACTGCCTCTGATTGGGAGTGACGAGGAAGGTCTGTAAGGAAGCTACAGAAATAGCAATGAATGCTGCACACAGCCTGCAAGAACAGCATCCTCAGCCTGCCTGCTTCTCTGACACATTTAAGCTCAGCTTGTCCTGCTTTAAAGAGCGGATGAGGAAAGAGAGACATGCCCCAGATGACTAGAGCCAAAACCCCACAAGCACAGTATGGCAGAATGTGTATAGGAAAGCAGAAGGAATGTCTCTTATTTCCCGGTGGGGCCTGTTGGTTGGTACCCACATAGTTAACTGCAGGAAGACATTTGAAAAGTGGCCTGGCCAGAGGGTCTGTGAGCATCCGAAGTCACAAGTCAGACAGAGGAGGAGAGCAGAGGATGGGGGAAGAGAGAGACAGTGAGTGGGTTGTTATCATCCTTTCACTGTAACTATGGATACACACATTCTTAAGCAGCACATTTCTCTTGGTCCCCACTGAACCAAAAGAAGCATCAACTACCTCAAATTCTTGCTTTTTTTTTTTTTTTTCTATATACTTCTGACCTAGCAAGATGTCAGGGACCTGGAGGGGATTCAGGAACAAGCCAAGGAAATGATTAAAGAACTGAAGAAGCCACAGATTCATTGGGTGTCTCCTCTCTGCACCTTGGGCGCTGCCTGTACAATAGTCAAATAACTAGATAAGTGTTGTTTTGCCCAGGGCAGACGAAAGGTATGGGGTAACATGTCTCCACGGCAGTTGCCAACAGCCAATAAATTTTTGTGTCTTTTTCCCTCCAAGTGGACTGTCAGTAAATATTTTTTAAAAAGTTTTATTGAACATGGTGACCTCAAATTTATTTGTTCTTTTTTTTTTTTTCAATGAGTCTCTGAGTAACTGCAGACTCTCGTCCCTGCAGGCTCCTATGAGTTTCCAAACAGCCTCTGCTGCCTTCCCAACCCTGCTCTACCCAGGGAAGCAGGCTCTCTTCTTTGTTGCCAACTTTGTCTGGAGACTAACAGGGTGAGATTGAAAACCCCCTCATTGGACACATGTCACCTCTCATGTTTGTTTCTGGCTTCCTTTGGGTGTGTGAGCAGACTCATTTTATTAAACCATTTTTCAGGGGACAGATGGGAAATCTGTCTTTGCCATTAGTCACCAGAAAGTGACCCCAGCAGCTGTGGAGCGAATTGGTCAAGCTGTTGCAACCAACTAGGCCAGAATGGAAAAAGACACCAAGCATTGTCACAAGATCCCAGGCATTCCCAGGAGTTCTAGAACTGCTGAGGTCTTGTCATCGGCTACCCCTTACTTGGCAGAGATCCTTCACCAGAGCCAAGGGTGAGAGGCACTGTGTGTCCAGGCAAGGAAGTGGGACAAGGACTGCTTACCATTTGGCATCCATGTTTAATTAGTTTCTTAACATTGTGGAAGAAAACATGAAATAAATAAGGCCAACTGACCAGTCTGTAATTTGTTTCTGAAGCTTGGCTAGACATAAAAGTCTACTTTCCAAAACCACATAGCATAATTTATTTTATGAGTCCCTCTCGGCACCAGGTCCGGGCTAACCTTGAGTTAAGAGGCTGTGCCTTCTCCTCCTGGTGCTGGTGGTCACAGTGTGTCCTTTCTTGGCAGTGGCTGTGGGCCCAGCAAAACAGACCCGAGCAAAGCTAATGGATTAATCATCCTGAAGGCACTCTCAACTGCAGCCGCTCCTCTGCGGGATGCCTGAGAACCAGCAAGAGGCCACCATAGCAATTCACAAGGGGACAGAAGGAGATGTTTGAACACACACACACACACACACACACACACACACACACACACACACAGGGTAGGGATGGAAGTATTGTACTCATTGGAATTTTCATTACACTGAAAAGTATATACCAAAAATACACACACACACACACACACACACACACACACACACACACACACACACATACACACATATATATAGCCATTCCTGTAGCAGAAACTGTGACAAGTCCATCCTTTTTATTACAATCAGGTTTTCTCTAAATATATTATGCCCTGCAGGTCAAAATGATTTACTTCTCTATTTGAGGACATCTGAATTCTATTCTGCTGTTGCCAGTATGTTCTCAACTGTGCCAAAACTGAGCAGGTCTGCGGTTCCTTTGTAACATCAAAACGGAGGCATTTATCATAGAGATCTACCGTGGGACAGCCTGCCAGATGGTTTGGGTATTTTAAAGGTGAAATGCTCGGGCCTTGATTAGCTCACGCAGACTTCCAGTTAAGACAACTCTATCAGCTGTGCACTAGAGAGATGCTGTCTTCCCCCTCCTCTACACACCCTCCCTATGTTCTAGAAAGGCAGAAAATATTAATGTAATGGCAGATGTGGCATGGATTGTCATTTCAGGGAGAAAACCAAGCCATAACCAACTCCACTGATTGCATTCTAATTATAATGTGACTTCCTGTTGCTTTGCATAGAGGCTGCATTCATTTCAGGACCCCACCATAGAACTTGCCGAGTCAACGACCCTCAAAGGGGCAATTGTAAGATTTAAGCTTGGATTTTTTTCCCCCTGCCAGGCCTCTGCTGATTGGGCCAGCAAGAATGCATTTGATTATATAGACTGAGCTTATTGGGAACAGAACCTTTGTGCTTTGAAATGCTTCTCATTCAAATTACATTCAGACATTCAATCAACATTGATTGTGATATGGATTGGCAATGGGGAATGCCTTGAGTTTTTGGTGGGAAATTTTGCTTAGCCCTGCACTAGATAACTGAAATTAGGGGGTAGGGACAAGCAGTGTTTCCATGACCTTAAGCTTGAGTTTCCTGTCAGAGGAGGATTCCTCTGGGGAGCCCAAGGGTGGTGTCCCATTCCCAGCCAATCAGCGTCCCAAGATCATGCATTTGCTTGGAAATTTGGGGCCTGTGAGCATTCCAAATTTAATTAACTCCCAAGAGCCTTGGAATGTCTCTCTCTCTCTCTGTCTCTCTGTCTCTCTCTCTCTCTCTCTCTCTCTCTCTCTCTCTCTCTCTCTCTCTCTCTCTCTCTCTCTCTCTCTGTGTGTGTGTGTGTGTGTGTGTGTGTGTGTGTGTGTGTGTATTTATGTTCCTGTTAAGTAAAGCAGGTCCTTGACTTTGCACCTGAAAAACTAGGCAAATCTGGTTTAGGTTCCTTGTGTAAGACTCTGGGTCTTAGAAGGAAGCAAGCACAAGGTCAGGGCCCAGGGCCAGAGGTTCTAGCCAGAGCTGCTCTCAGTGTGACTTAGACCAACACTCAATGTTCTTATGTGCAGTATGAAATATTAGATGATCCCCAGGTTCAGTTTGTGATGTAGGTGAGTTAAACATGTATGTAGAGTTAACGTATGTTTCTCTTTCTCTATATGCCTATATATAAACTTATAAACAGTATATATATACTGATATATATATATATATATAAAACATGCCTACAACTAACTATTTCAACTTTTTATTGCCCCTGGGAAATTCCTTATGAGACCAGCATCTCAAGTGGCTGGCTCTTGGCAGGCATAATAACTGAAGCAATTTCTCTTTGTGTTCTTCTTCATCCCATAATCCAGGAAATCGGACTGGAACTCTCACAGGACTAGGAGACTCACTAGGGACCCCTCATGCCACCCTGTTGAAATAGCTCAGGGTAGCTCCATTCTCCTATTCACCATGTGTCATCAACTGTCGTGTGTGTGTGCACAGTTCTCTGAAACGAATGTCACAGACTCAGTAGCCTTCTGGAAATCCATTTCCAAGTTTTGTGTTCTCCTTGAACAATATTCTAGGGTATCAGATTCAGTGTTCTTTTCTTCCATCAAAACATCATCAATAGATCTCTCCTCCACCCCCTCTCTCTTAAATACTTCTCTTTCTCTAGCAGCTCAAGTTCAAACCCTTGGAATCTTCCTTCATACTGCAGCATCCACACTTAGTCTCTAAGTCTGGTTAATTCTGCCACTGAGCATACATTTGAAAATAGCCATTCTTCTAAAGTTTCCCCATTGTCTTTGGGTTTCATTGCTTTCCTCGTGGCTGCTGTTCTTTCATTGAGTCTCCTTAGTAAATCTCCTTTATTCTCTAAGCCAATCCAGTCTGTACTGCACTGTGTTAGAAGGAAGGTCAACATGGTCATCATGAGGTGTACTTCCTGGACATTATATAGTACTTTTTCCTTTGTGCAAGTGAGGGAGTGGTATGCCATGCTTGCCACTAATAGATTTTAGGGAGGTAATGAGGTAGTAATATCATGATTAGGTTACCTGAAACTTCTGTATTGCTAGCCAGCTTCCTTCCTGCTGGATTAATCAAATAAGATGCTAAGTTTGAGAGGCACAAGGGAAAAGCAACAGAGGGTTGTCTCTGGCCAATACCAGTGAGGAGTAAAGGCCCTCTATCCAATAGTCCATATGTGCATGGACCATGTAACAGTCATGTGATCTTGAAGCTTCTTCAGCTGACCCTCAGATGAAACCTCAGGCTTTGCTGCTTGTATGTGCAGCAGCCTTGTGAGATGTTGAAGCAGAGGGTTCCACAGAGCATTAACCAGAGACCAGACTCAGTGTAAATATGTAATGACAAATGCGAGCTGCTAAACTTAGGGAGGGGAGTAGATCACATGCTGGGGCATCCTTACTGCTTCGTGACAATGCCAGTCTTTTTCTTGGAAATACTCAGAGGCCCAAGATGCTCAGCGTTTGGTCTTGAGCTACTTGTCCATGGTGATTCCCAATTTCTTCCTTGAGCACCATGAGCTTGGAGCTGTTCATAATTCCAGCTTTCTGACATGTACCTTTGGTGACACTGTCACCGTTTCCTGCTTTCTCTTTACGGCCAACTCCCATATTGTCCTTAAAGGGCCATGTAAACGCTGCCGCTTTCGCAAAACCTTTTGTGATCCTGTAGCTATATAGATCGCTGAGCTGCCATCGTATTCTACCTTAGGTCACTTTTCAATTTTTTATTTCCTCAGGGAGTTGTTTAAGGGCATTGTTTGAGCTCCATTGCAAGGTTGAAGATTTTATGAAGGAAACTTCTCCTGATTTCTCCTCCTAAGCCCTCATGAATCCTAACAGGATGGCTTAGGAATGATGTGCTCTTAAGCAAGTTATTCATTAGTAAAAAGTAAGCCAGTTTGCTCACAGGATATAAGTGGTGTATGGAATTATTGATTTATTTCCTCCTTCCTTCCTTCCTTCCTTCATTCATTCATTCATTCATTCACTTATGTATTTCATACCACAGGCATTGAATTGATGGGGCTGAGGTAAGAATGAACTCATGGGCACTGTGTGCAGATGGGGACTTTGCATTTAGGTTTAAAATTCTTCAGTCTACCATCCTGGGAGTCATTTTTACCACTGGATCTGTGCCATGTCCCCTAGGACAGCAAAGTATGTGATGAGAGCTTGGAGAGTGTTCTCATGCCTCCATGACTTCTCACTTCCCGAGAATGGTTTCTAACTCATACTCTTACCCTCTGGCCCTAGGGAGAAGTTTAGGCACAGACACCAAAAGACATGGACTTGGACCCATGCCCTGCATACACAAAATAACAATGCAGGGTCCCTGGGTACCTATGAGAGCTTTGCATATGTTTGCTGCATAGTTGGAATACAACATTGAATAACAAATGAATGTTGTGAGAAGTTGGGAGAGCAATTGCAGAAAGAAAGAACAGTCTCTTCTCTCTTCTTTTCTTTTTTTTAAACTAAGACCCCCCCCCCAACATTTTATTTTATTTTTCTGGACACTGTACATTCTGTAACCAATGAGGTACAGTAGTCAATCATCTCATGAAGGGTGAGACAACAAACAGTAAACAAGTAAGATGATATAAACCTAATATGTTAAGGTCCTGAGCCAGTGTAGCCCAGGTGTGAGAAGGGATATTAGAGCAGATATCTGGCGGAAGGAAATGGGAAGACAGGATAGTTTCCAGACAGGGGAACGTTCTTGAACCACATCTTTGGGTCTAGAATGGGCTTGAGACACAGAAGTCAGCACCGGCCAGCCACAGCAACCACGAAGAAGATGAGACTGGGAATTTTACAAGGCGAGGATGTACAGACCCTTTACTGCCAAGCTGTTCTTGGTAATGAGCTTGCTTGTCTCTGAGCTGCTAAGGTCCTGGGGTCCTGGCTTTTATTTTGTCTCCTAAAAATGATGGAGAGATTTCATTGCTGCGAGCTAACTAAGTGTCTTCTGCTTTCACTTAATTCTTTGTACTGTGTCAGCTTAGTTACTTTACGTCCTCTGACGTGGATGTGCTCTTCAGAGACGTGTATATTTTAAAAGGGTACAACTAGCATATAGGCCAAGAAATGTGCTGTGCCTAGGACGGGCTTTGAGGGTGGAATGCCCCCACGCCCGCAAATATACAGGACTTTGGCATTTATCTCCACAAACTGACACCTTACAGCCCACATCTCTGGGCCTTAGCAGCACCTGATTTCCTCTGACATTCCTAGTAACCATATTGGATGCCCCTCCAGGTTCACCTTTCTTGCAGTCTCCTATGAGTGCCTGCAACCTTCAAGCCTCAGATTATCTTCTTTAATGTTTCTCACTAAAAATGAATTAAATAATATAATAATAATATCCCAGCCAAATGTAGCAACTACCACTTGTACTCCTAGTACCCGGGAGGCAAAGGAAGGAAGTCAACTGTGAGTTCTAAGCTACTCTAGGCTCTACAGCCCGTCTGGGCTACAGAGTGAAACTATGCCTTAAAGCCAAACAAATAAGCCAAATTAAATTAATAAAGTAAAATGTGGTAGCCCATAGCACACTGGAGAATTTGAATTACAGGCACGCTGCTGGACCCTGGGGCTAAAAATTACAACTGGGTATCCTTGGGGGCATTTCCTGTTTACCTTTTATGTCCTGCACCTAACCCTGTGAGTCAGAGGTGAGGAAAGGGGGTCTAGAAGATATCAATCCTAATTTCTGGGCCCCAAGTTTGTTTCCCTCATCTACTATTCATTCCCATTCTGTGGAGGCCCGATGAGTCCTGGTCTATCAAGACTCTCAGGTCCAGGTGTATTTGGCTTGTCCCCTGCCTGCAAGCAGTTCCTTTAAAAATCTGGGGGTTTTACTGAGAAGGAAATTAAGTAATTTTGTTATTTTTTTCCCTGATAATGCTAAAATTATTAATCTTCAAAGATAAGTACCGTTCAGTGCATAATGAGTTTGAATTGTTGGTAATTATAATTTTGAAGAATTTCAGCTTGCTGTCAGCTGAGTAATTAAAGGGGTGGCTCCAGAGTTCTATTTTGTTCGTGATGGTTGTACTTCTGGTTAGAATTTTCCATATGGTAAAAAAAAAGGAAGGAAGGAAGGAAGGACGGAAAATGTAAAAACCACCCTTGTTCTAGGCCCCTTGGCACCCCTGGTGAAGTGAATAGTGTGACTGAATCAAGTACAGTAGCCTACTGAGTGGCAAGGTCTTGACTTCCCTTCTCTCTGGGGCCTCCAGTCTCATGACAGATATTCCCTTTGTCCTTGTAAAGCTGAACCTTAGGCTAGATTCCAGGCCTCACATTAAACAGATGGACGGTATCCAGGTCCTATCTGCATCCTGGGAAGACCCCTTTCCCCTTGTCTCCAACTGGGTCCCTCACTCAATTGCCCATGATCCACCATTATTTTGAGACTTCTTGCACATACCAGAGCTGAACTGAAAAAAAAATGGAGCTGAAAGAAAAGAGGAAGAGAAAATGGAAAACTAATGATTCAAGAAATCACAGAGCACGAGATAATTCTATTTTGAAATCACAGCAGTGGCACCCAGAGGCGGAAGCTCCCCAAATTGCTAGTGAAAACCCTTTGATGGATCCAGTTGTAAGAAAGCCCAAGGCACTTTTTTATATTATTATTATGAGCAGTTCACATTCCCCCAGAAGAGACATTTAGCAGCCATTTTTAAATGTCTGTATGTGTGCAAGCTAAAAACTAAAATAAAAATAGAAAGACCCCAGAATACCTCCAACCCTAAATGGCCTCATTTGATTGCTGGCTTTTACTTAGAATAAAAGTGATGCTCTAACAATGGTGCTAGAGATGCTCTGAGAAGTCTCAGGCCTCATCCATCCCAGCTTTCCCCTGGCTTACTCCCTATTTCCTGACTTTTCTGGAGCACAGTATGCATGCTGCCTGCTGAGAGCTTAAGCCCTTGTTGTGTTCCTGGGAAGTTCTTCCTAGGATATCTGAGGGGCAGCCCCTTCATTTCAGGGTGCATCCTTCTCCTAGGGCTTTGTCTTGCTGCACTATTATAACCCCATGGTCTCTCTTTTGAGATAGCGATGTTGTGGGTATGACTAAGGATCTCCATGTTGGAAGCTGGATAGTTTTGGTGGGCCCAGTGTAACCACAAAGTCCTCATGCAAAAGGATTGTATCGAGGTCACAAGAAGGAGATGAGGATATGAAAATTGGAGCAATGGTGCTTGAAGGTGGAGGGCAGAAGTCATAAGTGAAGCAATGTGGGAAGCCTGTCTAAAACTGGAATTGTCAAAAAGTAAGCGATTCTCCTTGCTGATAGCTTGACCTAAGCCAGAGAGAACCCTTTATTAGAGCAGCTAATTGTTACACTAAGGCTGATGTTTGGCACTCACTGGGACAATAGCTGCCCTGTGTATTGAGAGTAAAGGCAGAAATCTAGTTGGGCTTCCAGGTAGTTCAGATGAGGAAAGGAGTTGAGCAGAAGTGCTCAGGAGGCCTCTCTGGGCACGGCAGGAAGCTACTCCTGCCTCTGTTTAATAATTCAGACCTGTGATCACATGACTCCAGGTGGGTCTATCCCTTCAGTTTAAGTTCATGATTGGCTTTTTATGGTCATTCCAAAATCAAGACCTCAGAAGTCAGACATCAGGTTTGTTTGTTTGTTAAGTTATTTTGAGAATTTCATACATGAATTCTGTATTTACATTATTTCCACCCATCTCTCTTCCCACCTCTAACTCCCCCTATGTCTTCTCCTCCTTTTTAAATTTATAAATTCATAATTTAACTGAGTCAATTTAGTATCACTTGTGTGTGCATGCATTTAGGGATCTGGCCCTGGAGAAAGCTTTTCTCTCTCGGCAACGATTGATTGCCAATAGCTAGCCCTTCAGCTAGGGATGGGCCCTTATAAAATAAACACATTGGCATGTATTACTAGTGTGCTCATTATGTAGATCTTGTGTAGGCAGCCATATTGTTGAGATTTCATGAGTTTAGCATCCCTGCCATGTCTACAAGACACTATCGCTTAGATGGTATCCTGTTCCTCTAGCAAAGCTCAGGGTTGATAGGAGAGGTCTACAACTATCCCTAGCAAGAACTGGATCCCAAAATGGCAGAGAGAAGAGTAGAAAATATAACATGGTGTCTGTTCACTCATTCATGGAATCATCTCATTTAATTTTTAATGATTAAAACATTCTAAAGTGAATATATTTATAAAATCTCCCCAGCAGATGCCTTCTTCCTTTCTCTTATGTCTCTTGCTTAATCTTCCCTCCTCTTTCTTTCTTTCTTCCTTCCTTCCTTCCTTCCTTCCTTCCTTCCTTCCTTCCTTCCTTCCTT
>CAJQZJ010032031.1:15598272-15667063 GCA_907164525.1 Lophiomys imhausi | reverse complement strand
CTTCCTTCCTTCCTTCCTTCCTTCCTTCCTTCCTTCCTTCCTTCCTTTCTCTCTCTCTCTCTCTCTCAGAACCCCCCACCTAACTTTTCCAAAGATGATCATCTCTCTAAGTGCTCATATAATCCAAGAGCACAGTCCCCCTTGCATACCTTTTTTAAAAGCTAATCAAAGAGGAGATCCTTCATAGTAACAGACAAAAGAAACAACAGGGTAGGCTGGGGGAACTCATTTGCATATGCACATGCTCTGTACTTAAAATAAGAGAAGTAGTTTAGGGGTGGGATTCGGCATGTGAGAGTCTGCATATCTTCCAGTACTGACTTGCAGAAACAGAAACTACCATGATTCATATCAAGGGCAGGAGGGGAAAGATAAGCACCATATAGCGGGTATTGATCTTTTCTTTGTTTTTTGTTGGGGGGATTGCCTTGGTTTCGTTTTTGTTTGTTTGTTTGATATAGGGTCTCACTGTGTAGCCCTGGCTGGTCTGGAACACTCTATGTAGGACAGGATGGCCTCAAACTCATAGAGATCTACCTGCCTCTGCATCCAGTGTGCTGGAGGTGTAGGCATGCTCCCCCATTACTAGGCCTCTTATATGTGATCTTGCTGTAAGCACTTGATATAGAGATGTTGAGATATCTCAGGAAACCCAAATCATTTGGATTTTATTAACAATGCAGTATGGTTGGACTTTACAGCAACTTAGAATGACTTGAGCTTCTTAAGTCCTAATGAAGAACTTTAGCCCCTTATAAGTGTGTGGTTGAATGAATTATTTGCTCTGCAGATGGTAGAAAGTAGCAAAGTATCAAAGACCTCCATGCTATTCTGGCTGGCCTGAGAGTGGATACATACAGCCAGTGAATTCAGACTGAATTGTGTCAGATTCCCTTTCACCCACTGAGACTCTGAAAGGAGATATGTAGAAAGGGAGTCCTGCTTGGTGCATATTTAAAAACAACAAGTAAAGCCAATACAATTGGGTCTACAGAGCCTGCTCAAAAGCTCCTGGGGATTGCTTTTAATTTTATCCATTTTTTTTAAAGAAAGAAAAAAATTTAAGCATTTAACAAAAGGAAGATTAAAGAATAATGTCAAGCTCTCCATACAGTTGAGTGACATTGACTTAGTTGTTACTACTCTGTCACCAGTGGTTCATCTATCTGTTTCTTGATACATTCATCCATGTCTGAAATGCAGCAAACACCCATAAATAGAATCCACTCCATGACTTAGAAGATTCATATGTAGCTAGGAACGAGAGCATTGCTGAACCACGAGCAAGGTGCTGTCTTAGCAATTGTTGGGATGGGGACACATGGAGGTTGTATGCATCTCAGCTCAACTTCAGCTGAGGGAGTGTTAGGGGGGCTGGTGTCTCATAAGGAAACTGTAGCCGTATGCCGTATGTTCAAGGTATGGGAAGACTCATTCCTATCCTGTTTCTATTTGTTTTTATAAAACATTGAGATGTAACTTGAAGAAATAAAAAATAAAGAGGAGAAAAAAGAAAAAACATAATAAGCTGCTTGTTTATAAATTTTTCTCATTCATTCAAAATGTCAGAGTTTAAGGATGCCCAAGGAGTTGAACACTCATGTTCTGATTGGAGAGGGACACGGTAGAAGATATGGCTGTACTATAAATGGCCATACTAGACAATATTAGATCTATTTTCATTCATTGCATCCTCTTCTAACTTGAGATTTGGTGAACTGAAATAATTAACCTTCATCTCAGTATTAATTCAACTCAATAGCAACCTTGTAAAATAGATGTTTTGATCACTCTCATTTTTTTTAGATAAAGAAAAAGAAATATATGTTCAGAAAGTCACAGCTAGAAGATGGCCAAGTGAGAGTAAACAACTCTCTGTCTGTCTGTTGTTAAATCGTTGTTGTCTGAACTGAACACATGATTTTAAAACAGGCCAGGAAAATCTCTAACTACCTTTGCAAGTAGATCTACATTAGAGAGTATTTGCTTTCAGTTAAAATGCAATCTTTAAGGCATTCCTATTAAGGACGATGTGTTCAACACAGAATTTTAAATGCTCAGAGCTGGATCTGCTATAATTAGATTAAAATTCTCAATATAATTAGTCAATCATCCTCTGCCATATCACAGATGAGAAGAAACACAATTTCAGATTCACAGCAGGAAGGCAGGCTTTCCGACTTTTACCTTTGTCAACAAACACTGGCAGGAGTTGTAAATATCATAATCCCAGAAGAGAATGGGCAATGATCAAATTCGATGAATTGGGGCAAGAGAATGGCTGGGGGAGATAGAATGAAATTTCTCCTCCTGTTGTAACTCAGGGGCATATTGGGGTATATTCTGCTCTTTCACCTTCATGAAGGTTCCCAGCATTGAGCTCAGGTTGTCAGGGTTGGGCAGCAAGTACTCCTACCCTTTCAGTAACCTTGCCAGGCTAGTCATCCCACTTTTATTAGTGAAGTTACAATTGTATCATATTATGTTCATTTGAGCTCTTTGGTGGTTTTATAATTTTCCGTAAGTGGGTTATTTTAGAACGTTTAACATTATATCTTTTAAAAATTGTATCTTCTACTCTAAAATATTCATTTGTGAAATTTGCTATATTAATCGTAATGTAACTAAATACTTACTTATCCTTCTGACTTCTATCCCCGAATAATCAATTATTAACATGTTAAATTTATATCTAAGCCTTCTGACATGCGGTTTTGATCATGCCAAAAATGCACAATTCTATTTTGCTTTTTTCAGTAAACAATGTAACTGTTTTATATTATACAGTCCCCATGATTTTCACTTTTATTAACTCTATATTTGAATATTTATAGTCAACTTCATAATTGACTCTAGTGTTTTCCAAAACATCATAGTAACAAAAACACAAATATATATTATGTGTTGACTATGGCTTTTGATGTCACAGAGGGTAGGCCTAAAAAAACTGATTTATATGAGCAACTCAGTATGTTAAGAGTTCTGTTGTGGACATACATATTTAGAATGTTGGAAGAATGTAGGATCCAGTCATAGGAATGAATCAGGGAACAGTTCCTGGAAGCAGTGGTCTCGAAGCTGAAAGGTGAGGAGGAATACATCATATTAATATACACAGAGAAATTTAGAGAGTGTGCTCAAGTCAGAGAAGGTAGCAAGTGCTATAGGTGGGAAGACATGGGCATGGTTTATGGAAGGCATTTATGGTGGTTTGGTTGATTAAAAATCCCCCATAGTATTGGATACTTGAATATTGAATACTTTGGAAAGAACAGGGCTAACATATCTGAGGTTTTTTTCTTTTTTTCTTTTTAATTTTTCTTTATCTGTACCTTTTTTCTTTTTTTTTAATAATTTATTTTTTATTTCTTCAAGTTACATCTCAATCACAATCCCCTCCCTACTCCCCCCTCCAGTTCCACCCTTCCACCATCTTCCCCCTCAACCCCCCACCCCCTCCCTTTTTTTAATTTTTCTTTTTTTTTTAGTTTAAGGTATATCTTTTTATCCCCAACAGCTCCCCCTTTCAGTCCAACAAATGGTTCTTTCTCTTATAACAATAAATACAATAGAAAACAACAGAAATAAATAGGCCACAATTATGAAAGTTATATGGCTTAGCATACATTCCCAATGTCCAGTCCATATGTATTTGGCACCGGAAGCTGCGGGCCCTGCACTTCCTATATAATCAGATATATTTATCCTTCTCAGGTCTCTGAGGTGGTTGAAGAATAGATAGCTAGAGTCTCATAGTTAAATTTTGAGTTGTTTAGGAATCAAGAGGGTGTTCTGGATCTAAGAAGATATTTTAAAAATTGTGATGCAAGTTATATGAAAGCTGAGTTAGATATAGAACTTTAAACTCATGGAGATGGTTAGATAGTAGAATGTTAACATATCCGAGTTTTATAATGTGGCAGGGGCTTCTGAAGACTGGAATTGTTCCTGAGCTCACCTGCCATGTCATCTCACCAGCATGTCCTAGAGAAGTGGGAAGGATCCCATCTTGAGAGCTTAGGATTTCCCAATATGTTACAGGCACCACCAGAGAGTCCACACAGCTCACGGCAGATTTCACCCGGATGTGTGTGTACCACAAAGCTGCTTTGTCTGCTGAATGCTCAGCTGTCACACTCAGCGCAGCTCAAACTCAAGTGATTTTTTAAAAAAAACTCTAATGTATTTAGGACACACCCCATCTATGTTTTATGGAGTCCTTAAGTGGAATGTACCTACCCCAAAACAACTCCCCCATTACCCTAAATGTTTTTGTTTGATTTTGGATCCATCCTGTGTTGTTTCTCTCCTTAGATGGTTCAAGTTAAAAGGCTCCATTTTCCTGGCCAAAGTCTATTTATAGCATTATGCTTCCTCATCATGGGCTCTATAGCACATTCACTGTCATGTTTCAGATGCTATTTTCCAGGAGGAGAAAGTATAGGAAGTAGAGAGAAAAAGAATTCAAAGATGATGGAGGCGGAGGCTGGAGACACCTCTGGCAGGGTTCATGGTCCCTGGAACTCAGTCCCAGGCTCCAAGTCTTTGCCTGAGTCTTCCTGGCTTTCCTGGGGTAGGCCACTTTGTAGGCATGAGGTAATTGTGATGGGGAGAGGAGGTCAGAGCTCCACCCAAGAGCAGCATCAGGGAAGGTGATGAAAAGCAGATGGAGCCACCATTCCCACCAGTGGGACACCTCCTGGTGTGTTTATAAGTCACTGGTCCCTGTCTGCCAATAGCCACCTTTGGTTTTGATGAGACAAATTACCATTTGAGTTCTCTTGAAATTTAGAACATTTTGTGAATTTTGTTTGACTTCCTAACTAAATTTGGAAATTTAAAAAAAAAAATCCAGCATGAGAACATTTGGGAACAGGGATAATCTTGCTTTATTTCAGAAAAGATACTTTTTAAACAAAGAACCTAGGTTGTGATTTATTTCACAAATTGTCTCTATTTGGACTGGGATAAATCTCTAGTTGTCATTTTGTCTTTTCTTTTGTTCCAAGTTGGGGAAAGAGGACTCTTCCTCCTCAACACACTTCAGAAAGATGGTAGGCTCCTTTCATAGAATTCGGGAAGAAAGCTTCAGAGTCTCTGGTGTGGTTTTGTTTCATGGTTGTTAGGTACCCAGTCAAACTGTATACCATAGGTTTGGGGACACAGACCATTATATCATAGCATAATTTCTACACTCAAAATTTTGTGGTGTCCAGGAAGCATATAAAATCAAGAGAATCTATGTTTCCTCCTGGGAAGGCACTGCTCTTGCTAATGATAAGATGGTTTATGGCCATAAATAGAGATAACAAGGTGTCCTAGTAGTTGACAGCAGCACTTACACAGTGGGATAGTTGTTTGAGAGGGAGAATAGAGAAAGACTCTATAAGGAATGAGTGTGTGGCCTGTGTCAGTTTTCAGTGGGTGACTTAAAACCCTCAGTGCTCCATGCCTCCATTTCCTCAGCCTGAGAATGCCTTTCCTCTGCTATAATCATCCTTAATCTCAATCTCTATTTCTCCTTCCCCACCCTCATTCTAGCCTATCAGTCTTCCAATCTCCATTCTTCTTTTCTGTCCTCCCACCTTTCCTCTCATTTTTCTGTAAAAGAGCCATTTAGGTTTCTTGTCTATTTTATCTCTTCTTTTTCTTATTGATCCCCTCCTTCCCTGCTCCACTCATCACCCTTTGTAAATGCCCCCCCCCCCGAACTTAATTAGACATGGTTGGTGATCCGACATCCTCCTTCACCTGCTTGGCTCACTGTGGATGAATACTGAGGTTGCCCTGAACATTCTTGTCCCCTCATTTTCTTGTTCTCTTGATGCTCATCCTATTACCCTGTCATGCTCTTTTCCTGGATACTGAGCCTCCAGGCACATGGCTACTACAGGCAGAATATGCTCAAGCCCACTCTGGGCAGAGTGGTTCAAGGTCCAGACTTGTAGCCACTGATTCTACTTGCATGTCAATGACTCATTTCTGCCTTGTCCCAGCAATATGAACTTAGAGATGATTTCCATGTCTGAGCTCCAGCTTCTTCATTCATGAGGAAGACACTACCCCTAACTCTATGGTGTTACATCTACACACTTTACAAACAGGATGATACATCATCAATTCTCCTCTTCACTTAAGGTACCATTAATATTTATGAGCTATGGAGAATGTCTTGGAGGATCTGTTAGGAATTATAGAGTTGCGAGGCAAAACAAAAACATAGAAAATGCAAAACAGCAAACCACAAGTTATGAAGTTATGGGGCCCTACTTTGAGGAACTCATGTCCTTGTCTCCCTCCTCCCATTAAATAGTTGCTACAGTTCTGCCAAGTGTTCAACATAGACCAGAAAAAAGAGAAAAGAAACCTTTTGGTCAAGGGAGATCAGATGAGTATCTGTCGAAGTTCAGAACTCTCTGGCAATGGGATTAGAGAGGCTGCATAGAGGACAGGAAACTTGATCAAGAGTCTCAAGTAGTTTGCAGAAGACCTCAGAATTTCAGGAAGGAAGCCTGTCTGGGAAAGGGGAATCCATATTACTAATTTCATGTGTAAAGAAATGAGATTCTTAATGTGCATAAGAGGGTCCCTGAGGGTAACTGGAGGTCTTATAGAAAGCTGCTAAGAGAGGACGGAAGTAGGGAAGTTTAAGGAGGCAAGGATTAGAGAAGATGCAAGTGTATCCTTCTATGTTCTCTGAAATGAACATCTCTGGTAAAACTAGTCCAGCCATAGCTCAGCTGGCCACCTACTCACTGACTCTTCGAAATGCTAGGTTCACCTGCTCTAATACCAGACAGGGCTTTGAAGAGCAACAATGAGTAAGAACCACTGTCTGGGTCAGAAACCCGGGGAAGCGTGCTCTCAGCAGAGTGGGAAGTAACTAAGATCAGAGGCTCGTATTTGGAGACTTTCGGAGAGTGGGGCCAAGACAGGAATGTGAAGACATGCAGCAGGCTGGAAAGTGAAGAAGGCTAGGCTCTGTAAGTTCTCATTTCTTTGGCAGAGGGTCTGAAGGATTCCTTCAGGACATGTGCAATCCACCAGCTCTCTTTGCCCAAATTCATTCCTTTCCCCTCTGGGAGCCTGTCAGAGGGAAAGTACATAAGTCTCCAAGTGTCTTGGACTTTGTAGTAACCTTGCCTCATTGCTGGAAGGATCAATTGTGTATGTTTTCAAGAACTTGATCTGGGGACCTTTGGGTTTTCCTCAAGGTAACAGATATCTGCTCCTTTGAAGAATTGCTGAAATCTTTGAGTCTTGGGACTAAGGGTGGACATGAAGCCAGGCCACAGTCTGAAGCTTTTGTACCCATGGAGCTCAAGACTTGCCACAGGAGTCTCTTGTCTAGAAAATCTTTAAATCTACTTGCAGAAAGGAGAATAAATTCAGGTGCTGCCATATTTAAAAATACAACTTGGGGTAAATGGAAGAACTCTAGATTAGAAATAAAAAGTCGTGAATTCTAGCTCACTGCTGCGTTTGTATGCCTAGAATATGTTTTGCCATATATATGTCAAGCCTCCATTCCTTCTGTGAAATGGAAGCAGACATTTGACTAAGTGATTTCCATATTAACATTCTCTAATCTTTGGTTGGGATGTACATGTGTGTATGAACTTTACTGAGAAAAATTAAGGGCAATATCCCATGCATATCATTTTTACCATATGCATGTGCATTCCTGACATAGCTTTGGACCCCACCCCTGCCATATGGTTTTCATGCTTTGTCAGCCCGCCTGTCCTTTATTGCACATCACAGCTCAGCATACTACATGTCCCTGCGTGTAGGAGATGCACTGACACAGGCTTCATGAAGGCTGACTCCATGTCTTGTTCCCCATTGCAGCTCCTTGAGGAATCCTCAGGACAGCTGGGAATCCTACCCAGCCTGGCTTTGTGGAAGGGAACCCAGGAGCCAGCTTCTAGTCCACTCACAGTTACTTTGTGAGGCGGTTTCTCTGAGGGGCTGTTTGAGGCCTCTCTTCTCTGTCACATTGCAGTATCAAGGCCGTACTTGTCTATGAGATGTAGACCTGGTGACCCAGACACTTCCCACCAGATCAGATGAGCTACAAGGACCTTAACCATCTTTTGATGACAAGCCCAGAAAACCTAACATTGAACTATGATTGCAGAAGTCGGATGCATACTGCAGAAGGGAAAGTTTGTGGTTCTCTGAAGGTGCTCAGCTCACATTCTCCTTGCTCTTGAGTGAAATGGCGCATCTCATGGAAACATTCTTTTCTTTTCTTCTTTTTTTTTTTTTTAATCCCTGGTGGGGTAACATGGATATATACTATGTATTTCCGAGAGGTTTTTAAAAGAGAAATGCACTTGATCCAGACCTCAGCTCTACTGCTTCAAATGTGGCTTCAAGCAGAACAAATCATGTAGCTTCTTTAAGCAGTTTTGTCCTGATCTTTAGAAGAAGAGACTGCCTAAGCTCTTGCCTTTTCCACAAGATAGTTATGAGATAAAATGATGGTATTTGTAAACATGATTTTTAAGCAGTAAGTGATTAAGTGCTGCTTATGATCTGTGGAGAATACATAACCTCTTGTTCTATATATTTAATACCCTGGAGCCCCTCTTCAAAACAAATAAAAACAACCTCCCTGCATGCATATAGATAATTTTGACATGACTTCAAGAGATCCACTTAGTAGGTCCATGTAGGTCAACAGTCCCTGAGTTACAGTACAAACAACAACAGCAATCTGTCATGGAGGTTACATATCTATTTCTCCTATTTTTAGTATCTCAGATATAGAGTCCACTGACTTTGTAGTTAAGGAATGATCCAAGGAATGGGAAGGTGTGTATGTGCATGTGTGTGTGTGTTATCTATTCCTGCATTTCTTTCAGCAATAATAATATAGTACACAGAATCCATTTGTGATGGAGGAAGTCCAGGGCTTCTTGTGGATCATGTTTCACTCACTAGTGTGCTGATTATACTACTGTGTGTTTTTTACTTACTTGACTCTTTTGTGTGGGTTAGCTGGAAAATTAGGGAATCCATCAAAAATTTTATCTCCCTGGTTACAACTTGGTAACTCTGTCTACTTTAAAATTAAAGCTTGCATCATACCTACTTGAGATATTGTGTGTATGTGTGTGTGCGTGTGTGTGTGTACATGTGTGTGTGTGTATGGTGTGTGTGTTTTTATATATATTTTAAATGAGTGCCTCTCTATCTCCTTCTTTCCAATCAGCATGAGTAAAGTGGTAAAATTACTCCTCTATATTTGCCTTATTGCTGTATCTTGCAGGAGCTTCTATTTGTTCTAGTGAAAACAGACACATTCTTAGCACTGTGGATATATTTTATATTCAGTGGATGCTTATCTGTTTCTTTTAAAGTAAGTTTTTGAGTGAATTATGGCACAAACATAGAAAAGACACAAATTGTTGCATCTAACTTCATGAATTTCTGTAGGCTACCAACATAGACATAAAAATCAAATACTTCTAGTATTTCCATCTCAAATTCTGTCACATCCCATCATTAGTTCTATCACAACTTTCTCCTCAAAAGGCAACCAGCATGGAGATAAGATTATATATATAATATATTTATGGAGATGGAGATAGACTCTTAATGCTATAAGTAACTTTTGCTTGCTTTTCAGTTTTAGATAAGAAGTGTATAGATGCAAGATGCATTGTTTTCTTGTTGCCCTTCCTCAATATGGTGCAGCATTTTGTAATGTTGACATCAAATGTGTCCTTTATGGTTCTTGATGTTCTGTTTTAGCAACCTTTGCCTACTTAGTGTCATGAGGGCCTATATTTCATATTTGCATAACAAATGCAATATGCCTGGCATCTACTTTCATGTTTCTTACACACTAAAAGGTCAAGAATGACTGTCTCTTGAGAATATCAGAAAAGACATTTCATTCTTCCCTTATCATCAGTCTGTCATCTTTCTATGTATGTGTTATTTCTGGAATCTATTCTATTTCACTTTATACTTATCTCCTCTGGATCAGTGCTCCAGTCTTTAATGACAACAGCTTCATAAGACCTAATACCTGCTCATGCACTGAGATTATCTTGGTCACCCTTTGCTTTTGGTATTGTCCTATAGATTTTGGAGTTAGTATATCTATCTATTGTAATAATACAATAAAAATGAAAATGATAGCATTCTTACAGGGATTATTTTGAATGTTTAAGTCAACTTACAGATAATTGACATGTGGTAATATGATGTTGTTCAACCTACAATCATGGGATAGCTTTCCACTTGTTTATGTCAGTTTGTTTCACATTTTTAAACATTATTCTCTCTTTATCTAATTATTAAGTCTTATGCACATTTTAGTTAGTTGATTCATATTTGTGTGAGTTTTTGATGTTATTGTCATTTAATTTACCCATTTTGATGTTGATGTATAGAGATAGAAATAATTTTCATACACTGACCTTGCAACAAGAAGCCTTGCCACATTGACTTATTCATTTTTAGTTTTATTTTGTACATATAAAATCCCATTTTACATAAATATTTTTTCTCATATTCATATCTTTTTATGTCTTTTTTTACTTTATATTATTTTCTAAGACTTCCAGTACATTATTGCTAACTAAGAATAATCTTTATAGATGGCTTGGCCTCATTTTCAATCTCAGCATTTAATTTTGCTATTCAATTTTAATTATTGCTGTGAAGTGTCTGATGTTTCCACAGATCAATTAGAAAAATGGTGTTGAGTTTTTTCAAATAGCAAATATTCTACTTATACAAACATGTCCTTTTCTGCCTTTATTAATGCTATAGAACATATATATATGTATATGTGTGTGTATTTATGAAGATAAGATTATATATATAATATATTTATGGAGATATTATATCTTATATTAAGGCATAATATATATTATATTATATTACATTATATATTAGATCTTATATATGGTATAATTTATATTATACATGTGTATATATATGAGATAAAATATATATAATACACAGCTTCCTTCCTATACATAAGGATGGTATATTTTTTAAAACCAAAGAATCTATATTGACATTATTTTCCTGCAATATCTGTGGAGTTCATTTTTGTTGCTATACACTTTATCAACTCTTAATTAACATTTAAGATAAGTTCCCTCTGACTTACCCTCTCTTTGCCTAATCCTCTCTTCAGCTATGTCTAATACTGTATTAAATATATCACTTGGATCTTCAGTTTAAGTATTATATATTTCAATTGTGAATTTTATTTTATTTTGGTTTATAGATTAAGTCTTCTAAAATCCTTAAAATATATGTGCGTAGTAGGTTCTAGTCCATGGCTAGAAACTGTAATATCTGAGGTCCTTGTAGTTCCGTTTCTCTGATTAATTGGATGCTTTCTTGCCTGTTTAGTTGACTGGTTAGACGATTGATTGTTTTATTGCTTGATTGGATAGGAGTCATTTGGTCTTGTCTTTTGCTAACTACATGATATTTTTTAAGTGAAGTTAATAAAAATGCTAAAGAAAGTTCAAGGCTCTGAACAGGTTGCTTTCCTCCAGAGAGGAGTTATTTTGTTTCTAGAAGATAGGTAAGTTAGGAGGGGTCATTTCTGCTAAAACATTTGAGGGCAACTTTTTCTTAGTTGCCTCTCCAATTAATGTTATTGTTTGTGTCTCCTAATGAAAACTTTGGATCTCTACCTAAGGCTCTTTTTTTCTTGACAAACCTTTCCTCTAATTTTGTCCCTAAGAGTTACAAAATGGTATGAAGTCGGACCGAGCTCCTTCTCAGCTTGCTGGCTACATAGAAATGCACAGGTTGCCTCATGGGAAGAGTAGCCCTAGGGTGACAGGTTCAAGTCTCTGCTCTTTTGTTCTCTTTGGTATCTTAAGGTCCCATACCCTCACTACCTTAGATCTCTGAGGTCTGTAAATACCAGTTACTGTATGTGCTCTGCCGAGGGTTCCTAATTTGTCTCAGTGAGTACATAGTCCATATGCAGCTGGTCTCCTTCACTCTCAGTGACATTGAATAATTGGATTCACATTTTGCACATTTGGAATTTGTGTCCAATAGATCCAGCTAAATAAATAAAATGACAAAAAAGAAATTCAGCTTTACCCCTGTCTCTCTTCAGGGTGTCTTATCATAAGACATAAGAAAACTAATCCTCCTTCAGTCCTGGCCCCTATTTCATGTCTTGCTGTAGGGTAATTGTCAAGGAAATCTTGATAAGGAAGTATTCATTCTTAAAGTGAAGCTCTTCCTAAGGGATAAACGTACTATGTTAATAGAGTTATTAGGAAGGTGAACAGCCTTTGACAGTAATCACTATTTTGAAGAAAAAAAAAAAGTAAAAGTTTGATTTGGTTTTCAGTAATGCAATAGGGGCATTAATCCTACCTCCACCCTAGCACACACTGTCTTCAGAGCCCCCTTTTCATCCTGAAGCTTGACTGTACAGAATCTGTTGGTAATCAGTTTCTTCCTCATAGGAGAAAGACGTGACTTCCCGAACCTCTACTGTTAAAGAACTTATCCAGGTACTGGCCCTAGCCACAAGAGGGACTTCCCAAAACCTTTCAAGAAAGTAGTGACTGCCTGTCAGTGGCCAAGAGATCAAGGTAGTAAATTTCCTTTTCTAGTAAGAACAAAATCCTCCATGGAAATGAGGGATTTCACAAACAAAGCCAAGAAATGTACAAGCTGCTCCACAGGGGAGGTTGATATGACCTTCTCTTAGCCTTGACTGCTTATCTGACAGAAAGAGTGTGACAGTCATGGTAAGTAGTGTATGTGATTGCTGACTAATGAGGAAAGTTTGAGGCTCTCCCAGGGGAATTAACATAAAATAATTACTTAAGAACTAGTAAAAAATGAAGTTCTTCTTCTTAAAAGGAAAGACACTTTGAAATATAGCAGCTACTGACTGCTGTTTGGTAGTAGATTGTGTGTCTTGACTTGGGTATACGTTTTGCACCCTAGATTGTCAAGAAAGGCCTCTCTCTTTGCTCCAGTGTCTAGTTTTTTGAACATTACACATGAACTGAGGAAGAATTGCAGGAAAGCAGTGTCTGAGTCAGCAGGTGTCCAAGATTGCTAAACCTGGTGTCTCCTGATTGTAGGGTTGGAAGGAGGATGTCATGGAACACATTCAAACAGAGGACTCTGTTAGGGACTCAGGGTTCTGGTCACCTTCTAATGTAGTAACCTTCTGGGCTCTACTGACTTTCTCCTTTATGACATAGGTATCTGAACATAGGATTAATTTTTGGTTTTTTGAGACAGTGTCCTTGTCTGTGGAGGACCAAAACTGACTTTTGGTACTGAATAGCTAATGACCTTTGTATTATTTAGTCTGCTCTGATGACCTACAGGATTATCAATGATGCCTTTTGTTTCAGTACGAATTTACCTTCTCAGTCTGTTCACCTATGTCATTAACCCGAGTATTAGTCCCAGATCGGCAGTAACTAGTTGCCCCTCCCCAATCACACTTTGTTTGTAAAGCATGTTCCTTTGCATCCCCCAACCAGACCCTCTGTGTGTGTGTGTGTGTGTGTGTGTGTGTGTGTGTGTGTGTCTATGCATGCTACACTCCATGACACCGAGGGTCTAAACCCCTTGTGTTGTTGTTGTTCTCACACAAGATCTCAATCTGTCTTACACACTGGGACTTGGGGATAGCTGTCTTGTAAGCCTGGGGGATCCATTCATCTTTCTCTGTATCCCGAAATACTATTATAAGTGCACACCAACATGCCTGGTATTTTTTTTTTTTTTTTTTGGTTTTTCGAGACAGGGTTTCTCTGTATAACAGCTCTGGCTGTCCTAGACTCACTTTGTAGACCAGGCTGGCCTCGAACTCACAGATATCCGCCTGCCTCTGCCTCCCAAGTGCTGGGATTAAAGGCGTGCGCCACCACCGCCCGGCTTCTGGTATTTTTTTTTAACAAGGGTTTTGGCATCAAACTCAAGTCATCACATGTGTTGGGTAAGCCCTTTACCTGCTGAGCTTTCTCCCTGGCCGTACACCTTTTCTTTTTTATTAACAGAGTTTTTATATTAATCTCTTGAAGTATCCTATGCCTACTTACTAGAAGGGCAAGTGAGACTCACAATTTGCTCAAAATTGAGAAGTAAATTAATAATGTGCTCAGATTTTCAATCCAGTACTTTTTAGTAGGAAGTGCCAAAATGTTTTCGCCAAAATCTCTCTCCCAAGTACTTTTTCTGACATCAACAGAAAGACTCGTGTCCTAGGAAAGGAGCTACAGCAAGTGTGATGAGTACTCAAAATAGGAGTCAGTGCTTTATTTATTGAATCTCACTTTCATTCTCTTTCTGTTGACTGTCAGTTTTATCTCAGCATCTCAGCTTTTGGAGACAGGTTCCCTATTAACCTCCGCATTTGAAGAGGCACTTGAGATATAGGAGGTGGAGGTGCAAGGCAGTAGACTCCTCTCTAGGACTCCTACATTAGCATCAGGTTTAGTTAATGTTATCATTGTGTTATGCACAATATTATTTCTAATTCAGACCAAAAAAAAAGTCTCTAGTTCCCTCTTTGGCTTTCCTTTTTAAACTAAGATTGCCATTATTAATGAACCTTTAGTCCTAGAGATTCAGATGTTTGAGTTGAGAGAGTACGTGCAGGAAGGAATTTAGACAACCTTAAATTCCTTGTTCTATTCTGTCCCTCTTGTAACTGGGCCAAAGTGCTGCTGATGTATGACTAAGGCCATTTCTGGAGCTTAGAAGGCTTCAGCTCGCTCCTTTATTAAATTAGTTGTTGGGATGGAGAGTAGTGGTGAGAACCTAGAAGCCAGCCTGTCCTAGACTGCAGTGATGTTTGCAGTGGCTCCTTTACTCGGACCCGAAAGCTCAGAACCCCCTAAAGTATGTCTAGGGCTTAAGCGTTGTTGTTGGCTCAAGCCCTTCTGTGGAGTCAGCTTGATTTTGACTTCCTGGTGACTCATCAGTGATCCATCCAACCCTTTTCCCAACAACTTGGCCCAGGTTCTTTGCCTTCATGCTCCTTCCTTGCCAAATTGCCCTTAGAAAAACCTCATCCTGGACTCTCAGACAAGGAAAGGAACCTGAGTGAGTGAAGAAAGGGAATGGCCCGAAGACACAGAAAAAAGAAAATGACAGATGAACTGGGTGCTTTAGCAGTCCACCAGTCTCCTGGATGGAGAAATCTCAATAACCTGGTGGATCTGACTGAAGAAATCACAGCTGATAACACCCAGAAAGATAAGGGCCTACCTGAGAGACTAAGAGAAAGAAGGGTGAAGTCTGAGGATGGGGTTGATCTCAGGTGAGGGGATGTTTTAGTCTCTTATCAAATTGACTCATTTATATCCACTTACATTTTTCACTTAGTCCCTGTTTCCGCTACTGGGAAGTGAATTGAAACCTTGGTGTTATATTGGGGCCAATCATACACACACATACACTCTCTCTCTCTCTCTCTCTCTCTCTCTCTCTCTCTCTGGCCTGCCATCTCTCTTCTTTGAGGCTAGAAAGTATGTTAACTGGTCCTTTCATCATCTAAAAAAAAAAAAAAAAAAACACCAAAGTGTTAGGGAGTTAAAGCAAAACAAAACAAAACAAAAAGTTATGGCTACCAAGCCGAAGTTGCATTATTTTCTCAAAAACCCATGATGTCATGGACTTACCTCACCTTTAGTGCAGCCAAGCGAATAATGTGTACTGAGCTTTCTATCATGTACCATTATAATTAGCTCTGTCAGGTCTTAGCCCTGCAACCCTCATGCAGATAATATGATAATATGTCTTCATAACCAAGTGACCTTACACGCACAATATTTCTCCCCTTATGAAGATTGCATGTCAATAAAGTAATTGAGTCTCAGAGGCTGCGGCGAGGGAAGATTTAGATGATTGCACATGGAGAGCAGTGATGTATGACCATTATTATTCCTCTTGTCAGGGAGGTGCGTACAAGCGAGGATGGCCAGAAGATGACAGGGATGACAGGTTACGTTTCATTAAAAAATATATTGCTGTTAATCACCACTCTCTTCTCAAAGTCACTGAGGAAGGAAACTCTTTTTTCATTCTTAGCACCCATCCGAAATGGGAGCACATCATAAGATTTCTGGTCTCAGCTCTTTTAAATGGTGCCTTTCTTCTGTTACAAAAAGAAAAAGAAGAAAAGGAAAAAAAAAGAGAGAAATGAAAGAAAGAAAGAAAAGAAAAAAGGAAAAGAAAAGTGCTAATGACTTGGCTCAGCAGTGACATAATGGGTGGGGACCTTTCTCAGTGCCCCCCCCCCCTTAGGCTCCTTGTGTAACATGTGTAGAGGAGACCCTTGCCTGCTGAGACAGAAGCATAATTTTGCTCCACTCATGGTGTTTGGAGCAATGTGTTCATGAGCTCCGTTAAAAGAAGGCAGTCTGAGAGAACTGAATCCAAGGCAACTATTTTTCCTTGAATTAATTTGTTTGGACAGTTTTAACACTTGGAACATTTATATTTCCATACTTTATAAAAGCAAACATGCTGTTTCTCTAGTTGTAAATTTATCTTATGAAATCATAACAGCTGGAAGCTTGTAGCCTGGTAGGATTTTGTTTCATATTTAAACAGCTTGAGAAATATGTCGGAAACAAGGTATAGTTTCTCCCCCATTGCTCTGTTTTCTCTTCCTGCATTAGGCTACCCAAGGAGTGTTGGCAGCATGGTGGAAAGGGAGCAGAGGCAAGATCTCCATTACCCTCACATCCTTAACTGCTGTTCCCTGCGAACTCACTTGTACAGATGCAAAGAACACACTGGAATCTCTTCCAGGGGAGCTGGAGAATCATTCCAAGCGGAAAGAAAGCAAACAGCAGAAGTATCTTTTGTCAGCAATAGGGGTTTCTGAAGTCTTTAAATCTTTGTACATAAGTAACTAAGATCTAATAGCCTTGGAAGAATAAGAACTGGTGGTATAACTTCCCACTCATAGTATTTGCTGTGTGATTTATGGTATAAAATCAGTCACAGCATCCTCTCATTATGGGCTCTGAGTGATTGCTCAGGGTAGCAGCAGAGAAGCAAGGTGTGGAACTCAGAACTACAGGCCCCATTTTTCCTATTTCCTCTAGACAGTCATGGTGAAAATGCCTTTGGGAGGGGAGAGGGGTATTGTTTTCATTTCATTTTCTTTATTCTACAAAAGACAAAATACAAACAAACATAAATAATTAACTCAAAGGAAATTGGAGGTTCAGGAGAAATATTAGCTCAGGGTGATACAGGGTGGTAGTGTAGTCTAGATGGGGTTACTAAGTGGTTGGGGGACACTCCCAATTGTCCCACAACTCTTCACCTCCCTACCTGGACAAGGCTAATGCTTTATGAAGGTTCTTCCATTGAGTAGTGTCTGAAGAATTTTTATCTAAAAATATTAAAGAGTAATATACCACGTAATAAATCTGGGGAACCTAAGGAAGGCATGATTTCAAGAGTTCAGAATTTATATTCATACACTGACATTGAACCTTCCCAGAGGAAAGGTTACAGACTTACTCCAAGACTTTGTTTTCTGAATAATAAATGCAACATTTCACAGGAGAAGGCTGCAGATTAGCATGTTACCTTTTTATCTACATTAAATGTTTTCTGAATATTCAAGATGAAAAGCAAATGTGATAGTCGGCAGGGGTGTTGGGAAGTGAACGTGCCCGTTTAATGGGAAATGGTACAGAAGGGGAATAGTTGCAAAGTGGTCTAGCTATATAGGAGCTGATCTCATGGTGGCCCAATGCCATTGTAAAGCAGTTTGAGGGACTACCATGTCCTTGAGCTCCACCACAGCTCAGTTCTCATGCTAATCTTCTTTCTTAGGTGGCTGTAGTATGAAAAAATATAGACTGTGTGTGTCCAAACCTGAGCTCTCCCACTTACGAACCCTGGGATTTGAATCAGGCCCCTCAATAGCTCATATGTAGCTCGTTTTTTTTTTTTTCATTTTTTTTTAAAGCAATACTATCCTCTAGGGCTCTTGTAAATGGAGCACCCTCAGATTGGCATGCATGAAAAGAATGTCACCGATTATCATCATCATCCCGTTTGAGGGCTGGTGACCTCTGCCTTGTGGCTGATGATGACAGTGGTAATGCTATAGAGAAGTAATAACTCAAGTGCATAGGCCAATAACCATAGTCCTTAATTTGACCTTCTACAGTTGAGCCTAGTTTGATCATTATCACATGCCCTTCTACATTTTGGATGCAGAGTGTGGAGAAGTAAAAACTCTCCTTTCTTGACTTCAGTCGGTGTGGGCCTGGAGCTGCAATTATGTAATTCTCCTTTATAAGGCGTGCCTTCCAAAGATCTCCATAGATTCCTCTGTTCTCTGGCCATTGATAAAAGAAAGCAAGGTGGAGGAAAAGATCCTCCTGTCAGGACAAATCCTGTGTGTGTTCCCCAACGTCCTCATACCCCATGCCTTCCTGAAATCCATGTTGGAGATGTAAAATTAACATGTAGATGACCCAACAGGTTTTAGGTCAACTATTCAGTTTCTTAGTTTGTTTTTATCTATGTCAATTGTATATGGTTTAATGAAAATTATCATTTAACTTAAAACTTAAAAAAACTTTAAAAAAATCATTTATTGAGAATTTAGCAACAGAAATTTGGAACATCCACTGGCTTATTTTGGTCATTTCAAGATGAAGTTCAGTATAGCTGATCACATCCTGTTCAGTGGTTTTCCCATCCAGATGTTAAGACTTGTCTTTTAAGCCTAGAGATGTCACAGAGGGCTAACTTGTTGAACCAGTGAGTTCTCTGGTATTTATAGGAGCATGGGTGACTCAATGGCAAAGTTTTCTCAAGCCTGGGTGAGGGCTCATGAAAGCCAGTCCCCTGGAGTTCTCAGCCCAGCAGGCAGACAGCTTCAGTGTAGCATCTCTCAGAAATTGTTTTCTGCTTGTAAAGCCTTGAGGAAGAGTCTTGTGAGTCTTAAAATGTTCTGAGATTCCTAAGTCTTGAAAGTTTCCCTCCTGAGTCTTGTGGGTCTCCATCCTCCCTCAAGGGATGTTTCAATTTAAAGGAAATAACTCATGATCACTGCTTCTTCTCTTTACCCTAGGCTTGAAATTGTCCTCTGGAACCTTTACTCTTTTTTTCTTCCGTTTATTTATTTACTTATTCACTTTATATCCGATTGCAGCCCCCTCCCTCCTTTCTAGTCCCACCTTTCCACCCCACCCTCTTCCCCTATTCCCTTTCCCTTTTACCGAGAGAAAGGGAGCCCCCCCCCTCCCCATACCAACCTGCTGTGGCACATCAAGTGCCGTAAGGACTAAGTACATCCTTTACCACTGAGGCCAGGCAAGGCAGCCCAGCTAGGGGAAATACTACTTGCCTATTGGGATGTTCCACAGGATAGGACCCTAGCCTCTTTTACTCTCCCGATGTCTGAGATCATCTATTTACTGATTATAACATCAATATGTGATAGGCATCATGGTGGCACCCATGCCTACTACCTCCATAATAGCCTGGGTGTAGTTACTGAGACCCAGGAGGAAGTCACGAAATCTTGAAGGCTAGACCCTTGGGAGAGCAGTGGGAGTTGAGGGGGGCAGAAGTTGAGGCACATGGAACTCAGAAGGGCATATGAGGAATCCACTGTTGTTTTTCAAAGGTCCATGGCCAGCAAAGAAAGAGTGTTATCCATCAGCCTTTTATGTCTGAGAGGAATAACTGGACCATTGTAGCAAAGTGGCCAGAATGCTGGCTCACAGGTTATCTGCATTGATGGACACCCCTGCCTGAAGCCACAGTGCAGCAGCTGGGGTGCCTTGTCCCTTCATCCCATCCCCTATGTCTGCTTGCTGTCACCCTGTCATGTCAAATCACTATCAGGTGGCAAACGTTGCACCCCCAAGTACAGTGGTTTCAGTTTTCAGGATGCAGGCTGGGAGGAATAGAATAATGCAAACCAGGACTGTGCACAGGCCACTTTGCAGGCAAGAAAATAGCTAACAAGTGTGGTTAGTGGTTTCATGGGGGAGGGCCTGGAGTAGGTTTCCTGGACAGGCAGGTGTAGAGCAGCCTATCCTGGGTCCAGTTACAGACAGCCCTGTGAGATTAATATTGATACCTGTCACTTTGGTCCCTTTGTAGCTGCCAAACTTTTGATTCTGTGAACCGCCAAAGGCTCTGCTTGTCTTGTAATCAACACTGCTCTCAGGAGTAGCACTGGGGAAGCAGAAATACCCTTTCCCAAGCATTGACTGAGCCCCGGATCGTGTTCCTGGTTCATGTCTTCCTTTAGCTCCTGTCCCCTGATTTCTCCAGCCTGTTTGTAACCTGCGCCTCTGGGTAGCTGTTCTCATTTGTCATCGAATCAAATTCTCACCCAGTAGGAATTAGCCCAAACTCTCTGCCCTGGTCTATGATACAGATGTAACTATGATGACTTGGATACAGCTTAGGATATAAGAGTATGTTTGCATGTCAAGACAAAAATTCAATCCCTCACCTCTAACACATCTGAGTGCATGGTTGATGCTTAAGCTAATTATTATCCCACCACACATCACCTCTGCTGAGAGCTTTTTGAGTCCCTTAAAAAACACAAAAATTAAAATCCTAAGGGATTAGTAACAGAAGAATAGAAATATAATTAATTTTGTTGCATAATTCACTTTCTCGGTGGCTGTTGCCCCATCAGCTACTTGTCTTTTCCACCTCCTAGAACTTTAATATCTTATTCCTCCAAAATTAGCTTTTTGATTTACAGGTATCCTCTTGCCTACTAATAGGAGCTTTGCCTTTTTCTTGAGTCTAGTCAGTTTTAACCACTCCCAATCTCCCAAACCCCTCCCTACCCTTTCCCTCTGTCTTTCTCCCTCCTACCTTTGTTCCCTTCTTTTCTTCTTCCCCTTCAGTCTTTTATCACCTTTGCTATCTGGACTTTCTCCTTAATATCTTTCAATGCTTAAGAAGTCAGCCTCCTAGTTGCTTTTGAATCATCTGAGGAATTATGGGAATTGAGGGCACAAACAATATTTCACATATTGCAGATCACCATTTATTCTATGCATCCATCCATCCATCCACCCATCATCCATCCATCTATCTACCCACCCATCTATCCATCTAACCACCCATCCATCCTGCCTCATTTCACCAAGAATAAACCATTAGTCTGATTCTGGATAGATGCTCAGGATACAGTGATGAATAACATGAGATCTGTATCATCAAAAGACAATCAAAAGTGGGTGATATGTAATATGTGATAAGTAGCATGGATACATGTCTATGTGTATGTGTTCATGTATGTACCTGCTCACTCAATCACTCACTCACTCTATCTATCTATCTGTCCCTCCACTCATTGAGGGGTTAATTGCATCTTTATTATTGCCAATAATCAGACATTGTGCCTGGTATTAGTTCTATAGAAACAGACAAGACAGACATTATTGTCGTTAGGCTTTTCATCATTCTATGTCAAGGACTGGACTACTTTATGCTAATCAGTTTAATTTTATAAATAAATTAAAAACCATGTATGAGGGCCAGAGAGATGGCTCAGTGGTTAAGACCACTTCTGCTCTTGTAAAGGATATGGGTTTCATTCCCAGCACCAACATCTGGAAGTTCACAACTGCCTGTAAACTCCAATTCCAGAGCATCCAGTGCCTTCTTCAGGCTTCTGTAGTCACCTACATACACATTATATACATACATATGTTCAAGCACACACACACACACACAGAGAGAGAGAGAGAGAGAGAATAGGGAGATATATAATAAGTAGAGAAATAAGCATCCTTAAAAACAATGTACATCATATATTTCATTTGCTGTTTCTGTTGTCATTAAACATTTGCTTGTGGAGGAATTTTGAGCTTCTCCCCTTGCAGATGAGTACACTGAAACTTTAGAGAGATGGAATGACATCTCTGGGCCCTTCAGGAAGGCATCAGCAGAGTTACACATCCCTGTGTCAGACTGAGAAAATTTTCATGTGGAACCCTAGGTTTCCTCACTCCGAGTCTCACACAGTGCCTGGAAAGCGCCATGAAATCATCTGTGGCAGGAGAAGAAGATACAGGGCACTGGGGACACTGTGAAGTCCTTTTCAGAGTTGAGGGAAGGGGGCAGGAAAGGTCAACCGTCATCTGACTCAAGAGCAGCTCATCTGATAATACGGTATATACTTTCTTTTTGTGTTCTTTGCAATTAATAAAACAATAAAGATTTTAATGCCCCAGTCAGTCACCTATTGCATTTTCTATGTCATGCGTATTTCTGTTTCTGGGAAGCTACATCCAGAAGTGATGCAGGAATGAAGACTTCTCTCATCATTCCCCCTCATGGTCATATTTTCAATGTGGACCATGATAGTGAAGACTGAACAGTTGAAGAAATATAAGACGATTCTCTAAAGGGACTGTTAGGTGTGGAGAAAACTCGGGCCAGGGGGACCAAAATTATTCTTCTGCGGGGATATGAATTACTTATCAACTTTTACTGTGAACCTATGGGTCACTTCAGCAATCAGAGGATGTGATCCACTCTACTTAAACTCCCATCAGTGTCTCCTCGGCAGAGGACATCCATGATCTTAGTGCACACCTCCATACTGTTGTACTATCAGTCAGGGTCCCTGGTGGACCGGTACTGAAGCCAGTGAGCAGAAGCCAGTGCCAGAACTGCTAAAGCTGGGGCAACTTTCCATTTCTCACAGTGTCTAAAGACACCCATGACACATACAGAGAGATAGGATAAAAATTGTGCTTAAGGGAGAAACAGGCTCATGTAGGAAGGGTTGTGTGGTTGTTGGGCTAGAAGGTTGGAAGTGAAGGAAGTTAAGTCAAGTTCATGGGTGTGAAGCCCACACCACATGGGACATGGCACAGGAAGGGTCAGTGCAGAGCAGTCCGTGCATTGCTGCCTTCTCCATCTCTGCTTTGCCCATTGCACCTTCCTGGAGTGGAGCGACAGGCACTGCATGTCCACACAGCGTCTTGAGTGACAGGCCTCTGGTCTTGAACAAACACTTCAGGTCCCCGTGTAGAAAGCATCTGTGTTCGGAGAGGAGACATTCTCTGCCCTGCACTGTGTGCCAAGACAGATGGTTTCCGGGGATAAGCGGGGGCATTTCTAAAGCTGTCTTAGATACTCACTCACTTTATCTTTGGCCATGGGATGCTGACAAACATTCAATACAGTTGAGTGACCTTCTGTAGGTCAGGACAAGCTGTGTTCTGATTGAGTTTAGAAAACCCATAAATCTGGTCCAGCCTTCAATTTGTCAGATAGATGGAACTTTTTAGGGGAGCCTGCAGCCAATACAGGTGGGGCCTGTGCCTCCTTTTTCCTCTCTCTCTCTCTCTCTCTCTCTCTCTCTCTCTCTCTCATTCTGTCTCTTCTTGCCATTCCTCCAACTGGCTCTCACTGGTTTGAGAACACATTTTCCCATCCCTGAGAATGGAATTTTGGTTGCAGCCAGGCAGGATGAGGATGGCATGAACCCAGTGGTATTTTGGGCAGGGCAATAGATTCATCACCATGAAATTGCAGTCTAAACCCATCCATAAAGAATAAAAGAGCCCAGTCAGTGCAGCTGAAGGAGCCAGAAGGCATCCTGGGTTTTAGAGGTGGGGCTGATCCGGCTCCGCTACTCTCATTCCTCTTCACTGACAGCTCAGCCCACCAGATAAGGAAGAATCCTTTTGCAGCTGTTTTTTCTCAAGTTATAGAATTTTAGAACAACAAAGGAAATTGGAGATTATCTTCACAGATGAGGAAATTGATGTCTAAAGAAATGAAGTGACTTTTCCAAGGTTAAAAGCGATAGTTATTGCCTGAGCCAAGATAAAAGGAAAACCACTCCCAACACTTTAGTTTTGGTTGTTTGTGATCTTTGATACCCCACCCACCCCCAGCCCAGAATGCTCACGGGGTGGGGGTGGGGGGCAGTCCTAGTATGCTTAACATTCATTCTATTGGCAGGGTGCTTTGAAGCAAGGAACCAGGAACTCGGGTGTATTTAGTGAGGAAAGCAGTGAACAGGGATGAAACATGACAGGAAGCCAATACCAAAGAGGCACTGGATTGCAGGGACATACAGTGTGACAGAAAATGTGAGGGCTGAGAAAGCAGGAGCCTCTCCTAGTATAAGCAGTAGGAAGAACGGAGTGGTTGCATTAGCCAACCCTCTCTTATTTACTTTTGGATGTTTCGCTTGCTAAACTATTTCCCAGGACTATGTGTGTGTTCACATGTTCATGTGTGTTTAAGTGCACATGTGTGCATGTATGTATGAAGGACAGAGGTCAAGCTTGGATGTAATTCACATGGCCACTCATGGTCCTCAACAACCATTAATCTTGTATTTTTAAAATATTTTTTTAATCTTTTATGTGTGTGTGTGTTTGTTTGTATTTGTATGTGTGTGTGTGTGTGTGTGTGTGTGTGTGTGTGTGTGTGTGTGTGTGCATGCATGTGAATACAGATGCCTATGAGGCTAGAAGAGGACACTGGCTCCCCTGGAGCTGGAATTACAGGGGAATGTGAACTGCACAACATAAGTTCTGGGATCTAAACTCTGGTCCTCTGCAGAGCAGTAGGAATTCTTAATCTCTGATTCATTTCTTCAGCTTCTACCTTGTATTTTTGAGACAGATTCTCCCTCTGGGACCAAGGACTTAAAACCAGGCTGAGATAGCTAGCCAGGGAGCCCAGGGATCCTACTGTCTCTTCCCTATCTGGCACTGGGTTTATAACTATGCAGTTCCCACACCTGAGTTTTATGTAGGTGTTGGGAATTGAACTCATGTCCTCAGGCTTACATACAAGGACTTTACCAACTGAGCTGTCTCCACAGTCCCTTCTAACTAAATTCTAACTGGCAAGACATCTGGTGGAGTCACACATCTACCACCCATGTGAGGGATGGCACAGTCAATCACACTCTGGGCCAGTCTTTCACTCAGAAGCTTTTACCCACTCATTTGATTTGGCCCTCACAGTGATAGTAGGACAACAGGGATTTGAAGAGGACACTGAGGAACATTTGCAGTTAAGGGTTTGTCTGAAGTCCCCCAGCTAGTAAGAGGCAGTTCTTCTACTCAGCAGTGTCCTTGAGGCCATATTTTTCAGAAGTTACTGTCAAAAGCCAGCAACATGACAGTATGACCGGCCTAAGATCAATTCAGGCACTCAGAGCTTCAGGTAGATAGAAGTCCTTGGTTTAGATGTGCACTGTGGAAGAGTCATGTTTGGGCCTTGAATCAGAGATCTATCACCCAGAATAGAGGCCCCAGAAGGCTTGGAAGTCCCTCGCAGGAGGCTCTTTGTATGTTTTATGGTTGGTTGAACTTTAGGACCCTAAAGAATCCATTATTTGTTTTATTTATTGCAGGTTTCAATACCAGGCTCTGGTTTGTCTTTTAACTTAACGATGCTTATGGCATGACAGAATTATTCATTTCTCTCTCTCTCTCTCTCTCTCTCTCTCTCTCGGATCCCTGGGATCCTTTCAAGAAATTTCTAGTCCAAGCATTTGGAGGAGATACTAGTATTCAGGTTTGGGCTTCTGGGAGAGATAGACAAGCTCTTATTGCAGTAGGGAGGATGGGGAGATAACCTGGCCCAAGTATCATTTCAGGTTGTGGCGGAAAGAGATTAGCTATACTTTATTGCTGCTCACTTTTGCCTTTCCTCCTGCCCCCTCCCCTGTTCTTTCTGAATGTTATGGAAATGATATTTGTGAATCCCAGGGGCCTCTCACAGTGATGTCAGTTTAGAGATCTTCCCAGATACATCTAAATGTGGACATAAACTGTAATGGGAAGAAATTGAAGAAATATCTGTTTCTTGATTCTTATTACTGTGGAGTTAAGAAAGCCATTCCTCATGATGTCTCGGAAATCTGAATTCAAATGTACATGTTAATATGCATTCAGATGAATTGTGAGTGATTCAAACATGGAGACTATCTTATGAAGTTTGTGAATTTTCTAGCAGTGAACAGATACATATTCAGACAAGGTAGACTCACATGCTTTCAGAGACAGTACTGTAGAAACTGAGCAAAATGATGCAAAAGGAACTAACTTGGCTCAAAAGGAATGCCCGGTGATTGAACTCAGTATTTCATTTTGAAAATATAAACATGAGTCAAATTCATTTGGGGATACTTACTCAATTAATTTTTGGTCCAAATAAAACTTGTGTCTGGCACAGACAGAAATACAACTGTAGCTCCTGTTCTCACAGGTGGATTTGGAACCTAAAAGAAATTACTGCAAGCCTTACAGAGAAGTTTTCAATTTGACAGTATGTTTTGGGAAACAGGAGAGATCCTTGGTATTTAACTTCTTTTCTACTGTTACCCTTGTTTTTATAAAGTAGTCACTTATGTATTTATTGACTGGGCTGTCATTGGGTTTGGAGTATACTGGCTGTGTTTTGGGTGTGACTCGCATTCTTAACTGCCTGTGCTGATTTTCTGTCCTTGGCAGAGACAGGGACCAGTTGGAAGATGTGATTTTAGTCAATGAAAAAGAAAGATACTTTCTCTGGAGCACAGGGGGCATTCTGAGAGTTCCTGAACCCCATTCTAGTGTATGTAGACCAAAGCACCGAACCCCTCAACAACATCAGGCTCCAAGCTGAACATCAGCAGCCTTCCTTGACCTTCCCTGCTGGATGTAGAGGTGAAAGTGCAGTGCAGCAGTGCAGTTGAAAGATGGAGGAGGATCCCCTAACATTTACTGTAAGTGTTTATTAGGGGAGTCTCTTTTGGATGCCCTACCCCTCACCCCCCCCAAAAAAAAAAAACCCAGCTAAAAATATCTTGTGAATGATCCCTGGCCTATAGAAAGGCTACTTGGGGTAGATTTTTTTCAAACTGTAGAATGTGGAAGAACTAGTTTAAAAAACAGTCCTCTCACAGCCTAAAACTTCTAATCCCTAAATCAGGAGGAAAGCGTAAATGTTTACTTCAATATGGGGCCTTCTCCTGCTCTCCATTCCTCAAGTTTTATAACTGACACTATGTAGCTGGCTAGGGTGAGGGTGTAACAGCACTTAAGAACAGAACACGCTCTTTTCTGTGGTCCAGAGGTTGTCAGGGGAAGCGATAAAAAGGTATAGCACACTAGCAGGAGTGGCGTAGTTGAGGAAGGTTTTCTGGAAGAGTCGAAGCTGGACAAAGCTCTTTGTCAGTGTAAGATCTACTGCTTAAGGCACTAAATGGAATTCATTCTAACATTTGTTGACAAATTGACTAAATGACAATACAGTTCACTGCCAGTTGCTGAATAAACAATCTATAGTCATGGTCCAAGGCAACTAAAATATTGAGGGGATTATCTCTCCCTTCAAAATCACCTCTATTTCTCTGGTACCTCTCTCTCATCTGCACATGAAATAGCCAGCTCTCTTGTAGTTTTGCTGAGTTCCGTAGAACTGTCTTCCATTGACTCCACCACCACCGATCTTGGACAAGGCAATTAACTTCACTTAGTCTGATCACCCTCTTTTCTGCAGTGAGTGTAGTGGTGGATGCTCTTGGATCCCTTTTAACTCTGCCATTTCATCTGGCCCACTTAAATGTTTCTCATCATTCTACCACTGGAAAGAGGCCAGGTCGAATGATGCCCCTTTGAGCATAGCCATCAGATGCAGCTGTACACTTGGAAGATGGATATCAGACTGCTCAACCTATCATCATCAGCCCTGTGATCTTAGAACTGGAATGCATTGCAGTTCATATCTGTCATAGTTAGCATTTGGAGGCCTCAAAGTCTGTGAGAGTGTTCACATATTTATTCCTGTGTACTGCATATGCCATCCAACGCCTCCCCTTCATCATGTGTCTATGACAATATATTGAACAGAAAATCTCCATCAGCTGACTTGTGACAGACTCTAATATTTACAGTAGTGTCAGAATGTGCTGCTCATAATTGGCTGAGCTCATAATAAAGCAGCCTGGGAATCTTTCCTACTCATATATCTCTTCTCACTGGTAAACTCTCCTCTTGTGTTCCCTCCTTCCATCAAGAGCTTCTCCATTATTTACAGAAGAGGGAACACATGCCAGAGGAGGCATGAAGTATATTGAAGGGTGATTCTTTTAGCTTGTGAAGGTTCTCTCTCTCTCTCTCTCTGTCTCTCTCTCTCTCCCTCTTCCTCTTTCCTCTTCCCCCATTCTCTCACTCTCTGATTTAAGATTTTGCTGTGCAGTTAATGGTGGCCAAGGCAGTCCACTAGAACAGTTTCTAGAACAAACAGAACACCAGTGCTTAGCTCCTTCCTAGAGACATTGACTCCACTAATAAGAAATAGCTACATCGTTCACTTTATTTTATTTTAATCCTAATTTTTCTATGTATTCTCCCTGTGAGGCCTCAGGAAAATCATCAACTTTTTCAGTATCATAGTTGTGTTACCTGCGAAATGGGACAATAATATCTCACTCATTGGAGTGTTAGAACAATTTACCAAATCCTGAACACAAAGAGCTTAATACAAACTAAAAACACACTCCAGGGCCAAACAAAACAGTATCATTTTTCATTAGTTAACTATTTAACAGTTTCCTTCCCGCCTAGAATTTTCCTATATCAGAAAAGCTTCAGAATTGGAGGAAACTTTTTGGCGATCCCTGGCCCTTCAAAAGGATGTGTACCCACCCTGGTAGGGTTTCCATTCCTTTTCTTATTTATGCAAATCCTTAAACTTTACATATACATGCCTTGTTTAGTTCTTGTCTAGAGTGGGTTAGGCCTTCCATTTTTATTTTGTGCCTCAATTAACCATGACTACCATCAGTAGTCTTCATAGCTCCCTCTCCTAGACATTGAGCTGCAAAACCAGGGATGAGTTGGTGGTACCATGCTCACTAAGACAGTAATTTCATGGTCATAGTAACCAGCTCTCATAGGCTAGCCTAAGTCTATCTCCACCTGGAGCATCCAGCAATATTGTAGAAAGTTATTCTCAAATTTCAGTGGGCAACATTTGTACATGACAAACATTGATTAGACAAACACTGATTTAGACAGGTTATTTGCTTTGAATTTAGTTTCTTTGATGAAAACACCTATGCCCATATGATTTCTGGAGATTAGAGAAAGGCTTTATGGTCCTGATGAAATCTGTAGTTTGACATGCAGAGTAAAATTGTATTTGTTAGCACTGTCTGCCAGTGTTCTGCAAGAAACCTGTCTATATCAAAGCAATGTTGCTTAATAGAATGGAATAACTAAAAGAACTTACCAGATCCTGGGGTCTAGGGCTCAGAGCCACTGAATGCCTGCCACATAGCTTTCATGGTGGTCATCTCATAGCTTTTCTCACTGTCCTGTTTCCCCTCTGAGAGGCTTAGGTTATTAGCCTTAAAAGAAAATGGCAGACCAAAATACAATCCATCCTCTATTTTCTTTTTACAATCAGTTATTTCTCCTTTTAGGGAGACTTAGACAGATTTCTCCATCTTTCTTCCTGTGCCTCTGAGGCAAACATTCTGTGAAGAATGCACACAAGTTATTCTTCTGTTGTTGGTATTTCCTGGCACTCTTTTTTCCAAGTCAACAATGTGACACCCTCTGAAGAAGATACAAATGTCCCTCCGTTTTAATAGTTTTCCTTTCTTTGTTTGGCTGGGGAAAAAAACTGAAGATTTATCCCACTTAAGTCTCTGATATATCTGATTTTGAAGTATGCAGAGACCATGATGGTGAACTAATCTCACATTTTGATTGACATTTGGAGGACCAGATTAAAGGCATGGCCCATGCCTAGTCAGATGCAGAGTCAGACAAAGGGCCCGCTATTATGCTTGGTCTAGCATTCCTGCTTTAACATCATGCCATCCCCTTCTTCCAGAATGGAAAAAGTCATGCTCAGCCAAGACAGCCAGGTACAATGGCACTTAATTCCACTTATGGATCCTGACAGACATACCATTGACTGATGGCTTTCTGTGTTTTGCTTTCTCTTACAGATTCTGTTTTCAGAAATGGTTCTGTCTCCAGCTGGGTAATGCTCCGTCTTCTACCAACCAATCATCAACTGTGCCCCATCCTTGCATTGCATCTCTGAGTGATGCTCAGAATAACCTGGACAATGCCCATCTGTCCACTTCCTGTCTATCACATTCCCCTATCTCTACATCCTATCTTTTTTTTTTAAAGATTTATTTATTTATTTAGTTAGTTAGTTAGTTTATGTATATGAGTGTTCTATCTGCAAGTAATCCTGCAGCCAGAAGAGGGCATCAGATCACATTATAGATGGTTGTGAGCCACCATGTGGTTGCTGAGAATTGAACTCAGGACCTCTGGAAGAGCAGCCAGTGCTCTTAACCGCTGAGCCATCTCTCCAGCCCCTCTACATCCTATCTTGAGTGATGCTCAGAGGTACCCTGAATGAGCATTTGATGCTTGCCTAGAATTTTCTAGATTTTTTTTTTGTTGTTGTTGTTGGATGCTTTGATACTAGATGGTGCTAGCTTGCTTTCTGGTATCCTGAGAGAATAAACATACATAGGCCGTATTTGTAATACCTAGCATTATATTGAGAAAAATTAAGGTGAGTTAACAGATGAAGCCATCTTCAATATCACTTTGCTGGCTGTCAGCATAGTGTAGTGTGGAGTGTAAAGTGCTTTATCCACATTTATGCTGCAAACCCAGCTGCGCCTGTTCTGGAATGGCAGACAGTCTTCATATACCCATCACTGTCAGTCGCCTCTCCACTTTAACGTGCTGTGGGCTGTAGGTGATGCTTTATCATGTTAGGGATGCATTTGTTGAATTCCATAATATTTCAAAGCTACTACAACTATTGACTTGCCCCCATAAGGAATTGGAAATTAAGACAAACAAACTTAATAAAATCCCTTTAGACTTTTCTTGTTCTCATCTCTTGGCTTTTGTTTTATTAAACATCTTCTAATCGTGATGGTAAGAATGTGTACAGTGCGGGAAAATAAATGGCTGGTTGGAAAATCCCTGTCTGCAATGGGCAGAGGGTTTGAGGAGCTCCTATTGATGTTGGGAAACTGAAGTCTTCTAGCAGGATGAAGGAAAAGTCTAAATGGGCAGCAGAGAGTATGAGCTCCACTGCCCTTGTTGGTGTTGACCATGACTGCACGGTGCAGAACTCTTTCTCTACTCTTGGCTTCAATCTCATACGACCAAAGTTTGTTCAGCTAGCTATTTTCCATGCAGAATGTGTACCTTTTCTCTCTGTGCATTGCTTCTGCTGCTCTTTGTGCAAGAGAGACATGACCACGAAGCTTTATCCTTTATCCAAGCTGACCTTGCCTAATCTGGCTCTGTTAGAGTGTACCTACTGTTTTCAAGGACAGTCACTTTTATTTCTCTTTCGATGACTCACCAGCTTAGCCTAGCACGGAAGTGTGATGCTCAGATCAGAGCTGTGAGAAAGTGGAGTGTCTGATGTGGGGTGGGGTGTGCAAACACAGTGGTGGGAGTTGGAAAGGAGAATTAGACTTGAGTCCTAGTCTGTGTGGAAGTGCGGAAGTGACCATTCTCCAGGGGCAAGAGAGTTTGATACTAGACTCAAATCTCATTCTCTTCATTAAGACTGGAGCAGTGCCTTTCATTTCAGCTAGATTTAAAAATCTCTTTTATTCCCTGAGCTACCTTGTCCCTAAGGATCTGTATTCCCATGGTGTGTGTGCACAACTATCCAAATGAGAGCTTTGTTTGTTCTCAAATCGGAACTTGTCCCAAAATATGTCAAGGAGAATGCAGGAGTCTGTCAGAGACTCATGAATTATGATTCAAGGTATTGGATTTTATAAACCAGAGGCCATCCTGTATGAAAAGTTTAGAGCAGAAAGGAGGAAGGGAAATACAGTGTTTACAATGCATTTAAATATATACATATGTAGCAAATGAGCATATTTACATATATACAAGAACATAAATATAGTCTATATTTATTTCCCTCTGTGTATATACTGTGGCCTATGGAAAACAATGCATGATGCTTGTTATAATGGGTCCTTGGCCTTTTTCTCAGGAATTGGCTGCCATGTTGTACTCTAAAGTCAGCATCACAGAAAGATCTCCTCCCTTCTTTACAACCTGATATGTGATCTAGGACAATTTACCACTGGGTTTTATGAGCAATATAGAACGGAAGTCTAGTGTCATAACAGAGGTTGTGAGATTCTCTCCTAGAAAGCAGCAGTACCATTGCCTTGCCATACCATCCCCATTAAAAGGTCGCTGCTGGAACCTAACAGCATAGACCCTCTTTGCTTAGTGATCTTGGAAAAAAATGGGTCAGACTCTGAGGCAGTCCTTATCTTCAGGTCTCTGCTTCCTCCTCAGGGCTCACTGTTCACTTCTTACCTGAAGATGCCCATTTTCACAGATGTTATTTGTCTATTCCCCCAAATCAGGATACATGCATAGCAGTAAATTCTTCCATTGCTGAGGCAACTTGCAGTTGTATGCTGTCTTTTGTCATTCTCACTGCCCATTGGGAAAGCCTGGAAAATGTAGATGGAATTCAGGAAGAAAGTTCCACACATAGACCCATGAGATGACACAGAGGGAAGACTGGAGTCCAGTCCCTCTTTGGATAATATCTTGTTCCATTCCTGCCAAGCATCAACTTTAACACCTGCTCCATTCCCAGGGACATACTACTGTGGAACAGAGAAAGTAATAGAAGGCTGTTTTTGTTTGCTGTTCACTAAGCTTAAAAAAATTAAAAAAGACAAAGGAAGATTTAGTAAATAGCAGTCATGCTCCCACCCTGCCTGTAAACACACACTTTAATCATATTGACTTCATATGATTCTTATCTTTCTTTAATATTTAGAGAGAAATGAAATTCTTGGCACTCCTGTCTGCAATCCCACCCCACCATGTCCCTGCTTCAAAGCAAATATCGTCATGTATGTGGTATGTGTCACACCTACTTTTACGCCTTCACTGACTCGGTGCTCATACTGGCTTAATCAGCAAGGGAATTGTTTTAGTGCCTTAAAAATTATTTCAGTGGGGCAGGTGAGATGGTTCAGCAGGTAAAAACACTTGCCACCAAGTCTGATGGCCTCAGTTCAACTCCATGACCCAAGTGGTGTGAGTAGGGAGCCCATTCACGCAAGTTGTCCTTTGGTTTCCGGAGGATAAGGTGCCTCTACCTTCACACATCAATAAAACAAAGTAAGAATGTAAAAACATCCCAATAGCACGACAATTAATGGCAACTAAAAGCTATTGTCCATTTTCATTTCTTGCATTTTTGTTTTGTTTTTTGCTTCTCTGCATTATTTTGTAAAGTTTCATGAAAAAGGAGTCCAGGGCTTTGCACATACATCTCAGGCAAGCCCTGCGCAACTGCCTCACCCCCAAGGCTATCCATATCTTTTGGCAACTGGTTAAACTTTGGTCAGTGTTATATTTTGGAGAATTGTCCAGATACTTTATTCGTTTTCATTGTTGTATGACATTGTCCTACTTTTACAATAATTTTTAAAGGCACTAAAACAATTCCCATGGTGTTTAAGCCAGGTCTCCATGCATCTGTCCTGTGGCACAGCCATATGAGAGTTTTTCACCTTGATTTTTAAGGTTATTTAGATAATTTTCTCCAAGATGTATCAATTAATTCCAACTTGTTTTCCCAAGTAGCCTTAGCATTTTCCAGTGAAGATGATGTGGCAAATTGTTTCTTCCCAACCTTTCCAGCACTTATGTGTGCATTGACTTGCTCTTTTGCCTACACAGAGAGCCTCAACTACTCAATTTTTATTTACTTTGTTGTCCTTGATTACCTACCTAGTCATGTTAGAAATTTATAAATTCATTACTCTTCCAAAAAATTCTCCTGAGTGGATTTATTTTCATGTTTTCTAAGGTTTTACTAAGTTCTTTGACCAATCTGTAGATTAGCTGACTCACTCAGAATCTTCGATATAAATAAAATAAACTAATATTATTATTCGTTATTATTTTTATTTCCTTGTTTTAAAAGGAACTCACTCATGTCTACATATTTTCCTGTATGGGCTGCTTTACCTACGTCCCAACAGTCTTGTGTTTACTCTGACATTAGCCATCTAAAGAGCTTGCAATTTGCACTAAAAGGTCCTCCCTGATTCTTAAATCTTTAGGTCCTTGCTTTTTGGTCTCCTAGTAACATCTTTCTTGTCTTGCTGTGATTGACATGTGATTTAATTACATATGGCACACATGTGCTCTATTTAGTGTCGATTATTTAAATAACTTTTGTGGGTCCACCCATTCCTACCACACAGAAAACATTGCCAGGCCTATGTTCTTTACTTTAAAATATGTATGTTGCTTGGTTTCCCTCAGTTCTGAAATAGGCTTCCTTTACAGTTTTTCTCACCTCATAAAATGGCAATTAAACATTTTCTCTGTCACTTTGAACACAAATTTTAGAACCATTTCTAAGTCATTTTGCTGTCACAGATGTTCAGTTTGTTGGACTATCTCGTTGAGTCTGCCTGACCGATGGAGTTGTTTCCACAGTGAATGTCACAGCCAGGGCTTGGCTCCAGTGGCTTCTCATAGACTTCCATCCAGGGGAACACCAGCTAACTCACCAGTGTGAACCTTCAAACGTAGAACTCGAATCACATCACTCTGCTGAGGCTCCCTACCCCTCCCATAGTAAAATCCCTAGTCATGTCCGTGACCTACAATACCTGTGCCAATGTCTTTTGACAACGTTTTAAAATTTGGTCAGTGATGCTTTTGAAATGATGCTATGCATACCCGTGTTGATATACAGATTTGTGGGTTATTTCAATAATTTTTGTGGTCCATCCACACCAAACTCATAATGTCTGGGGCATGTACAATTAAAGTAGATGTCAGCAGTAGAAAGATAAGAAAAGAGCATTACTAAGAGACCAAAAGGCAATGCCAAATAGGAACTAGAGAGGGCATTCGAGCAAGATCTAAGCGTGCTGTCTTTCTGATCCCGAGTTACCACAGTAATTTCTTCCTTATCTTACGAGGCTCACGATGCTGCCCCATGGCCTTTCCGCTCTTGGCTGCATCTCCTGACATCTGCATGTCCAGACCCCACCCTGCATTCGGGTCTCTCTGAAAGGGCTTCTGATCAGCAATGCTTCTCTGATTACACGTTTCCCGAAACACTCTCTGCTCCTTCATTATCTATCGCCTGTTATCTCACTCCATTCTTGTTGTAACACGTTCTAGCCTCATTAGGTTAGAAACTGCAAAAGTAGAAATTTTGACTGTGACTTTCATTTCAGTAGCACCCGGGACTGAACCCAGGACCCTGGATATAGTAGACAAGCACACTACTGCTGAGCTACTACCGCTCAGTCCTGAGTCTGAGTACGTCATTCAACATTACACATAAGAATTTAGAGCTGTATAGACGCAATGAGCATCAGCTGAAAGGGGAAGTTCTTAATGTGGACTGAGAATACTGTATGTATTATTTCTGTCCAGATTGCTAGGCATATTGTAGAATCTTCCCACCTTAACTTCTTTCTAGTGTATTTCAACCATTCTTAAGTGTTTCTCACAAATGGGTTTCATCAGTCAAGTTGAAACTAGTAATTCCAAAGATGACCCCTTTCATTCTCTTTAAAAAGTTGTCTAGTGTTCTTTGCCTATTCCTGGAAATCTTGCTGAACATAAATCAGAGCCTCCATACCTCTTAATTTGCCCCCCTCTCATTCTCTTTTTAACCTTACTATGCCTCAGTGCTACACTAAGAATTAGTTCCTTTTTATTATCTTCTAGTTCACCAAGTTTCTCTTTAACTCTGACAATCTATTGAGTGTTTTGTTTGCCTCTTCTCCCCCCCTCCTCCACCACCTTCTCTTTACTCTGTACTCCAGACTGGCCTTGAACTAGACATCTTGCTGCATCTGCCTCCATGATGTATAACTAAGAGTTGATTTTGATTGTGTTCCTAACACACTCTAACATTTGTCCTTATAACCACAGTAAGTGCAGTCCTTATTCCTCATCAAGGAAACTTCACTTTGCCATGGCCAGAGACCGTTACAGAAAACCACAACCAATCAAAATGCACAATTGTGAAGCCCAGTCAAAACCAATACAAATACAACACAACTGTTGTTGTATCCCACACCAAAGCTCGGGGATCATTGTGGAGGAAGGGGGCAGAAAGATTGTAAGAGAAGAAGTTCTGGCAGTTTGTTGTGAGACTGTGGAATGTCAGAAACCACATCCACAAAGTCTTGCCAACATGACTACCTACATGGGAGCCAAACAAGGACAGTAATAGTCATGCTAATGTGAATAGAAGAAAGTTCAGGAGGCCTCAACCCTAAACAAAGAACTACAGGCAACTAAGGCATGCTGAGAGTGGGCGAATAGTCTTTCCCAAGAAATAGTCTTTCCCAAGGAGTAGGGCATCAACTAGTTATCCAGTATCCAATGGTTATTCCTGAAAACATACACATACAAGTAACACTATAGAAACTGTGTAGGTGGTATTTATATATTTAGGAGTGTGTGTGTGTGTGTGTGTGTGTGTGTGTGTGTGTGTGTGAACAATTAATAAAAAGAGAGGTCATGAATTTAAAAGAGAGCAAGGAGGAGTTTGTGGGAAGGTTTGGAGGTGGGACACAGAAGGGATTAATGCTCTGATTATATTTTAATCTCAAAAAATTATAAAAATTATTTAAAAAGAAAACACACGTTAACTACCATAGACATGGAAACTATTAAAAAGAACATAGAAACTAATACAGAAAAGTAACTGCAAAAAGTAATTACAGTGAACATCTCAGTGTGCTGTTGTCTTGTCAATTTACAATTGACTAAATAGAGTTCATGCTTTGTGTTTAGTTTTATAACCTTCTATTTTATACCAGACATTATAGGGTGGATTTACCACACCATTAAATAATCTTCAAAAGCAATTTTTTTAACAGCTCCTTAATGCCCTACCATATGGAGGCACTATAAAAACATAAATCATCCAAATTTTAAAATATCTCTCAGCATAAATTAACATATAATTAGGAAGCAAGAGAGTCTGAATATTTTAAGGCACTTGATACTTAGTTAAGTATTACTATCCAAATATAGAATTTGCAATTTATGTTCCAGTGGCAGCACTGTTCTCCAGCCAGTACTATTATTTTTCTAACTCTACTAGTTGGATAAAATGTTATTTGTGCTTTGAAAAATTTCCTTTAAATGCTCTTGTTAATTCTTAATATCTAGTTACTGCATTTTATTTTTTCTCAATAAAATTCCAGGTTTCTCTCCATGTTGGGGTTGCTCAGAGGACCAGACATCAGATTCTCTGTTTGTCATAAATTTGACTTCTATTCCATATTTCTTCTGTGTATTTTCTTTGTTTTATGTCTCCTAAGGTTGATTGCTTAATTAATTGGCTTTAGTTGTCTCTCATGTGTTCACAGCCTTGTGTGCTCTGCCTTTATTGCTTCTGTAATTATTACTGCTCTGTTTATGTCTGTAGCCTTTGATGTGAATACACTTATTTTCAACATAAGCTATCACTGACTTTCAGTTACTCTTTGATCTGATTGTTGTCTAGAAAATGTACATATTGTTTTAAATTTTTTTTGATTAGATGTTTGATGTTCTGGTTTAATTTCATTTAGCTTCGAGAATGCTGTTACATTTTTCCTCTAAAGATCTCTATCAAATATGCATCAAAACGAATTGACAAATCTTTAAATGCCTTTACAAGTTTTCTTCTTGAAGGACATAAGGTCATGTATAGTTATTCACATAAAATTCAAAGTTTTCGTACTTTTTTGTTTACTCTTTCAAAGACTGAATTTATATGATGTTTCTCGACTGATTCTTGCAGTTTCTGCTTTATGTATGATTAAATCATATGTGACAAAAAGTTATTTGTCTGGTGTCTTAGGGTTTCTATTGCTGTGATGAAACACCATGGCCAAGAAGCAAGTTGGAGAGGAAAGAGTTTATTGCCCTACCCTTCCATATTGCTGTTCATCACTGAAGGAAGTCAGGACAGGGTCTCAAACAGTGCAGGAACCTGGAGGCAGGAACTGACACAGAGACCATGAAGGGCTGCTGCTTACTGGCTTGCTCCTCATAGCTTGCTCAGCTTGTTTTCTTATAGAACCCAGGACCACCAACCCCGTAGTGTTATGGCCCACAGTAGGCGGGGCCATCCCCCATCAATGGATGATTAAGGAAATATCCTACAGGCTTATGTACAACTGGATTTTGTGGAGGCTTTTTGTTAATTGAGGTTACCCTCCTCTATGACAAGTTGACATAAAAATATTCAGCATATCAGAATTCTCTTCACTACACAGGATTCTTTTATCTGCTGCAAATATTTTCTTTTATTTCAAATATTACTTTCAAATTATTACTTCAGGTTACATCTCCATCACAGTGCCCTCTTTCCACCCCTTGCAGTCCCACCCTCCCACCTTCTACCCCCATCCCTTCCATCCCACTCCTCTGGAGTGGAGTGTCCCTACATAACAGTCCCCCACCCCAGTTCAGCACTCCTATGAGCGCCAAGAGCCTCCTCATACACTGGGGGCCTAAAGGCAGCACCCTTAGGGCAAAGTATCTCATTGACAGGAAACAAAGTCTATGTTCCTGTTCCCTTCGGTGCATTGGCTGTAGTATAGTTATCGTGTACTATATGGCTAAAATACAACTAAAAGTGAATAGATGCCATGTGCATCCTTCTGAGTCTGGGTTAGTTCACTCAGGATGAGCTTCTCTAGTTCCATCCATTTGACTGCAAATTGCATGACTTTGTTGTTTCTGATGGCTGAGTAGGATTCCATTGTGTAAATGTACCACAGTTTTTTTTATCCATGCCTCGGTTGAGGGACATCTGGGTTGTCTCCAGTTTCTAATTATTACAAATAAGGCTGCTATGAACATAGATGAGGAAACTTCCTTGTGATTTGATGAGGAATCACTTGGATGTATACCCAGAAGTAGTATGACTGGGTCTTGAGGTAGAGCTATTTCAAGTTTTCTAAGATATCGTCAGACTGGTTTCCATAGTGGCTGTACAAGTTTGCACTCCCACCAGCAATGGAAGAGGGTTCCCTTTTCTCCACAACCTCACCAGCATGTGCTGTCATTTGAGTTTTTGATCTTAGCCATTCTGACAGGTGTGAGATGGAATCTCAGAGTCATCTTGAGTTGCATTTCTCTGATGATTAAGGATGTTGAGCATTTCTTCAAGTGTCTCTCATCCATTAGGGATTCCTCCTTTGTGAATTCTCTATTTAGCTCTGTCCCTCATTTTTTGATTAGATTATTTGGTTTCTTGACATTTAATTTCTTGAGTTCTTTGTAAATTTTGAATATTATCCCTCTGTCAGATGTGGGGTTGGTGAAGATTTTTTCCCAATCTGTAGGTTGCCATTTTGTTCTAATGACAGTGTCTTTTGCCTTACAGAAGCTTTTCAGTTTCATAAGGTCCCATTTATTGATTGTTGGTCTTAGAGCCTGAGCTGTTGGTGTTCTGTTCAGGAAGTTGTCACCTGTGCCAATGAGTTCCAGGTTTTTCCCCACTTTCTCTTCTAATACATTTAGTGTGTCTGGCCTTATGTTAAGGTCTTTGATCCACTTGGACTCAAGTTTTGTACAAGGGGATAAGTATGGGTCTAATTTCGTTCTTTTACATGTTGACGTCTTGTTAGACCAGCACCATTTGTTGAAGATGCTGTCCTTTTTCCATTGTATGGTTTTGGCCTCTTTATCAAAAATTAAGTGAACATAGGTGTGTGGGTTCATTTCTGGGTCTTCAATTCGATTCCATTGATCCACTGGTCTGTTTCTATACCAATACCATGCTGTTTTTATTAATATTGCTCTGTAGTACAGCTTGAAATCTGGGATGGTGATACCTCCAGATTTTTTTTTATTTTATTGTACAGGATTGATTTAGCTATTCTGAATTTTTGTTATTCCATATGAAGTTGAGAATTTATTTTTCTAGGTCTATAAATAAATGTGTTGGTATTTTGATAGGAATTACTTTGAATCTGTATATTGCTTTTGGCAGGATGGCCATTTTTTTTTTTTGTTGTTGTTTTTTTTGTTTTTTTCGAGACAGGGTTTCTCTGTTTAACAGCTCTGGCTGTCCTGGACTCGCTTTGTAGACCAGGCTGGCCTCGAACTCGCAAAGATCCGCCTGCCTCTGCCTCCCAAGTGCTGGGATTAAAGGCGTGCGCCACCACCGCCCGGCTAGGATGGCCATTTTTATTATGTTGATATTTTCTTTTCCTAGCTTATCATTTCTGCTTTGTTTGTCTGGGTAATTAGTACTTCTTAAAAAGTTACCTACCCTAGTTAGAGCTTATGAATTTTTAATTTTAATTATGTGTACATGTCTATGTCCATGTGGGGGGTATGTGTACATGAGTGCAGGTGTCCATAGAGGCCAGAAGAGGACATTAGATCCCCTAGAGCTAGAGTTACAGGCTCTTGTGAACAGCCTGGCTTGTATGCTGGGTACCGAACTCTTGTCCTCCACAGCAACAGTATATGCCCTTAAACACTGAACTGTCTTTCCAGCCCACAGGCTATTATTGATTTTTAAAATATACTCTCAAGTACTATTATTTTCATTGTTAAATTTCATTTTAATGTTTTTAAAATGTTTTTGGAGACCATTGGTTTTGTAAAATAAGCTATTAGGAAAATTCACACATTTGCATCTATTGATAGAATATGTTCTTGAAATTGATGTCACTATTATGGATGATGATTCTTTGGATGATTCTTTGCTTTTCTTTATACTCTAGATTTGATCTATTTGATCTTTTGTAGAAATTTGTAAGATTTAAAGCCTGTCATCAGTTCTACTTACAATTATCTTTTTTTTTCATTAAATGCACACTAAAATCCAAATTCTATCAAACTCCATTATGAGGAATTCAAATTCACTGGGCTTCTTGAAGCTTTCTACTGTTTTGTCTTTACTATTTTTTGGTTTCTTCTTTCTGGAGTTATGTTATTTTGAATATTTTAAAACATTACTTGTAATTGGCAAAGAGTATTGATGTCTGTGTGGAATATAATTTGATGTTTTGATGTGATATTTTCCATGTAGAACGATGAGGTGGGGCCAGCTAACAAAACTGTCTGATCAACTGTTTATCATACTTGTGGTGAAAGCATCTAAAATTTGTTTAGTAATCTTGACATACACAAAGCATTATTTTTTATACTGTCTGTGCAATAGATTGTTAAAACTTGTTCCTCTCATCTAATTGAAACTGTGTACCTTTTGGTGATTAGTGCCCTTTCCCTGTGCACCCATCAACTGTTTTTGTGGTAACATTCTTATTTACCATAACCATATTTGTAACCTTTAAGTTCAATTTTCTGACCATTTTACAAGATGTATTCATGTAGTCTAAAATGTTAACTGGTGTCAAAGTTCTTATCCATTTTCTTTCTGTTTTAACTAGGGCTCTCTACTGTTCATTTTTTTCATCAGTTGATATATTTTCTGTGCTGTTTTAGGGCAGGAAGAAAGATGATTAATCCCTCGTGGTTTTAAGCCTATCCTAATATCTTTCTAATTGCCTTTTTACATGAACAACCTGGTTGTACATCTCCTGAGTCCATATTTCAATCACTGCACTCTACAGATTATGTCATCATCCTCTGATGTCAAATGTCCAAAAGAAGAACCATGTACCATCATATTTTTGCTTACCTGAGAAGTAAACTGCTTTCAAGGTTTTTTTTTTTGTTTGTTTTGTTTTTGTTTTTTTTTTAAAACATTTATTTATTTATTTATTATGTATACAGTATTTGCTCTACATATATGCCCGGGCAGATCTCAATGTAGATGGCTGTGAGCCACCATGTGGTTGCTGGGAATTGAACTCAGGACCTTGGGAAGAACAGCCAGTGCTCTTAACCTCTGAGCCACCTCAACTTTACCGTCAAGATTTAAAACAGAATGAGATTTCAGTGGCTTTTTATGTGAAGTTTTAGTGTATGCAGGGCATGGTGCCTCACACCTATAATCCCAGCACTCAGAAGGCAGAGGCAGGTGGATCTCTGCTATTTTAAGGCCAGCCTGGTCTATATGGTGAGTTCTAGGACAGCTAGCCAGAGATGCCAGAGATGCATAGAGAGACGCTCTCTCTCAAAAAAGAAAGAAAAGATTAAAGAAAGAACAGAAGAAAGAAAGAAATGAAAAAAAGTTAAGTTTGTGCATTTGTTCCTCTTGAAGTTTCTTTCCTGATAATGTCAGTTACTATATAAGACTTAAGAGGGATTTATATCCTTCTATTGCTATTTCTGTTTTATTAAATCACTGATGATCAATTTATGTTGCCCCAGTTTCTGTTATGGTAATCCTCCCTTCCGTATGTGTGTGTGTGTATGTGTATGCACATGCATTTGTGCATGCATGCATGTATTTGTGTGTGTGCATGCATGCGTGTGTGTGCATACACGTGGCAGTGTTGCTTCTATTTGCATTTTCCCTAATGTGGATGTTCATTTTACCATATCCCTTGGCCTAATCGGCTTCATTATCACCTTTGCCTTCGTGACAGTTCTTCTTTGTCAGTCCACTCCAGTTTTCTAAGTTACTATTTTCTTGTATGTTTGTGAGGATCACTAACAAATGATTTGAAACTTCCTTCTAGCTTATCTGAGTTCAGCTCCTAATTTTATGAAACAGAAAGTGTTCATTTCCTGGATGTCATGTTGCTATGTTCTAGAATCCAAAGCAGTCATGTACATCTGTCATTTCTATCTGTTCATCTTGGTTCCTTGGAGAGTACTAACTCTGGTGCTGTGTGAATAGGCATGCTCTGGGGAGGGTTCTTTGCTTCTGACCCACTCTTATATGATAAGAGTCTTGGAATTTGGAGTGGTATGAATCAAAATGGGGTCTCTAGGAAGCATTCCTCAGTGATTCTTTGGAAGTGAGTTTTGATATACTTTTACTAACACTTGGGCATCTTGAACAGGCTAGAAAGTCAAGGGACCTTTGGTTTTCCTATAGAAGATATTGTCCATAAGGGTTATCTTCTCCAGGGGTTGCTTCCCCAGGGCTCTTCTTTTGTAATATTGCATCAGAGAAATAACCTGTCTCTAACACCTTCCTCTATTTTTTATTGTTTAATTGAGTCAATGGAATATAGATAAATTCATTTTTCAGAGGGAAACATATGAGATTGAAGTAGATACTGGAATTCTAAGCCTGAAATTCTTAGAAGATCACTTAGCATCAGAGTGGCCAGGAAGTGGGTGGTGCAGTATGATCAGGTCAGATTACTGGCCATGCCTACTAATAATATTCTGCTTCATGGACTGTCTATGTGAGCATGGTGTTTGGATGCAGACTATGAGCACTGGGAAGCCTCATGTTCTAGGTCAGATCCTCTGATTGCAGAGGGATCATGGGAAGGTTATCTCTAGGCAACAAAATTCTCATTTAACAGAAGAGCTGCACTTACCAAGTCTGGTTGACCCCAAATATTTGAAAATCTATAATAGAAAGTTGGGACTTCCCAAAGGTGATGTGAAAAGCTAATATGGCAAAAGAAGGACAAGAAATTATCCATCAGGCAAAGAGCAGAACAAAGCATAAGAGACAAAGATGCTTGCACAAAGACCTGAAAGAAAGCCACAGCAGCAGCAGGCTGATGGGAAAATGATAATGAGCCAGTAGAAAGTAGGGTGAGCACAGGAAAGAAAAGCAATTAAGGTCAGATACAGAACTTGCATTGATTACAAATTTTATGGGAAGTTCTTGTGGAAACAGTGTTGCAAAAAGTAAATTATATAATTTGACTTGTGAACACAGAGCTCATGTACTGGATTGATTCATTCATTAGGCAAACACACATTCATCAAATAACTCCAACATTTCAGATGCTATGGCAAGGGTCTCTCTTAAGATCCCCAAATTCTCATCTGTGAAGTGTTTTCATTTTGTCCTGAAATTTCTCTACTAGACAGTAAGCTATGGCTGGCCCTGCATTTCTTTTGCCTTATATTTGTCCCTGACTTCTGGATGGCTCCGTTAGTGGATGAAAGACCATTGATTCTCCATCTATACACAAGGGTCTCTGGAGTCAAGAACTATTTCTGAACAGTTAAGGTTGTCATTATCAACAATGACCAGGATGTCCCACCACCCAAAGACCTAGAATGTACTTCAAGAACTATGAGTGAGTTGCCAATTTTTAAAAATTAGTCTAATCTACATACAGCCTACGCCTAGGGTTATTTCGGGTTCTACAAAGCAGACACGAGTTTGGCCATGCTGACAAGAATAACTGAGTTCCTACTAAGACATAGTTCAACTTCATAACTGAAGTGTGAGTGTGTCTGTCTCTACTCTGTGTTGTTCAGTGTTCATGGTATTCTTCTAAATGTACATGTCAAGAATTTTAAGAGTGGAACATCTGTTTCACTTTGAGGTGGCTAAGATAAGCATCTGCTTGGAGGGATGATCTGAACAGCATCAGGGCACGTTTGTTTGCCACGTTAGGGATTAGCTAGTCTTACATTGTTTATGAATAAATCATGGCAGCTGAATAAACCAGTAACCACAATGGCATGTTCCATAGTGGGTTTAAAACATAACTTGATACATTTGTAACTTTTTTCCTTTCCTGTAGACACTTAAAAAATGATGTCTTAAGGAGGCAATAGCACAGACTGACTGCAGCTCACCAGTTTGGTGCACAGAATCCACAAATTCCTTCATTAAATCATAACCCAACTGACTGGTTGAGGGATCCAGTGTTCACAACTCATTCAGTCATTGTTTGAATCAAGTACAAAAATCTAGTGTCTTCCAAATTAAGGTTAACTCTTTTTAAGTTATTGTACCTTAAAAAATGCAAATGTGAAGTTCTAGGCCTTTTGATAGCAACTATCACAAACTGCTTAGGATAATTAAGAAATGCAAACTAATAGTCATTCAAACTTGTCATCTTGTTAGGTACTAGTTTAGTGTATCACAGATGTTTTCTAACTTAATGAGAAATCAAGTTGCTAAGAGACAAGCAACATTTGCTTATTCAAATATGCAGAGATAGATATTTGGTCTTTAAAAACCTCAAGAGATCTGTAGAATATGGCATTCAAAGATGTTTTCTTAGCTGAAGATTTTGATATTGAGAGATGTCAGCTTCTGACAGCACACCCCATTCTACTTCAAGTAGATGATGAGCATCAAAAAACCTCCATTTGGAGATGGATGCATTACTGGCAACCTAGCCACTGTACAAGAAAAGCCCTCATTTTAACTGTAGACAGAATGTTATCCGAAGTGGACAAAACTTGAAAGAAGATAAATTGACAGCCTAGCTCTGCCAAGACAGGGTAGGCAGGTCCTTCATAATTCCTGCTTTACAATTAATGTCTGTCAGAGATACTGGGCCAAAAGGCTGAAGATAGATGCTCCAACATTATATAGAGAAAATGGGGACTGTCTAGGTAGCCAGTTTTCTGTCATTTCTTAGTTTTGGAAGTTGCTTACACTGTACTTCCTGTTTATTCAGATATATTTATCCTTCTCAGGTCTCTGATGTGGTTGAAGAATAGATAGTTATAGTCTCACAGTTAAGTTTTAAGTTGTTTAGGAATTAAAAAGATGATTTAGGTTTAAGAAGATGTTTTTAAGTTGGTAATACAAGTTACGATGGAAATTTAGTTAGGTATAGAACTTTAAACTCATGGAAATAGATAATAGAATATTATTATTAGTTGCCAATTACATATGGACTGGACATTGGGAATGTATGTCATACCTTATAGTTTTCATAATTGTTTCCTAATTGTTCTTATTGTTTTATATTGTATTTATTGTTATAAGAAAAAGAGCTTTTTATTGGACTAAAAGTGGGAGATATTGGGAAAAAAGATATAATAAAATCAAGAAGGAAAAAAGATAAATAAAACATTGAATACAGAAAAAGACACAATCTTTAAACCAGGATGTGTGTGGGGTGATGTATGTTTAAGACACTAACAACTCTTAAGTTTCTACCCAATTTAAGGCCAGGAGACATAAGCCCAAGATTCTCCTTCTTTTTTTTTTTTCTTGAAAGTCTCATATTATAACCCATTCTACGGTTGAGGGACATCTGGGTTGTGTCCAGTTTCTAGCTATTACAAATAAGGCTGCTATAAACATAGATGAGGAAACTTCCTTATGATTCTGTGAGGAGGCATTTGGGTGTATACCCAGAAGTGGTATGGCTGGGTCCTGAGGCAGAGCTATTCCAAGTTTTCTAAGATATCGCCAGACAGACCTCCATAGTGGTTACACAAGCCTGCACTCCCACCAGCAATGGAGTAGGGTACCCCTTTCTCCACACCCTCGCCAGCATGTGCTGTCACTTGAGCTTACTCAGCTATCAGAAACAATGAAATTATGCAATTTTCAGCCAAATGGATGGAACTAGAGAAGCTCATCCTGAGTGAGCTAACCCAGACCCAGAAGGATGCACATGGCATCTATTCACTTATAGTCGGATTTTAGTTATATAGTACAGGATATCTATACTACAACCAACACACCAAAGGGAACATGGACATAGAGTTTTTTGTTTGTTTGTTTGTTTTTTAGTTTTCTCTCTCTGGCAATGAGACACTTTTCACTGGTGGTACTGTCTTGTAGGCCCCCAGTGTATGAGGAGGCTCTTGGCCCTCATATGACTTCTGAACTGGGGCAAGGGACTGTTATGTAGGGACACTCCACTCCAGGGGAGTGGGATGGAAGGGTTAGGGGGTAGAGGGTGGGAGGGCGGGGCTGGGAAGGGGGGAAAGAGGACAATACGATGGAGATGTAACCTGAAGCAACCAATAAATAAATTTATTTACTTAAAAAAAAAAAGAAAGTCTCGTATTGTGATAGTTTGAACCAGAATAACTCCATAGTGTCTGGCATTTGAATGCTTGATCCTCAGTTGGTGGCCCTGTTTGGGGAGGCTTAGGAAGTTTGACCTTGCTGGAGGAAGAGTGTCACTGGAGCTGGTGTCACTGCTTTGGAAGTTTAATGTCTGCTCTCTCTGTTTCCTGTTTGTGGTTGAAGATGTGAGCTCCCAGCTGATTCAGTAGCCATGCCTGCCTGCCTGTGTGCTTGCCCATGGTGATGGTAAAGGGCTCTTATCCCTCTAGATCTGTAAGCTTGAAATAAACTCTTTCTTCTACAAGTAAAAAAAAAAAAAAAAGGAAAGAAATCTAGTGTCTTATAAAAAGAGACTAGCATGATCTATGTGTGAGTGTGTTTATATTCCACATTTACATAATAATTTACATTTAAGGTTGACAAGCACTTGTTATGTAAGATTGGGGAGCTGAGTTCAGGTCCATAGCATCCATAGAAAAAGTTGAGTGTCAGGGTGCATGGCTGAAATTCTATCACTGGAGAGACAAACAGGTAGGTTCCTGTAGCTCATTGGCTAACCAGCCTAGCCAAATCACTGAGTTCCAGGTTCAATGAGAGACTCTGTCTCAAAAAGTAAGGGGGAAGGTAATTAAGACAGCTGACCCTGACCTCTGCAGTCTGCCTGCATGGACACCTGTACACACTTACTGGAACAAGTAAGCACACACTTACACCTTCACACCTGCTCACAAAATGTACATTTGGTCCTCAGAATTCATTTCCAAAATGACTATAATGAAAGTTCACAAAGCTCCAGAAACTTCTTAAATAGACAATTAGTAGCCAAATTTCAACTGAGAACTACATCTTCCCATTCAGTCTGGTGTCCTTGATGCACATCTGAAAACCACACACCCTGACTAACAATGGCATTTAACGTGAGGCTACATCTAGAAGAACAGTATCGTGAATTCTTTGATTTGGTGTGAATAAACAATTCTTTGGACAAATCAAGCATGATGTGGAGCACAAAAAGAGCCCCAAATCGATACTTGGATGTTATATTAAGAGGTCTAATGTTAGAACTGGGACATGGCTCAGCAGTTAAGATAGTCACGTGGTGGTAGCTCACATTCATCCATAACTCCAGTACCAGGATATCTGATGCCTTCTTTTGGCTTCCGTGGGTACCAGGCACACACACATGGTACATGTGCATACATGCATGCAAACACACACACACACACACACACAGATAAAATAAAAGTAAACAAATCTTGGTTTAAAAGGACTCTAATCTTTACTTGTGTGTAGAAGGCCAGAGTTGAACTAAAATAAGCCATCCATTCATCACTTTCCATTGTCAAACATCAGTGTCAGCATGGTTGTGGCTACACTAGTCTTTGCCGCAACTTGGCTATCGTAAAAAAAGCAAATAGAAAACGTAGAAATAATGAACAATTGCTTTTAAAGGCACGGCTTTCCTTTAAACATACTGGACTGAAAATGAAAAGTGAAGGTCATCTTGGTCTGTATTCACTCAACTGGAGGCAATCTGCTCCCTTCTCCTTGGCTTTGGCCTCCTTTCCTTTGTATTTTCCATTTCCTTTCTCTGAGCCAGCTGTATGGATTTCCCTGTTGTGCCCAATGACAGAGTAGAGTTTTCTGGAAACTGCCAGGACTCTTTGTAATCTTCTGGCTTGAATAACAAATTATGAGATTTCACAGAGACAGGAAGAAGGTTGGGGCTGGGGTTGCTGAGAGAAAGACATATGTGGGTGGGGCTTTCATGTTTCTTCTTGATGTAGAATCCAGGATAGAGATTTTAACATCTAAGGGCCTAGTTGTATTTCTCCTGTCTTTTTTCCCTTGTGTGTTGGGAGAACAAGCACAGAGAGTATGGGAAGGTTAATTTAGAGTATGACCTCTTCATTCTGGTGTGCCAAAGTTGAAAAGGCCATTAAAAGTCATGTTGTCCTGGACGCCATTGTAGTCAGTTTGAGATGAAGTCCGGAGGAGAGGGTGACAGATTTTCTTTATAAAAGAAATATCTCCAGCAATCAAAGACTACTTGCTGCCTTTCAAAAGAGCCACTGTAAGCCCCCAGCTGTGCTGAAATAGAGTGAAAGGTGTTAAAGGACAGTATTCCAACTTTTCAACCAACACCCAAGTCCCTTGGGGGTGTGGAAAACAGAGTTCACCAAAGATCACGGATTGATGCAAAATTCTAGCCTTAAAGTGTTATTTGTCCCCACGACTATCCTAGATGAATCCTACATTCTGCTAGTCACCTTCCCCGCTAGGTCTTCAGGTAGGAGTCTACTTAGAGGTTAATGTGGGGAGGAACAAACCTTTAATACTACTCAGGAACTTCAGGGATGCATCTTAACACAAACTCTGAAGGGCTCATAGGGCTCCTTTACCTTAAACAGCTTAGAGAACAGGATGGAGTGTGCTAGACTCAGAGCAAGCCCATTTTAAGGAGACCCATTGGGCCTCCTTCCTCCCCACTCCAAAAAAAAAAAAAAATCCAAACAAACAAATCTATGCTGCAAACTGTACTGGTTTTGCTGTGCACCCAAGCTTCCCATACCTGGTAGTAGTATACGAGAGCACAATTAGGTGTGGCCACTATCTGCCTGGCTTGAGTATATCACAGAGAAGGGCAGACACGTATTCTCAGGGCCTCCTTCCTCATGAGTAGAAGTATCAGAAGGCCATGAAGAGTGGAAAGACGGCCTCAAACAGATGCCCCCTGTTATTTGAGCTGCTTGGGGAAAGTGAGGAAAAAGAAGGAGCCACTTTACCTAATGTAGGCCCAGAGACTTCAGTTGTAAGAACTGTATTTGGGTTTGCTTTTGTGTTTTGGTTTTGTTGTTGTTGAGTTTTAGTTAGTTACTTTGCTTGTTTTGTTCTGGGTAATGGATAACTTACAGCCTCACGTCACTATGCCACTGTTCTACCACTGACTTCCCTATGTGAATGAGAGAAAATGGGCCCTGGATAGTCTTCTTTAGGGCCTGAGATGAAGGATTGGAGGACTGCCATGAATATCTCTTAGAGATCACTTGCATATATAATATCCTGCCCAAACATTGTTGTCTAGTTTCTACTTTGTTCCTGATACCACCTAAAGTAAGGGACAGTAGCCAAATTCAGTACCCACATTTGTGGTTGGGGCATGAGCCTGTCCTCCAGACATGAATGGGCTGAGGTCATCTTCTCACTATTTGTCTTTAAGTCATCAGGTATATTTTGTAGCTAAGCCTGTTCAGAACATTACCTTACTCAAAACTTTACCATGGAAGCCAAAGAACTTATCTACCAACTACTAAGTACTCACAGGAAATAGAACTTACTAGGTTAAGCTCCTGAGCTGGAGCTTGCCCAGCCATGAGAAAGCAACAGTGAAGAACCATGTCATGCCACAGCATGGCAGTATGCCCATGAACACGCATTGCACAGTCCCTTGGCTAAGCAGCACTTCCTGAGAGCTTTCAGAGGAACATCTTGCTATGATCCGAGGTAGCATGCTTTACATAAGTAATATCTTAAAAGAGGTGTTCATTTCCTCTGTGTGTGTGGAAGGCAAGAAGAAGGCTTTTGTGCAAGTTGCACTTATACTGAAAGAATGGTAGGCATTTCAGAGGGGAGGCTAAGATATGGAGGTTAAGATCCTGCACCAAGGAATCCAGCCCAGTATTCAGACGAGTCCAGCCTGTTTTGACTGCCCACTTATGGCCCAGAGACCTTTTTTTTTTTTTTCCTGGCTCTCGAAAGAAATATTTTTTTGTCCTGCCACTTCCTTTTGTTTTGTCACTCTTACTTTTTTATGTTTATTTATTACTTCAAGTTACATCTCTATCATAGTGCCCTCTTTCCACCCCTCCTGGTCCAACCTCCCACCCTCTCCCACCCATCTCACTCCTCTGGTGTGAGCCTACATATTAGCCCTCTCAGTTCAACAGTCATATGAGGGCTAAGACCTTCCTCTTGCACTGAGGGCCTACATGGTAGCACCCCTAGGGAAAATTGTCCCATTGATAGGTAACAAAGTCTATGTTCCTGATCCTTTCGGTGTGTTGGTTGTAGGATAGTTATCCTGTACTATATGGCTAAAATCCAATTATAAGTGAGTAGATGTCATGTGCATCTTTCTGAGTCTGTATTAGCTCACTCAGGATGAGCTTTTCTAGTTCCCTCCATTTGGCTATGAATTGCAAGATTTCCTTGTTTTTGATAACTGAGTAGTATTCCATTGTGTAAATGTACCACAATTTTTTTTTATCCATTCATAGTTGAGGGACATCTAGGTTGTTTCTAGTTTCTAGCTATTACAAATAAGGCTGCTATGAACATAGATGAGGATATGTCCTTGTGGTTTAGTGAGGAATCGTTTGGGTGGATACCCAGAAGTGTTATGGCTGGGTCTTGAGGTAGGGGTATTCCAGGTTTTCTAAGATATCGCCAGACTGATTTCCATAGTGGTTGTATAAGTTTGCACTCCTACTAGCAATGGAGGAGTGTTCCCCTTTCTCCACAACCTCGCCAACATATGCTGTCATTTGAGTTTTTGATCTTAGCCATTCTGACAGGTGTGAGATGGAATCTCAGAGTCTTCTTGAGTTGCATTTCTCTGATGATTAAGGATGTTGAGCATTTCTTCAAATGTCTCACTGCCATTAGAGATTCATCCTTTGTGAATTCTCGGTTTAGCTCTGTTTCCCATTTTTTGATTGATTATTTAGTTTCTTGGTATTTAATTTCTTGAGTTCGTTATAAATTATGGATATTAGCCCTCTGTCGCAAGTGGGTTTGGTAAAGATCTTTTCCAATCTGTAGGTTGCTGTTTTGTTCTAATGACAGTGTCCTTTGCCTTACAGAAGCTTTTCAGTTTCATGAGGTCCCATTTATTGATCATTGCTCTTACAGCCTGAGCTATTGGTGCTCTGTTCAGGAAGTTGTCACCTGTGTCGATGAGTTTGAGGCTTTTCCCCACTTTCTCTTCTATTAGATTTAGTGTTTCAGGCTTTATGTTGAGGTCTTTGATCCACTTGGACTTAAGTTTTGTGGAAGGTGATAAGTATAGGTCTAATTTCATTCTTTTACATGTCGACATCCAGTTAGACAAGCACCATTTCTTGAAGATGCTGTCCTTTTTCCATTGTATAGTTTTGGCTTCTTTGTCAAAAATTAAGTGACCATAGATGTGTGGATTCATTTCTGGGTCTTCAACAATTCGATTCCATCGATCCACTGGTCTGTTTCTATACCAGTACCATGCTGTTTTTATTACTATTGGTCCATAGTATAGCTTGAAATCTGGGATGGTGATACCTTCAGATGGTTTTTTATTGTACAGGATTCATTTAGCTATTCTGGGTTTTATCAGATAATGTGATAGTATACATAAGTGACCCAACAAATTCCACAAGAATACTCCTACAACTGATGAACACCTTCAGCAAGGTGACTGGATACAAAATCAATCCAAAAAATTGGAAGCCCTTCTTTACACAAAAGGTAAATGGGCTGAGAAAGAAATTAGGGAAACAATACCCTTCACAATAGTCACAAACAATATAAAATACCTGGGCTAACTCTAACCAAGCAAGTGAAAGAACTGTATGACAAGAACTTCAAATCTTTGAAGAAAGAAATAGAAGAGGCCATCAGAAGATGGAACGATCTCCCATGCTCATGGATAAGTAGGATCAACATAATAAAAATGGCCATCCTGCCAAAAGCTATATACAGATTCAATGCAATTCCTATCAAAATATCAACACAATTGTTTATAGATCTGGAAAAAAACAAGTCACTCTTACTTTTTAAGGTCCTGAAATATTTACCCATTTGAACAGAACTTGGCTGATTTTTGCTGCTTTTGTCTCTGTCTTCAGTTTACAGAAGAAGACATTGGCTAATCTGAGGAAGTGGTATAGAGTAGCTTTGTCACTGTTGTCTTAATTGTGTCCTTAGCCATGACTTGCCCATTTTCTTGTACTTCCTTGGTCTGGAGATAGAGTGACATTTTACTGTCACTAAGAATTGTCAAGGCCCTGGGCATCCCTTTGTGCTGTCATTATTGTAGGCCAATAAAATTCTGGGTACCTATTTCCCATCAGGAGAGAGAATTTGAAGTTTTTAACATTTCCAAGTTCAATGCTTTCCCTCTCTCTTCTCTGTGTTAGCCTTAGTTCAGGTCACATGTGGTAATCCTCATTATTCCTGGGTGTTGGATTGTGAATCTACCTACTCACTAACATTTGTAACCCCACAGTTGGTGTGCCTGGAACACATCTTAGTGTCATTCACAGACAAGTTCAGAGCACTTGAGTTTCCCAATGTACTTGTTTCCAGAAAAGGTTGAACAAGATAATGATCTGCTCCTTGTCTCAGGTCTCAGGCTGTCAACCAGAGTCCTTCCCATGGCTCTACATACCCACTGCGGTTTTCACTGTGTTGTGGTTTGGGTTGCTAATTTTGCCTTTTAACATTGCCCAGTAGTACCAACATACAATGTAGTATCTCCCGGCTGATGATGCCACGCTGTGCCCTTGTAGAGTAACACACTGTTAGGTTGAGTATTGATCACATAGGAGTGACTGTGCTGTTGACCATAAGTGTGATATTAACAAATCAAGATGGTATATAATGTAAGTTTCACATAAGAAACAAGGTGTTATCTTTTGTGTGTGCAGGGGCATGTATGAGTGTGATGTATGCACAGGTGCCTGTAGGTATGCATGCGTGTCTATGGTCATGCATGTAGATGCCAGAGGTTGACAACCAACAAGTTTCCTCCTGAGTACTCTCCATGATATTTTTTGAGACTGAATTTCTATTGAACCTGGAGCTCAATTATTTGGCTAGGCTGGGCTATTCAATAAACTCGAGGCATCTGCCTGTCTCCTCTTGGTCCCTCCTCCTCCAAGCTGGTGTTGCAGGTACATGATACTGGATCTGACTTTAATATTGGGGATCTAAACTCAGGCCCTTATTTTTGAGGAGCAAGCACTTTACAAACTAAGCCATCCTTCCAAAGTGATATCTTAAGTGGCTGATAAAAAATACTGTGATCAGAGGCCACCAGGAACCTAACCGTGAATTCCCCTAGCAGCAATTGTTCAGTATTTGCTAGAGAATTAACTCCCACACATGGTAAGACTCAACAGTAAATGTTTGTATTAGCTATGATGATGATAAATATTAGGGACCTCTGTCTTGGGGAAGCTTTATATTCTGAGTACACGGTATGTTACCTGAGGAAAATGAGTGGATTCTCTCTCAACCTGGATCTTCCCTAACAAGTCTGATAGAAAAGCATAATTTCCTAGGCCATTGAACTTGGACCAAAGCTTGTTTTTTCACAACCCTACAGCTTCCAAAACCACTGGCTGTTTAATTAAAAAAAATTTGGCTTCACTGTTGTGTATACATTTGCTGTCTGAGCCTCTATGTAAGAGAAGCACCTCTCTCCTCCAGACAAGGGTGGGTTGTTGGATTTTATAATTCACCACTTTATTTATTGCCATAAATCTCTGGATCAGCAGCAGCAGCCCACATTGGACATGTAATACTGGTTTCATTTCTAGTAACAATTAATCTTTGAAGAACATGCTGTTACTTTTTTAGTTGTGTGTATACATTTAGATGAATAAAGAATGGCTTATAGATAGCTTATTTGAAGACAAGGGTATTGATACTTTAGTTACATTCTGTTAGTCAGTTGATTTGACCATTGTACTATAATGGACATGTAACAGAACCCATGTAACACTTGTATTTTATTGATAGTCAGATCCAGGGATGGATAGGTTGGGGGAAGCTTGACTTGTTTCTCTTAGATGAGTGATGTGTCAGGACTTAATCATCTGTGTGCATATCCTTAAGAAATAGCTACAAAAAATTAAAAAATAAAATAAAGATGGAGCCGGACAGTTGTGGTGCACACCTTTAATCCCAGCACTTGGGAGGCAGAGGCAGGTGGATCTCTGAGTTCAAGGCCATTGTGGTCTACATAGTGAGTTCTGGGACAGCCGAGACTACACAGAGATACCCTGTCTCAGCAAAACAAAACAAAACAAAGAAATAGCTACAACTCTACATCAGGTATGGATGTCTGATGATCATCACACTGTGAAATGGCTCTAGTCAGGCACACAGCTGCACTTGGCCTCTGAAATATTAATTCTGTGACTTCTTTGGCTTAATACACCTATGAAGCCATGTTTCCCGGCCTACAAACCTAGCCTGAGACTTTGCAGCCTGCCACTCTTCTGGTGGTGCATTCCAAGTGTCAAGACAAAATAGCCGTGAGTCGGTGAAATGTGAAGGTTCTCTCTGGCCCTGCTAAGAGCCTAGCCAGACACACATTTCTTATTCCTTTTGGTAAACAGACTCAGATTTGGTATGATTCAGTGAACTAAAAAATATCCCCTGCTCAGCGCTTGTCTTGGCTTGCTAATTGCATGAAGTTTAACAGATCCTCTACACACAGTCCCAAATAAGGGCTGGCTGGAAATCAAACCCTTCTTGCCAAGCCCTTTTGATTTTCCAAAGGAATTGTAATGTTCCTGGAGATGTTTATTAATGGAAATGGGAATTTTGTAGATCAGGGTGAAATCCCACAGACAGATAGCCTGTTAAACCAGTGTTTATTATTTTTGACTCCAGGTTTTGAAAGCTCTACACACCTTTAAAAGGAACTTTCTCCATCACTTGGGACTGACTTTGGAGGTGGGGCTCAGGACCTCACTGAGAAATCCGAATAGTTGCACAGAATGTTAATAAACCCTGGGTTTTGCCTTTCTGTTCTGCGTTGCTTTGCCCCCAAATACAAAAGCTAATTAGTGCATCCAGAGAAGCGTTAAATGGATTTCATGCTGTTTAATAAATGCCTTACGTGCTTTGGTGCCACTGCAGTGTGTGACTGGGTGAGAGTGGGGATGGTTGTTGTTACGTGAGCATTTGAGAAACATGCTTACAGCTAACGTGCATCCTGCTTTCACCTGAGTTTCCCTCTCTTTCTCTCTCCTGTTGTTTTCCTAGGCTTTGTTCCCATAGGCCTGTTCTCCAAAGATGTAACTGACAGCTGTCTACCCTCTAAGCAGCCAGAAACCATAGGTAATAGATGCTTACTGAACACATTCTTTGTGTTGTAGTTTGACTGTGAAATATCCCTGTATGCTCTAGTATTTGCACACTTAGTTTCCTGATGGTGACACTGTTTGGGAAGGTTGTAGAATCTTTGGGGGGTGGGGAGCCTTAATAGCATAAGTGAGTCACTAGGGACAGGCCTTGAGGCTTTATAGTCTGGCTTCATTTCCCAAATGATTTCTTTCTGCTTCCTGGAGGTGAATACAGTGTGCGATCAGCCAGTCTACTGCCCCTGCCAGCATACCTATCTTGTCTGCTGCTATGTTCTCCCCACTGTGATGGACTATCTCCCTCTGGAACCATAAACCACAATAAACCCTTTCTCCTTAAGTTGCTTTTGTCATAATATTTTTATTGAAGCAATGAGAAAGTAACTAAGATTTTGAGCTTATACTTTGGGTAGCAGGGAGAACCTACAACATCTGATACACTTATTACAGGATATAATCTTAATCTAAAGATAAAATCTCCCACCACTTCCTTCTTGTTTAGTTCCTGGTCTGAAACATATACCTCAAAGGACCATCTTTCTGGTCTTCTCCATCTGTGTTTGCCATACTTGATTGGACAGTCAAGTTAACAAGAGAGCTTCCAAACAAAATGAACCCCTGATGGTAAAGTTGTGCCCTTTGTCGGTATTTTCAGAACTTCAGCATGTATGAGAATTATCATCACTCTTTGGAGATGGTAAAACTGGCCTCTACACCTAAAGTCTCTGATTGAGTATGTCTAGGACTCAAAATATTATATTTCCAACAGCTAGTTGATAATCCAGAGCCACAGGGGAAAAAGGACCATCCTCTATCAGTTATTGTGGTAGTTTGAATAAAAATGGACTCCATAGGCTCAAATATTTGAATGCTTGGTCATTAGGGAGTGGCACTACTTGACAGGGGATTAGGAGGTATGGCCTTTTTGGAGTAGGTGGGGCTTTGTTGGAGGAAATGTGTCACTTTGGGGTTTTAAATGCTCAAGCCAGGCCCAGTGTCTCTTTCTCTCTCTTCCTGATGCCTGTGGGACCAAATGTATAACTTTCAGCTACCTCTCCAGAAGCATGTCTACCTGCATGTCACCATTGCTTCCTACCTTGATGACAATGGACCAAACCTCTGAATCCTTAAGCCAGCCCTAACTTAATGTTTTCCTTTATAAGAGTTGCTGTGGTCATGGTGTCTCTTTACAGCAGTAGAACCCTGACTAAGACAGTTATGTTAGGATCTCTGGATATGTTTAGCTTTGTTGTAAATCCTTCTGGTGACTCTGGTGTGCCACCATGATTACAATGAATGTCTTACCAGCTCCTGCCTAACTAACACTCCTTGTAGAAATAGGCTATTGTCCATCTGGATGTCTATTTCCTGTGACTTTGCTCTTTTGCCTTTATTAGTAGTAAGAGACTTGCTGTTACGAACAACATTGAACTTTGCTAGTATCTCCTTAGAAGGTCAAGCACAGGGTGGGTGCACAGTATCATAGGAAATGCATCAACCAAGGAAACACTGGTAATGTGTGTTAGAAGAGTTAGAAATCACCTTTTACTTTCTCCATTCTCTAAAATCCCCAAAGGAAGCTTCTTCTTGTATTTGTTGGCCCCTCAATACCCTGCACAGTGACCTCCCCTCTCCATCCATAGAGGGGGAATCAGATTTAATGCTTACTCTGAAAGGAAGCAACTTGCCCAGAATCCTATATTTAGAGTAATAAAATCCATGCTCCCACCCTACTCTGGTGTTTTTATTATTATGATCTTGGAGACCTTCCTTAATTCCTTTGAGTTACCATGCATTCATTAATAAGACAGGGACAAGAAGATCTTCTTTACAATGTCAGGAGGTTAAGTGTTTGTGTTTAAGACTATTCTGCACATAATATAAAACTCAAAGGGCCTCATGTTCACTGTTACATTCTTTCAAACATACATCGTCCTGGAACAAGCTGGTGGAATTATTGGATTGTATGGAACAGTAAAGTTCCATGAGAACATGCTTCCAAAATGTCCTATTGTCACAATGTGTGATGGAGATATGTTTACGTCTTTCTCTTAAAGTCCTACCCAATGGGAAATCTTTAGCATCTTCCTGATTCACATGGGGACAGTACTGATGAGACTGATGAACTCTCCTGATGGGTTCTGTTTTCTCTCAGCCTAGGTGGCAGGCTGTGAGAACGCAGATTTCCATAGCCACCTGTTTGTGCTTGAGGGATCCTTAATGATAACTATGGAGGCCTGGTATCGTACTTACTGGTGATCAGACATAGTCTTACCCGTTGGTAGTGTGTCTTAACTCTAGAACCACAAGTGTGTTTTGAGAATGTCAAAAGATTGTGAAATCAATCTCCTGATGTAAAAAGAGCAGAGTGCTATGAACCAAAAGAGCCAGGAACTTGTCCAACTGTCAGGAGAGGCTCTGCCTTCTGATGAGCACCATCTGTTGTCAGCTTTCCTCCATATTCAAAGGCTGGTTCTCATCCTTACCTGGACAGACACCAGAGCTCAGCTCCATCAGAATCTGCATTTTATTTTGCAAGAGCTGAGGTGGTCGGTGTACACAGGGGTGTTGGAAAAAGGGGGATATAAGAGTCACCTGGAACAAGCCTGGGCAGTGAAATGTTATTTTAGATCCTGACTTGTTATTTTAGATCTAAGCAACTCTCACATACGCCAAAAGTGTAGAATGAGCATTAATTTTTTTCATAGATGGGTACCAGAAGTAAGCATGGCCTTGCAGAAAATGCCTACTGGCCAGGAGATCTATGCTCATCCTCCTCACCCAGATCCTCTTTAGCACTTCTTCATATAGCCATCACTTCAAGTTGCCTTGGGCTTTGGTAAGATAGCTAACTGTCCCAGCTGCGGCCAACTCAAGGGATGAGGAGTGAGATTCTTCCCGGAACACACAGCTCTCCTGACATCCCTGCACTGACTATGCCTGAGCATCGTGGCCTTCCCCTGCCTGCTCTGGCCTTTTAAAATAGGCCCGGTTGAAGGAATTCAAGTCTCTTCTCTGCTAGGAAGTGCTTCAGCCAGACTACAGCTCTCTCCAGTCACTCAGTGCATCCTGTGGTGGATGACCAGGAAAGCGCAGGGGAACAGTGGGGGTGTGGAGCTCAGCAAGCACTCCCTATAGTGCGTAATTAAAGAAAACACCTGTGTGGCTGCTAAATCACTTCCCGCTGTTTGCCTATGCAGATGCTGTCTGTGCTCAATAACCTCACAAGTGCCTCCTTCCTTCCATCCAGCTGAGACAGCCCACAGCGCGGGAATGCATAAAGCTGGCAAGTTATTAGTTCAGGACCCTAGAAAGGTTCTCTTAGGATTGATTTGTCATTAGTTCACTGGGGCCCGTGGTTAAGCAGGCCACAGGTTGGGATGGACACCGGGCCTTGTCCCTCCAAACTGCCCTTCACTGGTCAGCACTTGTCTCTTCCCAGAGGACGCCCTGGGAGAGCCCTGGAGCTGTGGGAGCCAGCGAACCCTAAGCCACAACTTTAGTGCTGTCATTGTGAGCCAGATGCGGTCCCCAGGGAGAAGAGCCAATAACAGTAATATGAGCCGAGAGCAGGGCCCAAGGATTTTGTTGGAAACACGGGAAAGAGAGATGACAGTAAATCAAAAGGCAAGGCTATCAACCTGAAGGGGCCTCTTCCTGACACTGAAGTTTATGGGATGCTTTAGTGACCACCAGGATCTTATGGGGCTACAGCCCAGCACACCAGAGGGGCCTTCTCCCCATCAACTGGGAGAGGGTACTCAGATTCAGTGTGATGACAGGCTCGCTATGTAATTTATTTCTTCCAGACCAAAGCAACACTGTTTCAGTGGGAGCCTTAGTGTACCCGAGCAGATGACTGAACAAACATCAGAGACCAAGTGAAGAGGCTTGCTCAATCTGGGTGGGGGTGATTCAAAGGAACAGAACTGTATTGAGAAGTATGGACAGCTACAGGCCCACCCCACTGTTTTGCTATATTTTGTATGAAGGTTGCTGCCCTTCCTGGGGAAAAATACACATCAAAGAACAAGGTTTTCTTCCACCTCCTCAAACAAACTCTATTAATACATTTTATTCCTTTGCATAAGCCTTGAGAAATGCACTTTGGACACCCTGATGGATAGTCCTTAGTGAACATTTATTTGTCAAGCACAGTGTACCTGCATTCTTCTAGGTGGGGGGCTGTAGGTGGATATAAGACAAATATGAACATCTACTCTTGAGGAGTCCATAGTAGAGGGATATTGGTGTGACACATGCATTGAGTCCATTCACGTGGAAGGTTTCTGAGGGAGTCACACCTGAGTCACAGCTGGAGACATACCAGGTTGGGGAGGAGCAGAAAGGAAACGTAGTAAGAGCTTCTAGGGAGAAATGATATCTCTTCTGAATCTTGAAGGAAAAATCGGAGTTGTAGATGAATATGGCAAGGAGTGATGTTCCAGGAAGAGAGATCAGTACGGTGCCACAGGCCTGATAAACTGCAAGTGTAGGGACTACACACACAAAACTAGAGTGGGCAAGGGCTGAGATGTTTGCATGGCTTGGTACTCAACCAACACACTGGTAGCAAAGGACTTAGGAAAAGCAAGCACTCCATGGTTTTCCAGATGAGAGGTCTGGGGGCCTTGGGTGAATGCTGGGGAAGACACAACCATTAGGCACCTTACCTCAGGTCTGTTTGTCTTCAAAAAACAGGTTATGTTTTTCTCTGTACCTCTATATAATGATCGTAAAGCCCTTTGAGCAAAAAGAAGAGCAAAGACAGAAGAATGAGCTAATCTCAGGCAACCCATATCTTTCAATGAGCAGCCCCATCTAAAGCAATACTGAATTAGAATGACACAAAATCTGACTCCTGCATAATCTCTAGGTTTCTATTTCATCTATTCCTCCTCATCTCGTCAATGCCATCATAGAATACGGATGTGATTCTTCGTGTGTAGATGATCATCTCTTGGGAGACATACACCAGAGAAAGGGGGGCATATGATTTGCACTTGGACCTCTGACATAGGGCGGCCTTTCTCTATATTTAATAGGAATTTAATGGACATGTGAACAAATGGAAGGAGTTGATACTGGCACAGAGCAGGAATAAATAGAACTGTTTGTCAGAGAAGAGAGTGGCCAAGATTGGCAACAGTTTTTATTTTTGTATACAAGATACTTGGTGACCTATCAGCCCATTCTAGGATATTTTCATTGTGACATTAACTAATGGAACTATTTTCTCTGGCATAGAGATTTATTATCTGGTAGCTACAATCCTCAGCAAACTGTACAGAAACAGTACATCTTGGTAACCTTGATCTAGGAGTCCCAGAACTCAAATAGCATGTACAGATGTGTATCTTTTCATGGTTTCTTATGACTCTCCACCACCTATTTTGGGTTTTTGTGTACAGTTGGTAATGAAACCCAGTGTAGTATCTCTTCCTGGTGCAATTGATAGACAATGTCTATTTCATGGTGCTTCTGTGTCCTCACATTCACAAGCAGTCAGCTGGTCTCCTGTGATGCTCAGGGTTTGAGACTACCAGAAATGTCTGCGGTTATGTGAATATGTACTCCACGAATTAAATCCAGAAAAGCCTGTTATCCAGGACAGTTGTGACTTGAACTAAAATGTAAGCTCTAATAGAGATTTTCATTCTCTAAGTGCACCAGAGCACCATCCACTGCCTCACTGTCCTTGAAGCAATGGTTAATGGCTGATGAACAAGGCTGGAAGCTCCTTGTCCCTCTGAGGCAGGTTCTACAAGAAACACAGTCAGCCTCAACAGTGGTCTGTCTGGTTGCTCTTGATGCAAGTGACCATAATAGAGGCACATCAAGGACATACCGAAAACAACCCTCAAACCCATCTTTGAGCATCTGTCCCAAAGGAACCCATCTGAACACTACCATATAAGTTCTCCTGACAAAAATAGCTCAATACAGGAATTGGTCAGGTGTGTTAGTGCCATAGATTAGGTGGCTTAGCCAGGACATTTAATTTCTTATAGTTGTGAAGTCTGGAAGTCCACGGTATTCAGAGGGTTGACTCCATCTGAAAGGATGTGAAGGAAAAATCTGTTTAAGCCTCACCACTAGGCTGGCTGTCCTTTTGTGCTCATCATCGTCTTTCTGGGAATATCTGTGTTTGTCCCCTTTTCTCATAAGAATACCACTAATGAGATTACGGACCACTCCAAAGACTTTATGTGACTTTGATTAGTGCCTTGTAGACACTATCTCCAAGTAACATGTACTTTACAGGATAGTGCATTAGTGGGTCAGGAGAGAAAGAAGGGCAGGCAGAAAAAAGAACAAAAACATTTGGTTTTTGAAAATGCCATAATGAAACCCAATATTATGTATGCCAATTATAAAGTTTAAAGTAAAAAAAAAATTGAACTACAAGTATAAAAATACTTTTAACAAATTGGAATCTCAATGACAAATAACGGTAGGGGACATTGGTCAGCCCATAACAAAGATGGGCAAGAAGAGAGGGCACACTGAAATAACAGAGACAATTTCCAGACAGCAGAGTCTATGCAATGGGACTGGTGCTGTGAATATGGGGAAGCCAGAAGAACACCCCAGGCACCCTCCAGTTCTTGCTCCAGGGCCCCGTGGAGATGGAAGATAACAGGTGTCTGCTGGTAAGGGAGAAAAGCAAACTGCTCATCACAACCCCAGTATCAACAGCACACAGTACAAACCCCTTCAGCTCCTAAAAATGTCATTGCTTTTTATTACTTAGCAGCTGATCAAAAATTATATATGCATAATTATTATATGTAATTATATGATCAAAAAATAAGATGAGAGAGAGGGGAGGGAGAGATTGAGGCTTCAGTCTTCTGGAGGTTAGAATCCATTGTCCAGTGGTTGCACAATTTACTTTATCATAAGAATGCACCAAAATACTACCCCCAGCCTCTGCCTCTCTCTCTCTCTCTCTCTCTCTCTCTCTCTCTCGCTCACTCTCTCTCACTCACTGTGTATGTGTGTGTGTGTGTGTGTGTGTGTGTGTGTGTGTGTGTGTGTGTGTGTTAGGATGTCAATCTCAGGTGTTAGTGCTTGCCTTCCATCTTGTTTGAGACAGGATTTCTTGTTTGCTACTATGCAAAGGCCAGCTCTGCCTATGAGTATCTACGGATTCTCCTGTCTCTGTCTTCCATTCTGGCACAGAAGTGTTGGGACTGTCGGTGTGCCACTGCCACTGGCCTTGCATGGGCACCCAGGATCTGAACTCAGGGTCTCACTCTTTCTTGTCCAGCAGGGACTTTATCCTCTGAGCCATCTTCCCAGTGGCACTAACAGCTCATCACCCTTAAACCCCCAACCAACAAACAAATAAACAAAAACCAACCCTTAAATCCAAGTGCAGACCCTTAATTAACCCGTGATGAGTGATTTTAGAAGTAGGATTACTGTGTTTAAAAAAGTGTGACTATTTAAAGGGCTAAAACATTTTTCTTAAGTTACAGGAATCATGGATTATATTTCTTTAATTCTCTAACACAATATATGGGGAGTATAAAGGCCTAGAACACTGAGTTGAGAAGTTTGAAATAGCATCCACTGAGTGCAGTAAGACTGAAGACGTAATTATGCCACAGTGAAGCTAAACCTTGCCTTTAAGAAGGCATTTAAAGGTAAGTGGGGGGGGGGGCTATTAACAGTACATCTCCTACAGCTGGTGAAGACACCATGTTGCTCCTGCTTTCATTGCAATTTTCCTCTAAGCAGAACTAATTTTGTAAAGCATTCCTCTAAATAATCCAATTTTGCTTGGTGCCTATAGTTGGACAAAGGGGCAGGTTGGGTTTGTGTCAGTATTTATGGAGTACAGTCTCATTTGTTTCACTCCATCTACAGGGCATTGCAAGAGATCTACAGTGACGGTCATGTGTTTTGATTCCATTTTTAGTTTCTGAACCTCAGTCTTTGTGATTAAAACTCTCTGTCATGAAATAGTAGTCTGTGACAATTTCATTTCCCTCCTGGAATGTTGTGATTTTCTGAGGTATGCCTTGCTTGGTTCTGCTTGGAGAGTTCTGAGTGGCGCACCAGAAGCTCCTCTCCTTGGCAGACATTTGGCATGCCAGAGTAGATGTTTTCCTTCAGGAAATCTGTATCCAAGCTTTTGCTGGTTCCCTGAGGGTAATTCTGAGAAAGCCACTACCTCTTATAGTGGCTTTCTGGTGCTGGGTCTGTGTACTCCATTTTACAAGACTAAATAAATTGATAAATTCAGCTGATTCAGAGCGTTTACATAATCTTTCCAATGTCAACAGTCATTTAAATTATCCTAACTTTATACTGAATCTCCAAAATCCAATTACTAGCTAATAATAATTGTCAGTTTTACTTTAAACCTTTAATGATAGGTCACAAGGGACATGTAGCAGAAGGATTAAATCGCTGTAGACGGCAGCTATGCCCAGCCTTAAATTACTCGCCTCTTATCTCTGGCTCACAGAGCGACTATATGTTTTGTCACTATTTTTTGCTAAATAGAATAAATGTCACCCAAATTAATTTCATCTGCCTTAAATTAGCTTCTTAGTGTGATTTCTCACTTCAGTCAAAATTTATTTCTTTGGGAATTTAATTTCCTTCTTCGTCTCTTTTATTTGAGAGAGGGAGATTGTTCCGGAGCAAATGTCTTTTAATCTCTGGCTGGCAAGTTGGGAGGCATGTGTTTCATTAATAATTTCGACCCTTTCAGGGGGAGTGTTGGAGGGGATTTCTGTTATATTTAAGCTATTATGTGCTTTTAAGCAGGGCAAAGTGAAGCCCTTCTGAATAGTCACAAGGAAAGCTGTGAACCTTGTACAGACCCAGAAAACATTTATTTCACATGAGGGACGATTCAGCGGGGAGTTGGTAATTAGGCAGTTTAGTTGCTTTTAATACTTTTTAATCATCTTCAGGTATATACCCCAGACAACATCTATCCTTTAAGTAAGGCATGTGCTTGGGAAAGACTACAGGGATTTGAAAATTAAACTTCTCACATAACACAGGAGGGTTTCTTGATTCTTAAATGTCTCCTGAAGATACCATGAGAGTACTCAAACCGCAATCCAACTGCTTCCCAAGGCATCAGAGCTTTGTATGGGGTGGGGGAAGTCATGTAGAGATCATCTTCCAGCATGACAGTGTGAAGAACTCTGTGACATCCTTAGTGAAATGAATGTGACTAGTGATGATTCTGAAATAAACACCAACTACTCACCCTATCTTGGTATTGTCTTCGGGGGACATAGAAAAGAAAGAAAGCATTGCTTAGGAAGATTGACTAAAACTCAAAATGAGCAGTAAGATTGTGTGATACCTAAACAGTGACCTGCCCCCCCTTCCTGTTACCACATCTTCAGTTAACTAGACACTCTGCTGGGGCCAGATGTAGCCAAGAAGATGGGGATCCACCTCCCTTCAGCTCCCAATAAAGGAATCCAATATCTTATCCAGCAGACAGGCTGTCAGAGTATTTTATGCGCCCCACCCCTGAATTGCACAGGACAAACTCCTGGTAAGAGCAGCCAAGGGGTGAGAGATACTTTTCTCTGTCAAGGTTCCACTCCTGATTTGAAAGTCTCACTCCAGATGAAGCAAGCTAAGAATAATGGGGCTGCATCACTCCTGTCCCTGACTGAATATTGACTGGAAGATCTACTCTGGGAGAGACATGTGGAGAAGTCCACAAGAGCAGAAAGTTCTTAAGTTGCTCCCAAATGAACCTTATTTCTTTGGAATACTATGGGGACCCTCAAGGCTAGCACTGTCTTGTGGAATGGAGATTTTGGCAATAAGCAATTAAGAGGAAACCAATAGCTAAATTCTAGCTTGCCAGAGAAAACTACACAAAGTGCTAGCTAATGAGAAAGAACTCTCCTAGGTTCATCACAAACCTCAAGGACTCAAAAGGACTATTGTCTATGATCAACTAATTGACATTAATGGCATACAATATCATGCAGCTTCCTTCAGGATATATCTCAAAATACTTTCATTACCTGAAGAAGTAACTCTGGAAGCCTGAAGACAGCAACTCTGCATCTCTTCTTTCACTGTAGAATAACTTCTTGGCAGAAACAGTAGAGGCCAGAAGTCAGTCAGATGGCATGATCAAAGAGCTGAAAGTAAACTGTTGTCAATGATTTTATATCCAGCAAAACTATCCTTAAAATATGAAGGTGTGATTAAGGTAATTCTAGGTAAACAGAAACAAGAAATTTCAGAGCCTACAGCCTTGGCTTCCAAGAAATAGTAACAGAAATTGTTTGAGACAGAAACCAAAGACCACAGACCTCAATTAAAAAAAAAAACACAAATAAACACAGAGCACCACTGAGGATATTATATAGCAATAGAAGAGGGTGTAAATGTATATATTACCTCTTCTCATTCATGTAAAATGAAATTTTAGACAAACTAGAATTATTTCACAGTTCAACAATGTCCCAAAATATTTATTTCTGTACCCTCGCTCATAGCAGCCTCATGCAAAATAGCTAGAAGGAAGAAACAACTCACATGTCTATCAATTGATAAATGGAGTCAGAATGCAGGAATAGGTAATATAGAAATATGTGTTTGCCTTTGTATTTATATATGCATATGTATATATGTATATATATCCCTTAAAATTTATGGAACATATATATATATATATAAAATATTATTCATCCATAAAATGGAATGATATATGGATATATATATATATAACATATCAATTATTGTAAATGAAAAACAAATTTACACAATTCCATTCATTTGAGACATCTGAAATAAACATATTCTTTAGAATTAAAATGTAGAATAGAGGTTGTTAGGAGGATAGTTGATAGTTTCTGTTTGGGCTGATGATGAAGTCAGAGGATATATGGTAGTCATAGCTGCACAATGTGGTGACTGTGCATATATTACTGAGTTGCCTATTGAAAATGGCTAAAATAATATGTTGGCATATATTTCAGCATAAAATGATTAACTCTAAGTAAGAAATGATTATATAAGGAGTGTGGTGCAATTGTAACACTGGGTCTTGTAATATTTTTGACAATAATCGTGCAATGGAGATGGCTGGCAGGAAAACCATACTGGAATACAAAAATGACACTAGATAGAATCACAAGATTATAGATACAAATGGAGAGAATAAAAAGTGGCAGATAGGAAAGTAAATAGAGACTTGATCTTCTCTTTTCTGTAGTACAGGTCACACTTGATAAGGTAAAGTTTATAAAATATATAGTTTTTATTGTGATATATTTGAATAAGATATATATATATAACAGCAACCATGCACAAAGGAGAAGATGGGATGGAATTATGTAGGTATTGGTTTTTTAATCCTTGTGTATTTGTTAATAATAAATTGGCTGGAGTTTTGATAAGTTAATCACCAATGAGCTCAAGATGTGGCAAAAAAAATCAGAATTTTATGATAAAGAATTACAATGCTAGATTTGAAAACAGAAAATAGATACTTGCAAAAGAATGAACAGAGAAACAACAGAATGAAGAATAAATAGGGCTTATGAAAGCAAACAGTGAAATGGCAGAGACAAAATATATGACCTCAAAAGAAACATCAAATATAAATGGACAAGAAATCCATTTAGCGGGTAGAAACTATCAGATTAGATCAAAAGCTGGACCTATAAGACTAACTAATTTGAAGACTAAAACACTGGAGCTAAAGTTTGAGGCATGCCTGGGTAATAGTAGGCGTTCCATGTGAACTTAGTGAATGTTTTAAGACCCTGTCTCAAATTTTAAAACTAGGCCGAGGATGCAGTTTAATAGAGAATGTTTGTCTAGCATTCACAAGGCCCTAGCTTCAATTCCTAGTATTGCATAGATTTTTTTCAAATAATTTTAAGAATACTATCAATAATATGAAAAGACTACTCAGAACCAGACAAGTTTTGTGAATATGTGATAAGCTGCATGTACAAATAACCCATAAATAAGTAATAAAAGGACAATTATCCCATTTTAAAAATGGGCTAAGGATTTGAATAGATATATTCCCATAGAAGACACACAAATGGTCAGTAAACCTTACCACATCCTCAACCCCTTTAGCCTTCAAAGTAATGCCAATCAAAGCCGCTTCAGCTTCAGTAGGTATAACAAAGAGTCAGACACAGTGTAGGCTATGGAGTTGTCTGTAACCTTTACACATTGTCAGAGGAACTATAAATTGTCAACATCATTTTGGAAAAGATCTTGGTAGTCTCCATGTCATTAAACATCAAGTTACTATGTGACTGAGCAATCCCACATCTCGGCGTATCCCCCAAAAGAACGGAAAATATGTTCACACACAAATAAAGCCACTGCACAAGAACTCACCTAACAGCATTGTTCACAAGAGCCCCAAAGTAGAGGGAACTCAAATGTCTAAGTTGTAACAGATGGATAAATAGAATGTAGTCTATGTTTTCAGTAGGGGTTGAACCAATAGAACGTGAAGTGCTGACGTGGGCTACAATGCGGAAGAACCTGGAAAACCCCAGGCTAGAAAGATCAATCCAGTGGAAAGGACCACAGACAGTATAAGGGCAAAATATCCTAACATACTAAAATTTCCTTTGTTTACTGTGTCTCAGTAAGGCCTTTATTTAAAAACTAAAGACTGGAGTAGAACCAGAAAATACAAGCGAGTGGTTGCATTTGCCTTTTCTTGGCCGTGAATTTGGAAAGTCTTCCTAATTCTTGTGAGTTTCCTTGAACTAGCATGTTCTTAAAGGAGGCACATGGTGGTGTGTGGTCAG
>CAJQZJ010032031.1:15530677-15592749 GCA_907164525.1 Lophiomys imhausi | reverse complement strand
GTGTGTGTGTGTGTGTGTGTGTGTGTGTGTGTGTGTGTGTGTGTGTGGTATCTCTGACCTTTGTGCTTAGTTTCTTTGAATTAAATTTCTGTCTAGGAACTATTACTATGCAGGCATAATGTCGATGGTTTTAAATTGACTCTTAAATATCTTATCAGTATAACTTCTCCAAAGGTGGTTAACTTTTTCCAAGTGATTTTAGATGCTTTAGATCCTTTCTGTTTCTATATAAATTTAAGAATTAGTATTCCCACATGGCAGTTCACAGCTGTCTGCAGTTGCCGGGCATGGTGGCGCATGCCTTTAATCCCAGCACTAGGGAGGCAGAGGCAGGTAGATCTCTGTGAGTTCAAGGCCAGCCTGGCCTACAAAGTGAGTCCAGGACAGCCAAGGATACACAGAGAAACCTTGTCTCAAAGAAAAAAAAAAAAGAATTAGTATTTCAATCTTTTAAAGATCATCTTTTTATAAAATTTTAACTGTGCTATTTTAGTGGTATTACCTTGTCTGTAAATCAATTTTTGTAGCAAAAAAATAGTAATATTACTGAATCTCTCATGGATACATTATATTTATATTTATTCACATTCCATTTATTTCTTGTGGCAATTTTTCATAGTTTTCAGTTTACATTTCCCCCCCTAAGACCTAGGAGATGACTCATTGGGTAATGTGTTTGCCATGGAGGAATCAGAGTTCATAAACCCAGAACCTACATAAATGGCAGTTGTGCATACTAGCCTTAACTGTAATTCCAGAATGTGAGAGGCAGAAACTGGATCCCAAGAGCAAACTGGTTAGCTAGACCAGCCAATCTGTAAACTCTGGCTTCAAATGAGAGACCCTAATACCACAATAGATAAGTCAAAAAACAATTGAGGAAGACACATGCTGTTGACCTTTGACCTCCACATGTATGTGCACAAATGAAAACATACATGCACACATATACACACATAGCATGTAAACATACACTACACATAAAAATAATATAACAGCAAATTGTTGACTAATACTTTAAGCATATATATTCTTGCTTCATTTTTTTCTGATTTTGTGTATAACACCTTTGACTTTTAATGTGTTGTTTTTATATATTGCCATCTCAGTAAATTCATGTTTTAGTAGAATTCATTTTTATATAACCTCATTATTTTCTAAGGTAACTATTTGCTATCTGCAAATAAGCACAGCGATTGTCTTTTATTTATTTTTCTTGCCTTATTGTAATGGTTAGAATTTCCAACAGTATTAGTAGTGATAGAATGGACATCCTTGTTATGTACCTGATCTTAGACAAGTTTTAAAGTCAAAATGCATATTCTGAAATGTATAATCTATTATTACTCAGGCAGCACATTCCTTCTTGAACAAACTTCAATATTTTGTATCTTTTCAGAATTTATTCTCTCTATTTCATCTCCATTGTTGAAATTACTGACAGAATTTTAATAATATTCCTTTATTTTCCTTTCAATTTCTGTAGGGTCTGTAGTGATGCCACGGCTTTTCTTCCTGACATTGGTGATTCATGTTTTCTTTCATTCTTCTTAGATTAGTCTGGATAGAAATATGTATTGCTTTTTTCTTTACTTTTCCTTTCAGAGATAGTTTCTATTGTTTTCTTGTTGCTTAGTTATTTTGTTTAATATTCTCTTCTTTTTAAAGTTTTTAAACATGAGAACTTAAGTCATTGATTTGGGACATTTCTTCTCCATGTAGACTTTTTAGGCTGTAACTTTTGTTTCAGTGCTTTAGAATACATCCTTAAAATTTAGATGTTTCAATTTTCAATAAGTTTTCAATATTTATATATTTACCTTTCTACTATGTATGTAATATTTTATTTCTAAATATTTTAAATTTCCTAGTTCTTTTGTTATTAAGTTCTAGTTTAATTTCATTTTGACCAGAAACCATATCTTGTCTTAGTATTTTTTCTGTTTTGTTTTTAAATTTTTTATTAATTTATTTTTTCAAGTTACATCTTTTTTTAAGATGAAAATGTAATTTATAAATGAGAACATGCCACTTAGAACACAATTCCCAATGAATGATAGTATGTGGTATGTTTGACCAGCATACTAAGTTAATTCTCCTTTATTATCTCTACAATTAATATTTAAACTTTGTTACCTTGTGTTTCTATGTAATATATATGCATATATATTACTTATAGCCTCTTCTATATGTCTTACTATTTTTTAATGATGTCTTTCAAAGGGATAACATTTATCACTGTAATGAGAAGAGAAAAAAATAACCTTAAAATAAAAGAGGATAGGAGGGGGGGGAAGAAGGTAGGAGTGTGGGACTATAATTGAGATGTAACTTGAAGAAATAAATATTGAAAAAAAAGAATTTTAATTTTATGGATTCTATTTTTGGTGTCATTTATAAAAACTATTTTCCCTCTAGGCCAAGTTCATTAGGACTTTTTTCTTCCTGGGACTTGGAATTTTATATTTTTACATTTAAGTATACAATCCATTAATTTACTAAAACGTGTAGAGCATGGAGTGTGAGGCTTGTTTTCCTTGTATTGTTTTTCCCCTTTGGGCTGAAAGGTGATCCTTTTGCCCCAACACCAAGGCTCTTCCTCCTCCAATGAGTCCTGTGTCATAGTTAACTTACCTTAACTTTGTGGGATTTCCCCTAGATGTTCTCTATTGTTCTGTTGATAATTATTTTGATAGTAAACCTTAAGATTGAAAGAGTTATTTTTCTCATTTATTCTTCATTTCTCTCACATATAAATCCCAAACTAACTTTGTCTATAAATAAACGTTTTGCTATGTCTGTGCATGGTGTGCTCACCAGTGCACACATATGTGGAGGTCAGACTATGACCTTGGTTAACTTTTCTGTGACTGTCTACCTCATTTTATGAGTCAGGTTCTCAACATCATGGCTGGCCAGCAGGGACTCTGGGATCCATCTACCACCATCCTCCTACCGCTAACACTGGGTTACAGATGAGGAGTGCCGCACTTGGCTTTTAACATGCAGCTGGGACTAGAAACTCAGGTCCTCATGCTTGCACAACAAGGACTTTACCCACTGACCCATCTCTCTATCCCTCCAGCTCTTTAAGATTTTGATGAATGTTAATTCATATATCCACTTAAGAATAATTGGCACTTTTAGTATATTGAGACTTCTCACTGTTGAGCATGTTGTGTCTCTCCAGGTGTTTGGTCCTTTACTGACTTAAAGATCATTTTCTAATTTTAATTGTACAAAAACTTTACAGGACTCTTTAAATTTATATGCAAGTATTTCTGATTGTTTTTTTAAATTTCAGACCATACTTGCGCATTGTTGATATATAGACAACACAATTGATTTTTAAGTGTTAATCCCATGTGTTGCTGTCTTACTGAATTCATTTGTTCACCCTTACAGTTCTTTTCTAAATTCTTTGAGAATCCAATAAGTATATGAGGTTTTCTAAGTAGATAGCCATGTGGTTTGCTGATAGCTTCTCTTTACCTTTTTCAATGATTACTCTTTCTTTCTTTCTTTCCCCTCATCTTATTGCTTTGGAAGACTCATTAGTTGGGCCAGAATTGCTTTAATCGACAGCTGATTTTGCCCTGTTGTTGGCTAGTATCCTCCAAGGTTTGCGATTGACTCACGATTGACCAGGATAGTGGGATGAGAGTAAATGTGAGTCCTATTAGATTGTCTTGATTGGAACTGAAAAATATCATAAAAATCTGTTTTGACTCAGTGTCATTCTGAAATGTATTTGACTGTTCCATTCCTAACTCTATTTTGTACTTGTAAGCAGAAGGCATATAGGACAAGCCATCATCACAAAGAACTCAGAAGAATTTTCCAAATTCTCTGGCCCTGATGCTTATTTATTGCCTTTGATATCTAAATAGTTGTCAGACTCAGAAGCATCTGCATATGTGAAAGAAGCCAAGGTTGTTATTATTTTTTTTTGTAAGTACTTGAATGTACTGTGCTACATCTGGAACTGAGAGCGCACTGAATGGGAAGCCATAGAGGGCAAAAAGGCATTGATACTCCAATAGTGTCTTTTCACAATGTTCTAGGAAGATATTTATACTATCATTGAATTGGGTGCCAGTGTTGGTGTGCTGTGTGGGTTTCTGGTTTTATAACAGATTTGTTCTGAACAAGTTATTATGAGACTTACTATTTGGAAGAAAATAAATAATCACTTAATGAGAATTGTATTGGTGGCCTTAAAATCTCTTTTCCCATCACCTGCTTCCTTAACTTCCTCTTAATAGGATGTGCTTTCATGGTCCTTGTGCTTTTTTGTTTTGTTTTTTCACTTTTAGAACATCATTTGCTTTTCTCCTTATATGTTTCTCATGTTAAGCAACTGTAGCTTGCAGTATGAGTTTATCTCATGTATTTGGGGCTATAAAACCAGTATTCTTGACACATTGAATACTTGTGTATTCATATTACAAAATGTGGAAGAGAAGAAATTGATTTCCATCTTATTCCATTGTTTCCATGCAAGCCTCCTAAAAACAATATGGAAAGTTCTCCTCTTCTTAAATTAATTGAATTCTTGTCCCCATGTCACATTTTCATACACACACAGCCCAATGTAGCCCTGCTGATCCCATTGGTGCAGCAAAAGACAGTGTTAACCTGTATTATTGTCTCTTTCCATTGACTGTATTTTGTAGAGGAGACAAATAAACCAACATACTTTCATCTCAAACTGGCCCCAAATAGGTTATCTGTACTTGGACTCAGGTTTTCATGCTTTCTTAATGAAAACCATCCAGGGAAGTGGAGGCAGCTCTTCAGCTGATGTTGCATTTGAGTTAAAATCTGGCATCGTGACACCACTGACAAGTCTGACAGCTGGTCAGGAATCACTCCATCCCATCTCTCAGCCGTGTCTCTCCTGGCTTTTGGCATCCTTCCTGCCTAAATTTTTATCAGATGAGCACTTTTCCTTGGCAAGTCTTTTAAATACCTTCAACTTGTTTTATCTCTGAACTGTAGCCCTTTGGCCCCCAATGTCATTTCTCACATGTATGACTGGAGGCTATTCGGAACAAATTATTTAAGAATGCGGCTGCAGAGAGCAACTTCCTTTTCTTTTTCTTTTTTCTTTCTTTCTTTTTTCCCCCTTTTCTTCCTCTCCCAAAATATCAGATCTTTTCTTCAGGAGAAACCTTCATGGACATTTATGCATTTCCTAGAAGCTACTTAATGCTCTTGCAAATCGTAACCATTATTGTGAACTTGTGTTGTGACATCCCAGGAATAACTCTGCCTGGGTTCAGTCTTTAGCACTGTTTTCTTTGGCTTTGCTTCATTCACAATAACCAAGGACATGGGGTTGCAACCAGCATTGGCAAAAGTCAAGGGCAGCTCATAAATCCCAGCCAAACACTGTGTTCAGAGGCTCCTCACATGAGTGGCAGCTCTCTCTTGGTTCTCTGAGACTCTGCTGTGAGCTAAGCAAAGGTGAGGTTTCTTCAATTCAGCTGAAAAGAAAACTTGCTGACAGAGAGTAGACCTCAAGAGCCAAGTAATAGAACAGCAGCCAGGTCCAGGTGCCACCTGTGACTGTGGTAAGGTTCCCATGCCTGGCACATGGAGCCTTTTAGAATTTGCTTTCAGCCATTCCCTGCTGTAATAATTCTCACATTTGTCAACTGGTGAAGGATTTGCCCCTCCACACCTGGAAAACTTCTTGCTTCATAGACTCAGGGCTGAACAAAGATGTATGTTGGTAATGCAAACCTTTGCAAAGTGCAATTAATAAAAATTGTGATAACAATAGTTCATTACATAGATGGATAAAACAACAACATAATCCTGTAAGAGCTGTAACAGTGAAATAAATGGATATCTCTTCCCTGGGTCACAGTCTGTCCTTGTTTTCTCCTGTCTTCTTCAAATCTTATAGCAAAAATGACCCTCCTTTGACTCCTGGTCTTTCCTCAGCTAGGGAAGAGGGAGACTGGTTCCCCAGTGGATAGATAAATAGTGAGCCAATCATTCTCTACATGCAGCCTGTTAGAAGAGTTTGAAATAGCTACAGAAAGGCTGTGTGCTCCAACGGGGAGAATTTGAAGCAGGATTAGCATTTACAAAAGCACCATGTCTTCATATGTATCATAGATCACATGAAGATGCCATTGACGGTGCACCAAGCATCATTCTTCTCTTTCTCTTTATAAACAGGTCTGTTGAGAAGTATTTTGAGTCCCAGAAAGTTCATTCATTGAAAATGAAACAGTTCAGTAGGAAGCCGAGCTGTAAAATGGCCAGTGTTTTCTCATCTTCGAACATTTTGTCACCACCTTCTAGAAAGCTATCTCCATGAGCCTCTTCATGTGCCTCAATCCCCAGTGTACCAAGTGGTGATAGCGCCAGTGTCCATTCTGAATAGTTCACATGAATGGCATCCCGCCACGTGGTCTTTGGTGACAAGCTTTCTTTACTGGCATTCTCAGCATCCTTCCGTGTTATGATGTATATATGGTCGTTCCATTTCTTTTTAGAGGTGAAGAGTCCATTGCATAGAAACCCTACCTCTTATTCATTTATTCATCAGTAGACAGACCCATTAAGTTTCTGCATGCTTGTTCTAAGTGCCGAACACCCTACTTTTGTTTTAAACATTTCATTTTGGATTAATTAAAAGTATTGATACATGAGGACAAAGCTGTACAGTCTGGCTTCTCCCTCCATATTCCCCAGATGTTGACATCTTGTTCAAATTCACACCAAATTTGATAAAATACTATTTTCATGCTGTAGGAATCAATGTGTCTGTAGAGCCAGAAATGGTGAGGAAGGGGCCTGTGCAGGGAGCAGGCTCAGGGTGGGGAAGGGGACAAGGTGAAGTGTCAGGGAGGAGGAGACAGAGAGTGGAACAGAAATGGAAGAAAGAGCTGGGCGTGGTGGCGCACGCCTTTAATCCCAGCACTCAGGGGGCAGAGACAAGGCAGATCTGTGAGTTCAAGGCCAGCCTGGTCTATTGAGTGAATTCCAGGAAGGCCAGGGCTATACAGAGAAACCCTGTCTCAAAAACAGAACAAAACAAAAACAAAACCAACCAACCAAACAACAGAACAAAACAAAAAAGAAAGAAAAAAATGGAAGAAAGAGTTCCCTACTCAGCTCCAGAACTGTCTTCTGTGGTTCCTGGCCTGATGGGTGAATGAGGACTGGGCTTGGCCATGTCTGTTCTTCTAATGGATGGGGAGTGTAAAGCTGACACTGAAAAGGTTTTTGTCTGAGTCCTTTGCCTTCAGTTTGGTTGTCTTGCTACCAGTGGACATAATGTCTGGGTTATAGGCTACACCAGATTTCCATGGTCATGGGTAACTAAGGGACAGGTCTGTTCTTACTTCTACTCAGATGAACTTAACGATCATAGTCAGTGTAATCCAGGGTAACTGATGGCTATTTCTTAAGCAGAGAATACAGCTGAAGCAAGAGATAAAGAAATCCCAGTGCTTAGGTAGCATCACAGGCTACTGTCATAGTACTCAACAAGGAAAGTGTACTTGCTGAATGTGTACTCAACTAACATGCCTGCCACATACCATTCTAGGTGTGGTGACAGTTGTGATCTAGATGGATGGATAAGATTGTTTTCTTCATGTTGTCTCAAGTTTCATCAGCTGCTGGACACTGGCTAACATGTAGGATGTGCCCAATCCTTGGCCAAGGTTACTGCCTTTCCCTTTCTATATTGTGTGTAGTGATGTCTCACAGCCCCTTCCCTTCTGCCATTGCCCTGCACAGAGGGCCAGGGCATAGGCAGGTCAGCCAGACATTTGTATAAGGAGATTGCTGAGGCCCCACAGCTTGATAGTTCAGGTAGTTATGCTTTCTAACTTGTGATGCCCCCAGAAACTATTACAATCCTTTTCATGTTCTGTAACCTCATGGCAAGGTATAATGATGGCATCTCATGCCCCTGGTATGGAGGCTTCAGCTGAAGGAACATGATCTTGGGTTCTTCAAGCAGATTGAAGGATGCTTAATATGTCTGTGGAACTCTCCTCCTCCATTTCCCCTACCTACGTGGTCAAAAGTGTCATTCTTCACAGACGGCTTCTGGTCCTTACATGAGAGCATTTCTCCTCTTTGCATTTTTTGTAGTGGCTAATTATGGGGTGGTTGCCATTTGCCTTCTACCTTTTCTTCATGCTGTCTCAAGTCTCATCAGATGCTGGACATGTAGGGCGTGCCCAATCCTTGGCCAGGGTCACTGCCATTTCCTTTCTGTATTGTCTGTGGTAATGACTCATAGCCCGTTCCCAGTCTTGGAGGACATATTTGTCTACCAGTTTGACTGCATATCCTTCATATCCTTTCCTCTCTCTTGAGCCTCTTTCTGTTTTTTTTCCTCCTCCAAACCACCTGCACTCCTTTCTTCCCTAGGTTTAATTCTACTTCCTTTTTCTGCCTCCCATTCTTGTTGCCTACTTTTCTTCCCCCACTTACCAGGAGCCAGGCTTGATGGTACTTTTTGGACCACAGGGAGAGGATGTGTGCCCCCTACACCACCAGCACTCACACCTTCTTCCCTCCTTGGGCTGATATCTGTCAGCTTCCGCATCTGCCCTGCCCCTCCTCACATTAAGGACTCAGGTACCAGAGCTCATTTTCACATGCATGTCTGTCATTTAGATCCATCTTTGAGTCTAGTTAAAAGCTCCCAGGGAAGGGACTCCAGTTGTCTAAGCTGGGGACACATGTTTCACCCCGAGTCACTAATTGGTGAGAATATGAGGCAGTGTGATGGGTCTTGTGGGGGCCACCTGCCCTCTGTCAGGTGTGATTAGCATCTAGAGGAAAGAAGAAGAGATGCTGAGCAAAGAAAGGATTATGGTACTGCAGATGTGAAGGATGGTCAGATATCCTAGCACCAGTGACATGTGTGTCGTGAATGGTATGTGTTTTGGTTACTTTTCTATTAATGTGAAGAGACACCATGAAGCCAGACAACTTATAGAAGAGATAGTTTATTAGGGGCTCACTTTCAGTATCAGAGGGTGAGTCCATGGCCATCATGGCCGAAAGGATGGCAGCAGGCGCACATAGCATGGTTCTAGGGAAGTGGCTGAGAGCTTTCCTCTGGTCCACAAACATGAGGCAGAGAGAGAGAGAGAGAGAGAGAGAGAGAGAGAGAGAGAGCTAACTGGGAATGGCAGGGCTTTTAAAACCTCAAAGCTCACCCCCCTAGTGACACACCTACTCCTACAAGGCCACACCTCCTAATTCTTCCCAAACAGTTTCATCAACTGGGGGCCAAGCATTCAAATATGTGAACCTATGAGGGCCATTCTCATCCAAACAACCACAGTGTGGAAGCATTAGAGTCAAACATTGGTAAATGTGTCCCATAGGAGATTGTCTCAAGAGAATGACAGTGTTTAAAGTATGGTGTTTTTTCATTTGTGTGTATAAATCACAACTCTTTATTGTACAAAAGTTTCCAGTGTGCTGACTCTAGCTGAGGTCTGGTCAATGTTCCCCCATCTAGTACTGCACAGAAGAGACAAGGAAAGAGCTAGGTACTCCAGCAGCATACCTGTCACACACCATTCTAGGTACAATGACAATGATGGTCAGGATGAGCAAGGCCTTTTTCCCTCATGCCTGATGCAAGTCCCATCAGACGCCGGGCACTGACTGACACATAGGAAGTGCCCAATCTGAGTGAATATGTTTGGATTTTGGACCGCAATGTTGTGAGCTGATGGTCAAGACCACTGGCTTGTGAGTTCCAGAGTGCCACACTGTCCTCTGTTTGTTCCTATGGAGAGTGCACAAACTATCGGTTCCCCAAATGTGATGTCAGTAAACTGGCCTCATTTCCATCAGTTCCAACAGGGTTAGTTGAGTGCCGAAGCTTGCCTTCTAAGTTGTAAGCTTTCTTCATGTTTCTGCTCAGAGAAAGGGGTGACATGAGACCTATGGGAATACAGGACACTTTTCTGGGAGCTGGGTCAGGATAAGGGAGAAAGTTTTCAGGTTTTTTAAAAAATTTTATTTATTTATTATGTATAGTGTTCTGTCTGGATATATGCCCTCAGGCCAGAAGAGGGCATCATATCTCATTATAAATGGGTATGAGCCACCATGTAGTTGCTGGGAATTGAACTCAGGACCTCTGGAAGAACAGCCAGTGCTCTTAACCTCTGAGCCATCTCTCCAGCCCAAGTTTTCAGGTTTTTGACTGCATAGGCAGGGTCTACATGAGCATCCCATACAGAAATGTTACTTTCTCAGCTTTCCTGTGAGTATAAGTTTCTTACTTCCCAGGCACCTGTGTCTTCTCTGTGATATGTACAGGGGACAGTAGGGGGCTATCTAGTTGTTCAAGGGGATGGTCTGGCTCTGTCTACAGTGGTCTGCTCTAGCACCTTTCCCAGTTGTCCCAGTTCCTATCTGAATCTCCATGGGGGATAAATAGTGACACACTGCCTGGGTTCTGAAAGGAGGGCCTCAGGGGTGCTCCTTCCATGTTGGCATAGCTCTCACACCCTTAATTTTTCTACCTCACGAGCAAGAGAAGGTTTGTAAGCCTAGAAGAGCCAGAAACAGGGACCATTATGCTAAAGGCAAGGCCTGGATTTCAATTTAGGATAAAACCTGCATGGGGAGGAGGCCATCCTGGAGGAGGAGAGGCCCGACCCAGTGGATCCAGTGGAGGGTAACTCAGTCACTCATGAGTCCCAGCCCTATAGCTTCCTCATCATGACCACAGACCTCTGACAGTGTCCTGGCCTCCAACTATTTCAATGACCACGGCTGCATAAGAAGCCATTCTCAACTATTTCATGGCTCACTAGAGGGCTTGCTGTGCAAGCATGGGGACCTAAGTTTGATCCCCAACAGCTACAAGAAAAACTAGGCACAATGGGGGTGTACCTATGATCCTAGCACTAAGAGAGGCAGAGAGAGGAGGAGCCCAGGGACTGTAGGCCATCAGATCTAGCCAATCAGTGAGCTCCAGGTTCAGTGAGAAACTCTGTCTCAAAAGATAAAGTGGGCAAGTAATTGAGGAAGACACCTAACACACTGATCTCTTACCTTCTCATGTACACCTCTCTCTCTCTCTCTCTCTCTCTCTCACACACACACACACACACACACACACACACACACACACACACTTCATTAAGTCACAGTTCCTATGGGTCAGAAAATTGGACAGGATACAGTGAGACTGTTTTGTCTTTTGAGATCTCATCTGGGTCAAATTAAAGACTGGGAAGGGCTCTGTGGATGGTTCTGGGATCATCTGGGAAAGTCTTCATTTGCTTATCTTCAATTGTTTTTAATTGTGGTAAATATTCTTACCTAGATCTGCCATTGTGACCATGTCTGTGTGCGTGTACACGTGTGGAGGCCGGAGGTAGGCAACAGTTTCTACATTTGCCATGTTCTACCTGTTCTGGGAGTGCAGATGTGTGCTTCAGTCTTTTTTTGTGGATCCTGGGGATCTGAACTCCAGGTCTCATGTTCGTAAAACAGTGTACTGGCTGGACCAGCTCCCCAGCTTGACTGTGACCACTTTTGAGTACACAGTTCATTGGTGCTCAACACATTTATGATTTGGCATAGCTATCCCCAGTGTCCTCTTTTTTTTTTTTTTTTTCAAGACAGGATTTCTCAGTGTAGTCCTTGCTGTCTTGGACTAATTTTGTAGACCAGGTTGGCCTCGAACAGTGATCTGCCTGCCTCTGCCTCCTGAGTGCTGGGATTAAAGGCATGCACCACCACACCCAGCAATTCTTTTTTTCGAGACAGGGTTTCTCTATGTAGCCCTGGCTGTTCTGAACTCACTTTGTAGACCAGGCTGGCCTCGAACTCACAGAGATCTGCCTGCCTTTGCCTCCTGAGTGCTGGGATTAAAGATGTGAGCCACTGCACCTGGCTCCCAGGGTCCTATTTATCACTCCTTTCATCTTGTAAATCTGAAGCTCTAAACCCCTTGAGCACTGCTTCTGTGTTTCCTCCTTCCCTCAGTCCCTGACAACAACCATTCTACTTTCTCTGTGATTTTGATTATTCTAGAAACCTCAGAGAAGTAGACTCTGTGATGCATATCTTCCCTTGAATGGCTTATTTCACTTAAAGCACAGTATTCTGAAAGTTAATCCGAATTGCAACATGTATAATAATTAATTTTCAAGGCTATATAGCTAGATAATATTCTAGAGAGAGAGTGTGTGTGTGTATTTATCCATTTATCTGTTGGCCGATGACTTGGGTTTATGCCCATGTTTTAGTAGCTGTGAGTAGAGTTTTAGTTTTTAACGATACATTTCCTTATTGTATGTATGGGCATGTGTGCCATGCTATGTGTGTGGGAGTCACAGGACAAGTACAGAATCGAGTTTCTCCTTCTATCAACTATGTGGGTCCCAGGGATTAAACTGAGGTCCTCAGGCTTGGCTGCAAGCACCTTTAACCACTGAGCTATCTTGCCAGCCCTAGTCATTATGCATGTTGCTGCTGTGACTAAGTCTCCATTCACTTCTGGTGTCTGATGTCCCAGATGTGGGCTGGGACCTTGGCTTGTCTGGGGTTAGGGTCGGACACTTCCACAGGTCTCTCCATGGGAATACTCCACGTGAGTCAGTTTACCCTTTCTCACAGCGTCGTGGCTGGGTCCTAGAAGTAAGTGTCCCCGAGAGCCAACAGAATCTGCATGGCTCTTTGAATCCAGCCTTAGAAGTCATCTGTGTCACTTCTGTTATGTTCTATTTGAATGTGGTTAGTATCCTGGTTAATTAGAAGCAGCATGGGGATGGCCCATTCTTCTTCATGGGGGAGAGACAGGCTGTACAGCATGGATGGGTGGGATGGGAGGTGGTCTTGTTGCCATTGTCAGAAATATAACCAGCCATGCTTGAAAATCCCCTGACCATGGCTGTACAAGGAAGGTGAGAGAGGTTGTTCACAGCCACTGCAGAGGGACAACTGAAATTGCTGGCCCTGGACTCACAACATCTACTCAATTTAGGGACTCATTCTGTGGCATCCATCTAGTCTCTGCTTGAACATCTGTAGTGATGTGGAGCTCAGTACCTTTTGAAGAGCCAGTTCCAGTTGCACATGGTTGGAAATGTCAGGAAATCCTTAGGATGAAAATTGCCTCCTGCAAGATCTCTCTTGGTTCTGGGTCAGCCTCCTGGTGAGTGAGGATGAGTCAGGACAGAAGGAAGCTAAGTACCATCTGGGCCTGAAGGTTCGCAACCATTCCCTGGGAAGCAAACTCACACCAGCCCCCTAGAATCTAGTCCAGATGCTGATGGGGATGGACTTCCCTGTTCCTCAAAGGCCAGATGCCTGCTATTTAGTACTTCCGCCTGTGCCAGTTTCTCAGAATTCTTTTTTTCCTCTGGACTTCCATAGTCCTCAGCAGAGATTCTGTCTTGCTGTCAGCTGTCTTCCCAACATTTAGAAACCCCTGACATACAGCAGACACTCAATAAATAATTGTGATTTCTGGCTTGATTGTTTCTTTTCTTCTTTTAAAGATGCCTTCTCACTAGCAACCCAGAGTGGTCTGGAACTTGCCACCTTCTGGCCTCACAGCCTGCTGAGTGTTAGACTTTCAAATATGCACCATCATGTCCCTTTCCTACCCTACTTGCCCTCATCTGTCTGTCTGTCTGTCTGTCTGTCTGTCTGTCTGTCTGTCTGTCTCTCTCCCCTTCTTATCCTCTCCCTTTCCTTTCCCTTCCCTTTCTTTTTCTTTCCCTCTTCTTCCCACCCATCTACCCCTCCTCAGGATTCTTAAGACATTTGAATGTGACACTTGAGCAAACTTGGCTCATTTCATCATTTTCTTCTCCTCCTTCTTCAGAAGTGACAGCATACAAGATTGGCTCATGTTAAGCTTGCATTTAGCTAAAATTCCCAGTTTTTCGGGCTGAAGAGATGGCTTAGTGGTTAAGAGCACTGACTGCTCTTCCAAAGGACCCAGGTTCAAATCCCAGCACCCACATGGCAGTTCACAGCTGTCTATAATCGCTGGGCATGGTGGTGCACGCCTTTAATCCCAGCACTAGGGAGGCAGAGGCAGGTGGATCTCTGTGAGTTCAAGGCCAACGTGGTCTACAGAGTGAGTTCCAGGATAGCCAGGGCAACACAGAGAACCCTGTCTCGAAAAACCAAAAAACTAAAAACCCAAACAAAACAAACACAAAAAGCCAAAAAACCAATTGTTCTTCACTCTCTTGCTGCACCAGGTCTCGCCCATGTGTTCAGGGATTTTGTTATCAGAACAGAACTGAAAGGAGATTCAGAAGTCTAGTGGTCCTGAGGTCTACAAAGTGAGTCCAGAACAGCCAAGGATACACAGAGAAACCCTGTCTCGAAAAACCAAAAAAAAAAAAAAATCTAAGATAAAAACTGGCTGGTTATGCTCAGCCACTTGGGAAGCTGAGGCAGGAGGATTTCTTGAACCTAAGCGTTTGGGCCAGCCTGAGAAGCATAGTGAAACCCTGTCTTCAGGACAGAGTGGGATGGTAACCAAAGAGTAGAGTCTGGGGCTATGTCTGTGGTAGATGGAGGGTCAGTTGGTTGGAAAAAAATATTCTCAGTGTCACACAAAGAAACACCTGAATAAGGCAAAATTAAGTAACATGGCAAGTCTTTTTTCTTTGTAAAAACCATGTTCCATGACCCAAACTTGGCTAGCAAGTAGCACACATGTCTTATATTCATAAGGGGAAGCTTGGCTGTTCCTCATTGGCTGAAGTTCAAATTCATAATTTACTCCTGATTGGCTAGTTTGGAAAGCAACTTGAGAATGTTGGGAAGTGGGAGGGGTGTTGACCACTTGGGGGAGAAGTTCCAGGAAAGCAACAGGCCTTTGTGTAAACAAAAGTTTTATGGTGGGGGAGATTATAATATTTGCATAAAAGTTTTATAAGATGGGGGCTGCTTAAAAGATTTGCATAAAAGTTTTATAAGCCAGAGGAGATTAAAGATTTGCATAAAAGTTTTACAAGGTAGGGGATATTGGCCCTTGGCAGGGCTAGTCATCTTTGGAAGAAAAAACCCTTTCTTCACAAGCTTGTGTCTGGCCTCCTGCTGAGATGGCATAGAGAATGGGTCAGGTGGCTTCCTGCAGAAGCTGGGGTGGCCATCGCTTATCCTTGCCCTTCTTGCTTGGGAGAGGAACAACTCAGAGAGTGAAAAGTGTCATTTTAGAGGGGCTCAGCCATCCATTGCTTAGGCTGTATTTGGGAGCATCCAGGTCCAGGTGTTCAGCTGTTCAGGTTCACTGTCTAGCAGGAAGGGTGCAGGTGGGTCTTGCAGGAGAGGACTGTGTGTAGCCTTCTCTACTCTGTGCTCCAATGATATTGTTTATGTTCATTTACAATGAAAAAAAATGTAGAATCATTTATGGATGTTAGATATATCCTCCTAAAATTGGCCTGTTTCCTGAAGTCTCATATTTAGAATTTCTCAGCTTGTATGAAAGAGAAATCAAACTAAACTTATTTTCAGCAAGGTAGGGAAAGTGTTGGCTCACCTTTTAAGAAGGTTTGGTATGGATCAGGCTCCAACAGTGACAAGATAGGAAGGCCAGATGGGTCACTGGGACCCATCACCTGTGGGCTTCACTGTGGACCTCATTTGTGCTCATGGACATTGGTTTCTTGCAGGCAGTAGCCATGGGTCTTGAAGCTGTGGGCAGTCATAGTCTTACTATACTCAATCCCAAAGGTCTCAAGATGGGCTGGGGAGTTGTCTCAGCTGATAGAGTGCTTGCCTAGCAGCATATGGCCCTGGTCTTGGAGCTCATAAAACCAGATATGGTAACACATGCCTGTGATCTCAGCACTCTGGAGGTAGAAGCAGGAGGATCTTCTTGAACACAGGACTCTGTCTCAGATAACAACGATGAAACCAATAATAAACAAAACAGATACTTGAAGGGATTGAAAAGTATGCCTCTCAGAATCAGTCTATAAAATCCTAGTGAAAGTCTGTGATTCGCTCTGCCTGAGTCATGTGATTATCCCTGGGCCAATCATTTTGTCAGGAGGATGAGATAAAATGACTGAGTAGGCCCACGTCTTCTCCAGGGACTGGCTGTCTCACTGTCATGTCATGAAAAACAAAATAAAACGAAAATCCAAAAACCAAAACAAAACAAAAAACCCCCAATGAAATCAGGCATTGGCACAGGATCAGGCAAGTAAGAGAATTGAAGCTGTGCTTCCTTCTCCTGGGATCTACCTGTGATAGCATATACACTTCTCTCTCCTACGGCCTCATTCTCCTGCTTGATCCTAAACATCAGCCTTCACTTGCCTCCTCAGGGTGTCTGTATATGGCTCAAAATGATTTCCCTAACCACAGACACCCCAAGGCTTTCAGGAACTCAACACTACCTGTGGCTGAGTTCATATTTCAAGGAAGAGAGAATCCGATTGGCTGCAGAGATAGGTGCTGCTTTTTATTACTGTTATTGATTTTGTTCTGCTGGGGTTGGAGAGATAGGTATTAAATAAATACCAGATTGGTCATCATTGGTAAAGGATACTGTTACAGGGTTCAAACATGGCCTGGAAGGATCGGTTTCTAAGAGAAGGGGCTGAGGATTGGGCAGATAATTGCAGAGCATAGCAGCTTGCAGGTTCCAGGGAACTCAAGACTGTAACACATGCTGTTGTCTTGTCCTCAAGTAGCTTCAAGTCTTGGCAGGCAACACATTTACTGGGGCTGAAGGTCATGGGGTATCAGAGGCAGGTAAGGTCAGTGACAGCTGCAGGTGGCAAGAATGACACTGTCCTCCGAGGAGGCAGAAGGGAACGGGTAGGGTGTTCTGCAGTTTGGAATAGAGGGATGCAGGTATTGGCCTCCTTGTTCCCTCTCCTAAAATTGCCAGTCTGCTTGGATGACCCAGAATGGCTTTGTCTTCTCTGTTCAACATCCCTCTGTGTCTGGATGCACATATAAACTATCAGCAGTTTTCATGAGTTTTTTGAAAGTCAAGTTTATTCTCTGTTAAAAAGCCAAGAATAGGGAGACAAATAAACAAAAATAACTCCCTCTCCCTCAAACCTCCAAGGTTAAAAGCAGGTCAATAATCCTTTGCATTTGAAGACTATAAACAAATACAAGAGGGCCTGCAGGCAGGGATTCCACTTTTATTTTGTGGTCCAGGAACGTTCTGGACTTACCCAAGACCTTAAAGCTGGGGCCGAAATGAGGCTGCTGGTTACCAACCCCTGGATAGACTTGTGGGGACTGAGCATGGCCAGTCTCCGTGTGAAAGGTGTGGGGGACACCCCACCTTACAGAGGGAGTAGAGAACAGGCTTAGGGATGTGGGGCTCAAGCCAGGCCCTGAGAATGGCTGCTGAGAAGTCACTAGCATCTCTGTAGCAAAGGGGCTGAAGGTCCATCCAGAGTGTCTTATCAGGACAGACATGCTTTCCTGCTGGAGGAAAAGGAAGAGATATTTGTTGCTCTGTCGTTTCTTTCCTTTCAGATAGATCAGAACTCAGATGCTCCCCCCCCCCAGATAAGTCCAACTGACAGCAGGGGGGCTGGTAGTGAGGAGGGGGCGGGGCAGAGCTCTATGAAAGGGGCTTTTGCCCAAGTCACACAGGGAGCTGGGGGTCTTGGGGTCACCGGGCTCAAGCACCTGGTTTTGGGTTTTGATACAGCTTCCAAGACACAGTGATTTGTATTCGTTCTCATGACCTGCAAGCCATAATTGCAAGCGCTGCAAGCTCAAAGCCTTCATATTTCTTGTCACCAATGTGGTGTCTCCTCACGGTGTCACTCATGGGCTGCTTCACTGAAATGTCTGGGGCCCAAACCTCACTTGACCTCAGAGAGGCCCCGAAGACAAAAATCACAGGAGGACAGAGGCCCTAGAGGAGGGGTCCCGAGGAAGGAAGAGAGGTCCTGGCAAGGAGGACAGAGGGGTGGCTGGGTGGAAGAGGAGGGAGCCAGGGAGGCGGGTGAGGGGCCGTGGTGAGGGCCCCTTGTCAAGGTTCTATCTGCCCGATGATTGATGCGAGCCTGGGTTTTTCTGTCAGCCTGTCACGGCGCAGGAATGTTTAATGTTCTCATTATTGGTTACGCTGTTGTGTATATTTCTCTGTCAGCACCACGGACCCAGCTGAACTGGCAGAGCACTTCAAAGGCCTGCGGGTCATTCATCATCCCCATGACGCCCAGGCAAATGCTCAGCTTCAGCTCTGCGCCAGGGATTTGTTATGACTTGCAAGCAGGCTGACAGACAGGGCTATGGCAAGGAGGGACAAGGGCTGCAGAAGGCCCCCTCCCAGCCTTTTTTGTCACCCTGGGCTCAGGGCAGTGCCCTAGTGCCTCCAAGACCAACCAGGGGTGACCTTCCAGGATACGTGTGTTAGGTCAAGTGTGCACGGTGCACCATGGTGAGGGGTTCCCTAGAGCACGCCAGCCAAATCCTCTCCCTGTTGGTCCACTTTCCTCTGGATATCTAGTGCTATCCCCTCAAAGTTATGCTGAAGTTGCGTTGTGGTGGTGAGGGAAACCCAAACTTGCAGGGCCAGGGAAGAGTTTGGGGGGGGGGGCAGGGAGAGCTGGGAATATGGGAGCTTTGTTCCCTTTCCCAAGCCTGACATGATTAATCGTTTTCTTCTGATCTAATTTTGGAACATGAAAAACAGCACATTTGTCTTGAAGAAAAATGATGTGCCGAACTGCGCAGATGGAAATTTCGAGCAACGAGAAAGATTAAAGTGAAACCCCACTCCTTAGACCTAATCATGAGTTGTAGATTATTCTGTCGGCCCAGCCAGATGGTAGCTCTGATTCCACAGCCCCTTCTTATATTAATGAATACTAGACTGTTATATTTGACTTAGGTAAGTGAAATGTCTATCAGAGCTAATGGGCTGCCAGCCAGCATAACACATGTTGTACCGCTAAGGGTCCTTGCTGCATTTTTCATGTTTTATACTAATGTAGAACATTTTGTTTCCTACTGGTTTTCATCATTGTCACTGTTTGCTAAATATTTTCACATGGAAAGGGTGGGGGAGGGAGGCAGAGTCAGGAGGAAAAAGAAACCCCCCCACACAAACTTGTGTCCAAAGCTAATTTCCTCCTTTTGGGCTTGGCTATAACTCTGCAGGTAAAACAGTCACCCCGAGCAATGCGTACAGGAACTCAATAGTAACGTGATTAAGTCCCTAGTCAAGAAGACTACACTGGACTCTATGTTAACAAACCTAATTATAGCCCTGTAGTGATAAATTGGGCCCAGGTCCTTGGGGGAGAGAATGATCATGGGGAGGTGTCCCAGGCCCAGCATGGCAGAGGGGCTCTTCCTCTCTGACCTTGTTGTTCAGTCCCCGGGGAGGGCTTTCAGAGCGGAAGGTCTGAGGTGTGAGTAACTTTAGGCTTTCCTGCAGGACATGGGGAAATGTCATCTCTGTCCCTCACATTACTGATTGCAGACAGGCCTCTGAGTTGGTGTTTGCAGCAGATGGCTCAGACCTGCTTTCTTCCTCCCGACTTCTCTGAACCAGAGAGACCCAGAAGAGCTTGTTGTTGAGGAGGAAACACAAACTTCCTTCCTCGTGAAGGACTGATCCTCGTGAACGTGGCATCCTGGAAAGCGGGGCGTCTTGGAGATGGAACCTGAAAACAGTTTGGGAACAGATGAGATATGGGGTTGAGGGACATCTTCAATGGATGGTGTCCTGAGAAAAGAATGGAAGGAGACCCACAGCTGTGAACACTGCAAGAGTCAGCTCAAAGTCTTGACTGGCGATAGGTGGTTTATCCATGTACCCAGCCTCTCTGGCCTCATTTCTCACCTGTCCTCAGGTGTGAACCTCACATTTCTGCTTCATGAACCTTCTTAGTGTCCCCAAGAATATCCGGCTCTTTCAGAACAATGTACTGATGCCCATTTTATTTCTGTCTGTCCTATTCTCTGGTTTCCTTCTCTGGAACCCCCTACACATCCTTCAGGACCCAGCTCCCATGTCTCTACTCTGTTACACTTTGGGGACACCCTTTAGAGGACGTTGTTCACCCTCTGAATCCCTGGTGGGGTTTGGCTGTGTCCCCATAACCTCCTGTGCTGGATACCTGATGCTTCTCTGGTGCTGCTGTTTTGGGAGCCTGGCTGGAGGAAGTAGGCCACTGCTGAAGGTGCCTAAAGGCCACCACAAGATGGATAGCTTCCTCATGCACACTCCTACTGCCGCCATGTTTTAAATAGCCAGTGGGCCCAGAAACATGGGCTGGAGTGACCATGACTGAAGCTATCTGAAACCGACCTAAAACAAATCTCCTTTAATCTGTTTCTGTCAGGTAACTTGTCGCAGTGGCAAAAGAGGAACTAATAACACCAAAGTAACACCAAAGCAGTCTTGTTAAACACTAAACAACTTTTAATATCTACTGTTTGGGAAGCAGAGGTAGGCAGGTCTCTGTTAGTTTGAGGTGAACCTAGTCTACATGACAAGTTTGAGGCTAGTCAGAGTCATTTAGTAAGACCTCATCTCAGAAAATGTTTATTAGCAAATATTAATTATAGATGATAATGAATTTCATTATGATATTTCATACATGTTTATAATGTGTTTTGATCATCTTCACCCTCATCACCCTTTCTTTCTTTTTCTTTTCTTTTTAAAATTTTGTTTTGTTTTGGTTTTCAAGACAGGACTTCTTTTTTTTCCCCCAACATTTATTTGTTTCTTCAAGTTACATGTCAATCACAGTCCCCTCCCTCTTCCCCCTCCTGGTCCCACCCTCCTACTGTCTTTCCCCTCTTCCTCCTATCTGCTTTTTTTTTTTAAATTGAAGGTGTATGTCCCTCCCCCTTTTAGTCCAATAAAAGGCTCTTTTGCTGATAACAATAAATACAATACAAAGCAATAAGAACAACTAGGCAACAATTATGGAAATTATAAGGTATAAGATACATTCCCAATGAGACAGGGTTTCTCTGTGTAGCCTTGGCTATCCTGGAACTCACTCTGTAGACCAGGCTGTCCTTGAACTCACAAAGATCCACCTGCCTCTGCCTCCCAAGTGTTGGGATTAAAGGCGTGCGCCACCATGCCTGGCCCCTTTCTTACCCCCCCCCCACCACTTTGTTCCTTGTTTCTAACTGGTCCTTCTTATATTTTGATATTTTTCTTGTGTGTGTGTGTGTGTGTGTGTGTGTGCAGATACCCATGCAGGCCAGAAGAGGGCAATAGATCTCCTAATAAAACTCACTGGGATACACAAAGAGAGGAGGGGGAAGGGAGGGAGATAGAGAGGGAGGGAGAAGATACCAAAGTACAAGTTTGACAAGGGGACCAGTTCTAAGAAACTACACCACTGAAGTACATTACCTGCCTGTAGATCCTAAGGGAGGGGAAGGGCCTCATGAGCCTCCCTGATAGCTTCTGCACCAGGTAAAGAGTTTATCTTGGTTTATGGTTTCAGAGGGAAGGAGTCTGTCATGGTGAAGAAGGGATGGCAACAGGCTGTAGGAAGCTGACTGACCACATTCTTTCCACTCACAGGAAGCAGAGAGAACGAACAGGAAACAAGACCAGGTTATAACAAATAACACATAAATAAGTAATAAGCTCAAAAATCTGCCTCAAATGACATCCTCCCATCCTGCAAGGCTGTGCCTCCCAAGATTCCAAAACTCCCCAGATGGTGACACCCACAGGGGTCCAAGCCTTCAAACACGTGAGCCTATGGGGCATTTCCCACCGAAACCGCAACAGCTATTCTTAACTACCTGTAACTCCTCAGCGAGCGATAGGCCTTCAAGAGTCCCTCCCTCTCATTGACCTGTTGATAGGCTCTGTTTAATGCGGATCTCCCCACGGTCTATTTGACCAAGTCCCTGGGAAACATGTTGCACTGAAGAATGTCCGTTTTTAAGTCTTTCCCTGCACACCTCCCTCTTCAGTTACCCCGTGTTCACTCATGATATTCATTCCAGAAGTATACATGAGCAGCTTCCATGTGGCAGTTACTGTTCTAAGCACTGGGGAGTCATTAATGGACAAACTCCCTGTCCTCTGAGGGGACTGTTTCATAGCTCTGTGTGGGGGTATATGTGAACTGGGTGGAGGTCGTTGTTTAAGTAGAATGTGTGCAGTTCTTTCTTGAAGAAGAAAGTCGCTGAGGCTTACCCCAGGAATGGGGAGTCTAAGATGATGGCAAAGAGGAAAGACAGAAACCCCATGAGGGAATCCAAGAGCAGCTATATATTTGAGACTCTAGGTTTCTGTGACTTGTGACTGGCTCATTCATTGTTCTTCCCGGTCCTCAAGGCAATTAAAACAACAAAACAAGACAATACAAAGCAAAACAAAACTTCTTAGGATGTATGAGATACCATAGAAAAATGTATGTATTACATGAACACAGCTCACCGAATTATCAGAAACTGGAACTCATGACAACAAAGTCAGAAACAGGCCCTTCAGTACCTTATATCACAAGATCCTTTTGTTTCAGCTTAAATTTTTATTTTTATTTATTTGTGTGTGTGTGTGTGTGTGACCCCACCCATAGAGGAGCCCAGGGGTCAACAGATTCCCTAAGCTGGAGTTATAAGTGGAATCTACCAGGTGGGTTCCCAGTCTTCCCAGTTGGGAACTGAACACATGTCTCCAGAAGAGCAGAAAGTGACCTTAACTTCTGAGCCATCTCTCCAGCTCCCTTTGTTTCATTTCTTAAAAAACTCTAACCTCAACTTTTCCCTCACAGTTTATTCTGAGTGGCCTTACTTTATAAAAAGTGCAAATATGAACAAGATCTTTTTGTTTTGAAGGCAGGATCATACCCTGTAGCTCAGGTTGGTCTGGAATCTATTCTATAGCCTATGCTGGTCTTGAACCCATGATTTTCCTGCCTTAGCCTCCTAAGTGCCTACATTAAGGCATGTGCCACCATACCCACCTCATAGACTAGCTTTAGAATATTTCTATCATTTCCCAAAATTCTCTTGAGCCTGTTTTAAATCATTACTCAGCATCTGCCAATCCTAGCCTCAGGCAACCAGTTTTTATATTTTATAATTATAAACACAATGCCCAGCAACTTTTTACTGAGAAATAATTCACATATCATAAAGTATACGCTTTAAAATATAAAATTCTTTCAATTTTTAGCATATTTGTAAAGTTATACAAATGTCACCACTAATTACAAAAGTTTCACCACCAAAAAGATATCATATACACATTTGCGGAGAGATATCTCCGTGTCTCTCCCTCGAGTCTCTGGACATCACTAGTAACTTTATCTCTGGATTACTTTGTGGAAATAGACTCATATGATATGTGGCTGGCTGTGTGTCTGCCTTCCCTCAACTCTGTGGGATGTTGGTTTCATCAATGTCATAACTCAGATGAAAACATCATCGGTTTTTACAGTCAGATGATATTCCATTGCATGAGTTTGTAACATTTCCTTCATCCAGTTCTCAGCTGATGGGCATCTGAGTTGATTTCATTTTGGGGGCTATTCTGAGTAATGCTGCTGTGCACAAATTTATGTTCAAAGTTTTTCATGGATGTCTATTTCTCTTTACAATATACCTACAATTGAAGTCACTAGGTCATAGACCAATTCTGTTTTTGTTACAATCCACTCAGAGCTAATTTTTACATTTGTCATGACATGAGTATTCTGTTTAATTTACTTCTTTTTAGATAAGACTTTTGGCTGGCACATCCCTTTGTTTTGTTTGTTTGTTTGCTTTTTGAGACAGGCTTCTCTGTGTGATAGTACTGGCTGTCCTGGAACTTGATTTGTAGACCAGGCTGGCCTCGAACTCACAGAGTGCTGCTTCCAGGGTGCTGGGAATAAAGGCATGGTGGGGGGGGGGTACTATGCCTAGCTAGCCTGTCGCTCTTTGTGTAGAGTTGAGTCTTCATGAGGTTTCCCTGGTCCATGTGAGCATGTCCATCAGTTTCGTCTTTGTTCAGGTTTTGTTTAGGCAGCCATGTTGGTGAGACTTTATGACGTAGCTTCTCTGATGTTTCTAGGAGACACAGACTCACAGCAAACTTCCTGTTCCTCTGACTCTTGCAACAGCCTTTCTGCCGCCTCTTCCCCAGTGATCTCTGTGCCTTAGATGCAAGAGTTGCGGTGATGTATCAGTTGGGACTCGGCTTTACGACGTTGTGTTTTGATTGGCGGTGTTTTTCTGTAATGGTTTACATCTGTTTCAAAGAGAAGTTTCCTTGGTGATGGGTAAGCACTACGTTTACCTCTGGGTATAAGGAAAAATATACAGAATATAGTTAAGGAGTACACTGGTTTAATAAACTGTAGGTTCGCTTCTAAGATCCATGACTTCACTAGTCCTAGGGAGCTATGTTTCTAGTACCAGGCATGATATCTCTCTTGTTGAGTGGACTGTAAGTCCAATTAGAGAGTTGTTGGTTACTGCTGAGGTATGCACGCCACTACTGCATCCTTTGGGGGTTGTTGTTTCATAGGCATCATATCTGGATAGGGCTTGTTGGCTTCTTTCCTTCTTTAGAAGTTTGCACAGCACCTTTTGCACCATGAAAGCTGCTCCACAGAGAGGAAGATTTCAGCCCAGATCTGGCTCAGGTCCTTTGGGTCCTGTTTCCAAAGTGCATGGCATCTTTAGCAATAGGAACTTACCTTCTACCTCTGGGAGGCAACCAAGGGCAACAGCAATATCCTGTAATATTTTCGGTGTCTCTTGTACAACCCTAGTCAGAAACTCAAAAGTAGGTTTCTAATGCCTAGTGTTGAGTTTAAGTAGTTTGATTCTTGTGAGGAGTATTGTTAACCCAGATGAGAAAATTTCATTTAAATTATATATGTGTATGCATGCACAGACTTATGTGTATTATGGATATTTTTAGTAGACAGATAATAGTCTGATTCCTTATTATCTTTTCAGACATCCTTACTGTTATTTTACCTTCTTTCTACCTTCTTCTGTATTTATCTCCTTCCCCCTTCGCTAATTAAAGCCTCCCCATTTTTCCCATTTCCCTCTCAGATCACTCACACCCTGCTATTCTCTATTGCTCACCCCTCCCTGCAATGGTCCCTTTTTACTTTCCTAGTTCCTGAAGTTGTTTCAGGATCTACACTCATGTCTGAAGATTTGCAGGTAGAAGCCTCAGATGAGAGAGAACATGCAACATGTGTTTTTTTCTGGGTCTGGGTCATCTTACTCCATATGACCTTTCCTACCTCCATCCAATTACCTTCAGATTTCATGTCTTTTTAACAGCTGAGTAGTATCCCAATGTGTTTATGTACCGCATTTTCATCATCCTCTTGTTGGTTGAAGGACATTTAGATTGCTTTTATTCCCTGGCTGTTCTGAATAGAGCACCAATGAACACAGCTGAGCAAGTAAAAACTCAAAAACCAAAAACAAAAAAGGGGAGAGACATTTTTTAAAAAGATGTGAATTATACTATATTTTACCAAGTGCTTTTTCTGCATTTTCTGGAGTGAGGCCTTGCTTATAATTATTTAATTAGTTGTTTTTCCTTTCTGTTTAATCAGTTTTGTTTTGTTTTTTGACACTGGGTTTCTCTATGTAGCCTTGGCTGTCCTGGACTAAATTTGTAGACTAGGTTGGCCTTGAACTCACAGAGACCCACCTGCCTCTACCTCCCTAGTCCTGAGATTAAAGGTGTACCCCACCATGCCTGGCAAGAATCTGATCAGTTTTTGCTTTACCTATTTTGACATTATAATTTTAGTTTTTGATTTTTATATGTGTATATATGTGTTCATGTATGTTTAGGTGTACTTGTATGTGCTGATACACACATGTGCATGTGTGCGTCTGTGTAGGTCCTAAGATAACTTTGGGTGTCATCTCTAAGGCTGCCCCCTCCTGCTTTTTTCAGACTGGTGCTCTCACTGCTAGGTGCTCACCAAGTAGCCTAGGCTGGGTGGCCACCTAGCCCCAGGCAGGACCTGCCTGTCTTTGTTTCTCCAGTAGTGGGATTACAAGTACATGCTACCACATTTGACCTTTTAATGTGGGCTATATGGATTGAGCTAAGGTTCTCATGCTCAGAAGGCAAGCATTTTATTGAAAAAATTTTTTTCCTCACCCTCCCACCCTTTTTAAAGATAGGTTCTCATTGTGCAGCTTTGGCTGGCCTGGAATTCTCTACTCACTGTGTAGACCAGGCTGGCTGGCCTTGCACTTGAAATGCACAATGCTTTATGCTCTTGCCTTCTGGTGCTAAGGTCACATATGAGGGGCACCACCATGCACAACAATATTTTGGGACTCTTATTAGGTGAGATACCTTTACAATAGTCCCATGCTGCTGTACTGACCTTCTAATCACCATGAAATGTTCTTTGCCTCTAGTACTGTTTCTTACCTTAAGATCTGTTTTGTCTGACAGTAATGTGGCCATTACAACTCTCTTGTAGGTCCTTTGCTGAGATGTATTTTCTCATCCTTTTATTTTTAAAGTTTTATGTTTTAGAAGTTATGATATATATCTTATTGACATCATTTGGTTAGATTTTTCTTTTGAATTCAGGTTAACAAGCTCTGCCATTTGAATGGAATTGTTAAGTCCATTCCCTTTTAATGTGATTACTGATTTGGGGTAGATTTACACTTGGGATTTTTTTTTCCTATCTGTTTTGGGTAAGTTTTGCTTTTCTAACCTTCTTTCATTATCTTATTTTGTATTAAATACTCGTATTTTAGATGACTATAAAAAAGTAATTCCTCTAGATTTTTTTTTGGTTACATGATTTTAAGTAATTTTCTTAGGCATTGTTCCAGGGATTATGACTACATTTAATTTATCAAAATCTATTTAAAAAAATAGTACCGCAATTCTGGAAAAATACAGAGATTTAGCTCAGCTAAGTCTGATGGATGAGGCAGGAGGATAGCAAATTCAAGGCCTTCCTAAGGTACAGAATAACTTTTTTTTCTGTTAATTAATTAATTAAATCAATTTACAGCTTGATCAAAGATCCCTCCCTTCTTTCCTCCCAGTCCCACCCTCACATACCTCCAATCCTCCATCTCCTTATCCCCAGAGAAGGGGAGGCCCCGCCATGGGTACCAACTCACCCTGGCACATCAATTCACAACAGGACTAAGCCCTTCCTCTCACACTGAGGCCAGACAAGGCAGCTCAGCTATGGGAAAGGAATCCAAAGGCAGGCAACAGAATCAGAGACGGACCCCACTCCAATTGTTAGAGGACCCACATGAAGATCAAGCTATGCATCTGCTACATATGTGTAGGGGACCTAGGTCCAGACCATGCATGTTCTTTGGTTGGTGGTTCAGTCTCTTTGAGGCCCCATAGGCCTAAGTTAGTGTCCTCTGTAGGTCTTCTTGTGGTGTCCTTGGCCCCTCTGGCTCCCTCAATCCTCCTCCCACTCTTCCATAAGACTCCCCAAGCTCAGCCTATTGTTTGGCTCTGGGTCTCTGCATCTGTTTCCATCATCTGATGGATGGAGCCTCTCAGAGGACAGTTAGGTTAGGCTCCTGTCTGCAAGCATAGCAGAGTGTCATTAATAATATCAGAGGTTGCCTCTCCCATGGGGTGGGTCTCAGGTTGGGCTAGTCATTGATTGGCTGTTCCCTCAATCTCTGCTCCATCTTTATGGCTACACTTCTAGATAGGACAAATTTTGGGTTGAAGGTTTTGTGCGTGGGTTGGTGTCTCCCTCCCTCCACTGGAAATCCCGCCTGGCTACAGGAGGTGGTGAGTTCAGGCTCCATATCCCTCATTGCTGGAGTCTCATCTAGGCTCACCACCATAGACTCCTAGGAACATCTCCCTCCCCAGAGATGTGCCCCCCACAGATTTCCAAGCTCTCTCTCAGTTCTCCCTCCTGCTCTCCCCATACCTGATCCCCACCTCTACTCCCCTCCCTACCTCCTGTCCCATCCAGTTCCCTCCTTCTATCTAATTCAGATGTCTATTTTATTTCCCTTTCTGAGAGAGATTCAAACATCCTCCCTTGGGACCTTTTTGTTACTTAGCATCTTTGAGTCTGTTGATTGTAGCATGATTATCCTGTACTAATATCCACTTATAAGTGATTACTACTATGCATGTCTTTCTGGGTCTGGGTTACCCCACTTAGGGTAATATTTTCTAGTTCCATCCACTTGCCTGCAAAGTTCATGATGTCCTTGTTTTTAATAGCTGAGTAGTATTCCATTATGTAAACGTACCACATTTTTATCCATTCTTCAGTTGAGGAACATCTAGGTACTTTCCAGTTTCTTGCTATTATGAATAAAGCTGCTATGAATATAATTGAGCAAGTGTCCTTGTGGTTTGGTAGAACATCTTTTGGATATATGCTCAGGAGTGGTACAGCTGGATCGTGAGGTAAAACTATAACAAGAAATTCCAATACAATTTTTTTTTTTGAGACAGGGTTTCTTTGTGTAGCCCTCCCTGGCTATCCTGGAACTCTCTCTGTAGACCAGACTGGCCTTGAAATCAGAGAGCTGCCTGCCTCTGCCTCCCAAGTACTGGGATTAAACATACATGCCACCAACTCCAGCAATTACAGACATTAAGAACAGCCAGTGCTCTTAACTGCTGAGCCATCTCTCCAGCTCCTCCAACACAATTCTTTACAGACCTTGAAAGAGCAATTCTCAACTTCATATGGAAAAATAAAAAAACCCAGGATAGCTAAAGCAATCCTCTACAATAAAAGAACTTTTCTGGAGGCATCACCATCCTTGATTTCAAGCTGTACTACAGAGCAATAGTAATAAAAACCACATGGTATTGGGATAAAAAATAGACAGGTTGATCGATGGAATCTAAGCTCCAGAAATAAACCCACACACCTAAGCACACTTGATTTTTGACAAAGATGCCAAAGCCAAACAATAGTAAAAAGAAAGCATCTTCAACAAATGGTGGTGTTCTAACTGGATGTATACATTTAGAAGAATGCAAATATATCCATATTTATCACCCTGCACAAAACTCTAGTCCAAGTGGATCAAAGACCTCAACATAAAACCAGATTTGCTACATCTCATAGAAAAGAAAGTGGGGAAAAGCCTTGAACACATTAGTACAGGAAACAACTTCCTGAACAGAACACCAACAGCTCAGGCACTAAGATCAACAATTAATAAATGGGACCTCATGAAACTGAAAAATTTCTGTAAGGCAGAGTACACCATCAATAGGACAAAATGCCAGCTTACAGAATGGGAAAAGATCTTCACCAACCCCACGTCTGACAGAGGACTAATATCCAACATGTATAAAGAACTCAAGAAATTACACACCAACAAACTGAATAACCCAATTAAAAATGGGGTACAGAGCTAAACAGAGATTTCTCAACTGAGGAATCTCTAATAGCCGAGAAGCACTTAAAGAAATGCTCAATATCCTTAATCATAGGGAAATGCAAATCAAAATGACTCTTAGATTCCATCTTACACCCATCAGAATGGTTAAGATGAAAAATTCATGTGATAGCACATGCTGGAGAGGATATGAAGCAAGGAGAACACTCCTCCATTGCTGGTGGGAGGGAAAACTTGTACAACCACTTTGGAAATCAATCTGGTGGTTTCTAAGAAAATTGGGAGTAGTTCTACTTCAAGACCCAGAATAACTTTTTTTTTTTTTTTTAAAGAAAAAGGCGCCGGGCGGTGGTGGCGCACGCCTTTAATCCCAGCACTTGGGAGGCAGAGGCAGGAGGATCTTTGTGAGTTCGAGGCCAGCCTGGTCTACAAAGCGAGTCCAGGACAGCCAGAGATATTCAGAGAAACCCTGTCTTGAAAAACCAAAAAAAAAAAAAAAAAAAAGAAAAAGGCTTGGATATGATAGCTCAGTGATAGAGTGTATGAATAGCATATTCAAGACTTCAGTCTCATTCTCAGTTCTGCAAAAATAAGGAAAGAAAGAAAAGGAAGGAACTTTGCTTGAATACATCCCTCTTTCTTTGTCTTCTCCTATTGTACTAGTATTTCATATACATGTGTCACATATATTTATTATAAACCAAACAATACAGTGTTTTATATACTTACACTTTTTAAGTAGGCTAGAAGAAGAAATGAGGAAAACATACACAGAATTGTTTATGTTTGTTCACATATTTTAGTACTTCATTCCTTGCTGTGGATTCAAATTATCATCAGTGTAACTTCATTTTAATTTATAAGATTTTTTTTTGTTTTTGTTTAGACAGGGTTTCTCTGTGTAACAGTCCTGGCTGTCCTGGAGTTACTTTGCAGACCAGGTTGGGCTCAAACTCACAGAGATCCATCTGCCTGTTCTGGGATTATAGGCATGTGTCACCACCACCCAGCTAATCTAAAAGGGACTTTAAATTGAAATATTTTTGTTTGTTTTTGAGACAGAGTCTCTCTATTAGGTAGCTCTGGTTATCTTGGAAGCTATGTAGAGCAGGGTGCCCTTGAACTCACAGAAATCCACCTGCCTCTGCCTCCTGAGCTCCAGGATTAAAGGCGTACACCAACATGCCTACCTTAAACTGAAAGTTTTAAGCATTTATGCTACCAAAAAATATTCTTGGACTTTATGTGTTTGGTAACATCTTTATTTTCTTCCCATGCTGAAGAATTATCTTAGTCAAATCAGATTTTTAGTTGATAATGTTTCTTCTAGTGCTTTTAATGTGTTAATCCATTGCTCTCTGACCTTCTTTGTTTCTAAGGAGAGGTTAGCTGTTCACTGTTCTCCTGTACACATGAGTTATTTTCCTTTTGCTGTTCCAAGTGTTTTTTCTTTTTCCTTTTTTTAGTGGTGAAGGGTGGAATTAGTAGTTTGGTTATATGGATTTAGTATAGCTTACTTTGTAGTCATTAAAATTAGGGTTTATTAAAATTTTAGGTGGGTAGATTAATATTTTTCATCATAATGAAATTTTAGTCATCACATCTTTGAATACCTTTTCTGCTCTTTGTCTTGTATATCCTTCCTGGAGATCAGTTGAAAAATGATGAAACTCTAATGTGCCTTACATTCCTGCATGTGTGTATAGGCTTTGTTGGGTGATGAGTGTGTCCCTTTGGTATTTTTTGGTCCTGTTATACAGGCATAGGATTACTAGGAATCGTAGGCTATATGAGGAATACCCTGTTGCTGTGTGTGGTAGGGTAGTCTTAATGAGAATGACTCTCATAAGTACTTACGTTTCAATACTTGGTCACCAATTGACGGAACTGTTTGGGAAGGGTTAGGAGGTATGTTGGAGGAGGTGTGTCATTTGGGGGTAGGCTTTGAGGTTTCAAAAATCCCATGCCATTCCCAGTTACCTATCTCTGCCTTGTGTTTGTGGATCAAGGTCTGAACTTTCAGTTTCTGCTCCAGCGCCATACCTGCCTGCCAGTTGCCATGCTCCCTTGCCAGGACGGTCATGGAGTCTCACCCTCTGAATCTGTAAGCCCCAAGTTAAACACTTTCTTTTATAAGTTGCCTTCATCATGGTGTTTTGTCACAGCAATAGAAAAGTGCTAACCTCTTGAAGGTTCCTTATTAATCTCTGCTAGTTTGTCTTCCCAGAACAAACTTGTGGCCTGGGGTTAAAAGCATTCCTAAACCCTTCTCTTTGTCTATTATTGAAATAGCTTTAGTTGGTAAGGATACAAGTTAAATGTGTCTCCTCCAGCATCACTGGTAGAGCTGATGGCTGTATATTACCCAAACCACTAGGGGAAAAATAAAGTGTGAGTAGCAACATACCCATGTTCCCCTTATCCAAACTTGAACAATTTTCATTGATGTATTTCCCTTAGGTTTTGTACCAGTTTTTCAACATCCTGGAGTGCTAAACTAGATTTTTGATAATTTCATCCACTTTTATGGCTTATTATTGGGGGAAGATGTTTTAACTATCACATTAAAAGTCAGAGATTTTTTTATTTTTGCTTGTTTGAATTTCTGTCCTTTCCTTTCTGAATACCATGCCCTTTATATTTATGGCTCACATTTATAGTAGCAAGAACCATGTTCATCTAGATAGGCTTATGCAAGGCTCTTTCTCCAAATCAGTTCATAGATAGTGGCCTGGGTTGTGCCTTGAAAGTAGTAGAAAGCTTAGAGGAGAAATCACTGTGTGAACTCAGGGCCAAGAGTACACCACAGATTTGTTCATTGTAGTTTCAACCTGGGTTTGACCAATTCTATATATAGTTGGAAAGTGGCTGTAGGCAACATTAGTGACACAAGTGAGGCAACATTAGTGACACAAGTGAGGGCTGGTGAGGAGTGACATCAGGATTCGGATAATGAGCCATAGATCTGCTAGATTCATATTTCCCATGTGGAGTGACAATAAGTCTGTTGAGAAGGTATGATCAAGCTGCTTTTATCTGACCCTGGTTCTGCTTTGATTCACGTTGCCCTTGTCTGACTCGGCACAGTGAGCGAAGGATGTAAGTCCCTGTATTATATTCCTCAGGCATGCATTCCTTTGCTTACATACACACCCACAGATTATATGATTACAACCTCATGTCAGGTGGTGTGCTAGATACTGCAACTGCTCTAGGGAGCAAGGCATGTCCTTAACACAGAGAACACAGGTTCCTTATTAAGGACAAAGATCTTCTCAGCACAGAGAATGAGAATCTTTATAGGCAGCTTGGTTTGCTATATTTTGGTTTCTGGGAAGAGAATGTTTTCCTTACTAAGGGAACAGACCAGTATAAACAAGATTGTGGAGAATATATTTGAACTACTTGAAATAGCTTACTGTGCCTAAAGCCTCAAGCATTTTCTGCTTTCTAATTAATCTTGTTAGTTACTAATGTGTATCATTATTCATTAAAATAGGCCAAGTGAGAATCCCATTTAGTAAAATTGGTTATTAGAGAAAATACAATTTCCAAATGTACAGCAGAAGCTCTGACAATTGACCTTCATTTAAATTTAAAATTTTGTTTTCTTACTTACTTTTATTTATATTTGTGTGTTTTTTGAGACAGGGTTTCTCTGTATGTCCCTGGCTGTCCTATACTCACTTGTAGACCAGGCTGGTCTCAAACTCACAGAGATCTGCCTGCCTCTGCCTTCTAAGTGCTGGGATTAAAGGCGTGTGCCACCACTCCTGGGCATATTTACATTGTATGTGTGTGTGTGTGTGTGTGTGTGTGTGTGTGTGTGTGTCAAAGTCAGAGGACAACTTTTGGGAATTGATATCCTTGTTTTACCATAAGGATCCCAGGAATTGAACTCAGCTTATCATCAGGCTTAACAATAAGCCATCTGGTCAACCCTTTTTCATTCTCTCTATAACACATGGAATGATGTCACCTGCTCAGTAAACATTTGTCACTATCACTACTAAGTCAGTTGCTGGTGCTCTTGAACATGTTTATAGCAGTTGTACCTATAGTTTTAATTAAATATGGTACAGACATAAAAATTGCAACCCCAAGAAGAAACAAACATCTTTACTAACAAACTTGAACATTTAGGATATTCTCAGTGAAGAGATGTACCAAAACTAACACAATAAATTGGGAACATTTATGGAAACTAGGAGAGATTACGGGAGAAATATCACAACTCCCAAATAATTTCTATAGAAGGTTTCTGCTTTAAAATTATGTTTAAAAATTCTCACTGTATTAAAAAATGAAAAATTAGAACTCACAGAGGATTAATGAAAAATTTAATTTTCCGTAGGAAAAACAATTTAGATGTATGTTCTAAAAACTTGAGAGGGTAAAATGAAATTGGCTTTAGAAAAAAATTGTTGATATATACTTGACTTTGAAGTATTCAAGGTTATGATTTATTATTTGTTACCTCAACTCACCCTAAATATTTAAAATTTCCATCTTAAATGTAGTTTATATATTATCACTGTCATTTTGAATTGGAGTCTTCATCATTTTTTGAATGTTATTGGTTGTCTGTATATTTTTCCACAGAATCTTTGTTCAAATAAAACAACAAAAAATATCTTTCCCCTATTTTGTAACATTAATTAATGGACTTTTCTTCTTTTTTTAGTAAACTAACCAAACACAAGACCAACACACACACACACACACACACACACACAAAACACACATAAAGAAAACCTGTGTTATATGAAACACCATTGGAATTAAACATTTTATGTGTCATGTCAATTGTCAAAATTCCTATTTGGGGGACTGGTGAGATGGTTCAACAGATAAAGTCATTGTTGCCAAGCTGATGACCAGAGTTGACCATGAACCTGCATGCTGGAGAGAGGGAACTGACTTTCTCAAGTTCTCTTCCCTCCACATGTTGCCTTGGCACATATGTGCCCTTGTAATATGCATACACACAAAAATAAGGAAGAGTTGAAGTTAATATATTTTGGCAAAAGAAACATAACATAAAAGTTAGCTTTTTTTTTGTTTTTTTTCGAGACAGGGTTTCTCTGTGTAACAGCCCTGGCTGTCCTGGACTCACTTTGTAGACCAGGCTGGCCTCAAACTCGCAAAGATCCACCTGCCTCTGCCTCCGAGTGCTGGGATTAAAGGCGTGCGCCACCACCGCCCGGCTAAAAGTTAGCATTTTTACCACTGGGCATGGTGGCACACAATTTCAATCCCAGCACTCAGGAGGAAGAGGCAGGCAGATCTCTGTGAGTTCAAGGCCAGCCTGGTCTACAAAGTGAGTCCAGGACAGCCAGGGCTCTGTTACACAGAAAATCCTGCCCCCCAAAAAATTACCATTTTAACATAAATAATTGAGGAATAATAAGTGCATTTGTATTAGTATAAGACTCCACATGCTAGGCAATACCTCTTTAAGCTATACCCCCAGCCTATCACCATCTGTTGGGGTGATCTAAAGCCCTATGTAATTAAATGTTATTTACTGCCCCCCTTTAAGTCTGGTTACACCTCAGATGAGGACATTGTCATGTAGACCAACTGATGCTATGCAACCTTGCTTGCTATCCGTTTCCATGACTGGTTGAATAAAATGGCTTAGGTTAGATAAAAGGGAGAGGCTAAGGTTTATGGGCTTTTGGGGGTCTGAGAATCCAGGAAGGAGGAAAGAGAAGCTAGAGGCGAGGAGAAGGAGGGCGGCAGCCATTGGCTAGGTGGATCAGAACTCCATGTGGCCTAGAGGATTGGCATGACATGGAGAGATACAGTCCACATGGAACATGCGCAAGCATTTATGGGGGTTTGGTGTAGGAAGTAGAAAGTTAGCTTAGAGGGTTAAGATCTGCTTAGACCCTGTGCCTAAGTTTATATTGGATTTCAACAAGTCTCTGTGTGTTTATAAGTTGCAGGGTAAAGAATATCACTACTGACCAAGTAATCATATGTAGTCAATTATAATTATTAATAATTCCTACTACAACTACCTGTCTTCAGGACTATTCATCTTATAAAACAGGAAACCTACCCACTAAAGAGTAACTCCCGGTCTACTCCTGTCCCAGTTCCTGGCCACCACAAGTTTACCTCTTGTCTCCATGGGTCTGATGACTCCAAGTACCTCATAGAAATGGAATTGCACAGTGGTTATTGTTTTTCTGTGAAGTCCCTGGAGCCCTGTGTATCTTTTTTGGTGCCCCCTTTTCTTTCTGTTATTCAGACTGGATGGTCACAACAGCACTGTTTCCCAGTTTCTGATTCTTTTCTCTGTCCTTCAGTCTAACGCTGATTTGACCCATCCAGACTTTTATTTCTGTTAGTGTGTTTATATTTCTGTTAGTGTCCAATATTTTTTATTAGCTCAGGACTATATAACCTATTCTCAGCCAGGGCTTTCTATTTTTCCCTCTTGCTTCAAGATAGTTTGTAATTGTTTATTGAACCTTTTTCTCCTTTTTGTATCATGATGGCTTTCAAATTTGTCAGCTAAATTTATCATTTCTGATACAGACATTTACTGGTTGATTTTTGAATACAGTTTGAAATGCTTTCTGGGTTTTGACATGACTTTAAAAAAATTGAAACAGACAAAAGAAAGACATAAACTGACAATTAAGAAGCCTGTAATGCCACCCACTCCTATGCATCCCATGCATGAACAAACTCTCTCTTTCTCTACACACTCACACTCACACACGGCAAATTTCAACTCGGACAAACTCAGAGAAGTCTGTATTAATTAACTATACCAAAATCAAATTACTGAATGGCAGGCATGCTTCTGATCAGAAGCTGAAGTGGCAGAATGGTGCAGCAAGATGACAAAACAGGCCTTCTATAGTTATTCCCAAAAGGAGTGTTGGTGTTGACACCGTCTCAGACATCGTGGAAGCCCAGGAATCTGGCAGAAAAGTTCTAACATATTAGTAAGCAGAAAAAAAAAAAATCAAAGACAAGAGCCAAGCCTTGTGGAAAAGGCATGCCCTTCTGGCTACACAGGACTCTGCAGGAGCACCTGAAACTGAAGAACTGCCTGGGCTGTAGAGAGAGTACAAGCTCAGCCTGGGCAACTTAGACTCTAAGTACGAAAGCACAAAGAGGGCTGGCCTTGTGTATAGCACAGCAGGAGAGTACTTACCTAGGACGCATGAGACCCCGGGTTTAATCTAATATTCCCACTTTAAAAAAAAGTCAAAGGAAAGACTTACTGAAGAGAGTAGGATGAATGTTTTGGTTTATGTCACACATTTGCCAAGGTGCCACAATTCGTTGCCAAGAGAGGCCTCCTGCCCCCTAGTCCTGTTTTCTCTAGCAGGGAAAGTAAGAGCATCATAAGTGAATGCCTGCATCCCTAGTATTATTCCCAATTTTTTTTTCATTGAAGTGATCAGCTCATTTAAATGGTTCAAAGAAGTGGAGGCAAGAGAGACTGTGCACTTACTGAACATGCTCTGGCTGCACCAGGAAGCCTAGTGTGAGCCACTTGAGGCCTGCCTGTGGGCCTACAGGGCCCCTGGGCAAACCAAATCTTCCACTCTCCTATACTGCTCCTTGAGCTTGCCCTGGCAAAAAGCATGGGAAAGATATCTGGTTCAGATGACATTGGAAGAAACTGAAGCTGCTAGATCACTTCAGGGAACTGCCCTAGTTAAACAGGATGGTCCCAGAGCCTTATCCTGTTTTGTGGGACACAGAGAAGACAAGGAACCTTAAGACTCTTACCCCCACCTTCTCCTCCTCAGGGAGAAACAAGAAGAGAGGAGTAGGCATATCTATGCAAAAGTCCAAGAGAGCCCTAGAATACCGAGCCGGGCTGTGGGGGCAAGGGTGCTTTCTCCTGAAGCTAGTCACTGGAAATGATTATTAGTTCAAATGACATGAAGAATCACAAAAACAAGCCTCTATCAAGGGCACACAATAATATTCCAGTAATTGTCCCCAAAGGTACAGAGATCTATAAATTGTCTGACAAATAATTTCATAGTTTTAAGGAGGTTTTTAATGAGCTATGAAAGGACACATACAGACAACTAGGAAAATCAGAGAAACAACACAAACAAACCAGGATGTTAAAAAAAAAAAGAGAGCGAACTGATTAGAGTGTGTGAAATTCTGAGGTGAAGAACAAAATGAACACGTTAGTAGAGTGCAGCAGTCAACTTTATTGAGCAAAATTGTTTTGGAATTCAAAGATACGTCTTTAAAAAATACCCAGAAGAGGAAAGAAAACAGCAAAAATGAATACAGAAGGTTCAGGGACTTAAGAGATGCCATCAGGAAACTAACCTGTGTGTTATGGGAGCTTTAGTGGGAAAGAGAAGGATAAAGTTCAGGGAAGATGACATTCTTCCAGGCTTCCAGGCATCGTAGCAAATTCTAGAACCTAGGATTTGGAAGGCTGAGACAGGAAGATAATGGATTTGTGGCCATCCTGGGGTGTTCAGAGTGGCAAAAGCAAAGAAAAGTGGCTGAAAGCTTCCCAAATGTTGGGACATTAGGTGTGTAAATTATGCCCGCTTCTGGTAAGATTCAACCTAACGGAGCTTTACACACATCATAGTCAAACTGCGTAAAATCGAAGACAATGGCAGCAAAGAAATCAGCAAGGGAACAGAGGCTCCCATAAGGCATTTTAGTTCCCTTTGCTGTTGCTGTGATAAAATACTGACAAAAGCCACATAAAAGGATTAAAGGGTCAAGGGCGCAGTGCATCATGGGAAGGAAGTCAGCGCAGCCTGCTTAAGGGAAGCTGCTCATGTGGCATCTACAGTCAGGAAGCAGGACTTGATGGGGATTGTACCCAGCCCACTCTTTTCTTTTTATTCAGTCTAAAACCCAAGCCTGGCGCTTTTGGTGTGGGTCTTCCCACCTCAATCAACCTAGTGAGTATGATCCTTCACAGGCATGCCCAGAGGCTAACCCCCCCACAAGTCTGCGTGGAGGCTTATCACTCAGGTGACTCCAGCTGTCATGCCAGCTATGAATTTAATGCACTACAAAATCATAAACATTATGCGATCACTTTTTGCAACTCAGCTGTGCAGTTGAAGTTTAGAACTACACTAGGCCTAACAGTTATGCACAAAACATTCCATCTAATGCAGCAGAATACATAGTCTTCTCAAGTGTGGGTGGAATAATTTCCAGGAGAGATAATATCTTAGGTCAGAAAACATATCTAAACCAGTTTAACAAGGTAGAAATCTTATCAAGTCTTTTGTTGTAAACGTGTGTGGACGCCAGAGGTCGAAACCAGGAGTCTTTCTCAATTGCTTCTCCACTTTAGTGTTTGAGACAGTGTCTCTCCCTGAATGTGGAGCTCACTGATGGAGCTAGGCTAGCAGTGCAGTGAGCCTCAGGGCTGCTGCTGTCTCTGCCAGTACTGGGATTCCAAGCCCATGCTGCTGTGCTCAGCCTTTCATGTGGGTGTTAGACAAGGGTTTGCTTCCCAGAATCTACAGGGAAGCTTACAACCACCTACAACTTCTGTTCTAAGGGCTCCAATGCTCTCTTCTGCTGTCCTTGGGGACCAGGCATGTACATGCTACACATACATGCCTGCAGGCAAACACTCATAACAAAATAAAAATAAATCTTTTGGGAAAAAAAAGATTCAAGTAAGTCAGCTATGAAGGGGTAGCTGTCACTACGGATAGCAGAGAAGCATGAGAGTCAGGGTCTGGGGATGCAGCAGCGGTGGTGTGGCTGCCCTGGCGTGTGCTAAGCCTCAGCTACGTGTGTAGCAGTGAAAAAGCAACCACAAAACTACTACAGACAATGTCGTACTAGCAAATTGGAGAGCCTAGAAGAAAAGAATTAGTTCTTTGAAACAAACCTATTGGTAGTAAGTTGTGAAGGACAGAAAGCCTGAAATTATCACTATCTAGAAAGAAAACTGAATAAGCCACACGAGAAACTCCCATCAAAGAGAAACCCGGCTGTGATGACTTCACTGGTGAGTCATCAAACATTAAAAGAAAAATTAATAGCAATCTTCACTCTTCAAAAAAAAATTCTAAAAGAAGGGAGCAATTCTACTAATTCCATGAGAACCGTTGCACCTTAGCAGCAAAGCTGCATGACAGAAGGGAAGACCAGACCATGTGCCCGCCAGACATAGTTGCAAACCTGCTCAACAGCGAGGAAATACAGTTTGACATTGTGGTAGAGGGACCCCATGCCACAATCAAGTGACATTTATTCTTGGGATGCAACTCTGGTTCAGCACACATAAATCACAGTCATAGTAAAAAGTGTGAGGACACACCAGTGGAATGAAGGGCAGAGAGCTGAGCTCAGTGGATGTAGGAGAAGTAGTTAAGATCCTTTCATAGCGATGAAAACTTTGAACTAGGTTTAACAGAATCCTCACTGAACAAACCCACAGCTAACATACCAGCAGTAGAAGCTGGAAATAACTTTTAAAAATTTTAAGTATGAGCCGGGCGGTGGTGGCGCACGCCTTTAATCCCAGTACTCGGGAGGCAGAGGCAGGTGGATCTTTGTGAGTTCGAGGCCAGCCTGGTCTACAAAGTGAGTCCAGGACAGCCAGGGCTACACAGAGAAACCCTGTCTCGAAAAAAAAAATATAAGTATGATAAGAATGTCCATTCTCAACTTTAGCCAACAGAGCCCTTGAGAAAAAAACCCAAGATATCTGACTCAGGAAGAATAGTCTCTGAAGATGATGTGGTCATCTATGTATGTATGTATGTATGTATGTATGTATGTATGTATGTATGTATGTATGTATGTATGTATATATATATATGTGTGTGTGTGTATACATATGTATGTATGTATATATGTATATAAGTATCTACCTATATATGTATATATATGTGTATGTATCTATGAATGTATATTCCTATGCATGTATATATAAGTATCTATGTATACATATATGTGCCTATGTATGTATATATGTGTGTGTATGTATGCATCTATCTATATCTTCTACCATCTATTTATGTACATATTACCTGTTTGTCTGTCTGCCTACCTAACTATCCAATATCTCTTTTTTTTGTGGTTTTTTGAGACAGGGTTTCTCTGTGTAAATGCCCTGGTTGTCCTGGACTTGCTTTGTAGACCAGGTTGGCCTCGAACTAGAACTCACAGAGATCCACCTGCCTCTCCCTCCCAAGTGCTGGGAGTGCACCACTACGCCCGGCCCCTATCCAATATCTTTTAAGTCTCCACACACACACACACAAAACTATTAGCACAATAAGATCACTCAATAAAATGGCAGAATATAAAAGTAACATATATGACTGGACCTGGTGACACACACCTTTAATCCCAGCACTTGGGAGGCACAGGATGGTGGATCTCTGTGAATTCAAGGATAACCTGGTCTACAAAGTGAGTCCAGGACAGCCAGGGCTACACAGAGAAACCCTGTCTCTAAAATACCACAACAAAACAAAAGCACCAAAAGCAATGATATATTTAGGAACAAACAAAAGACATAGAATATTGGTTAAAAAATTGAAGAATAAGGCTTGGAGAGATGGCTCAGCAGTTAAGAGCACTGGGTGTTCTTCTAAAGGACCCAGGTTCAAATCCTAGCACCCATATGGCAGTTTGAAACTGTCCATAATGACTGGGTGTGGTGACACACACCTTTAATCCCAACCCTAGGAAGGCAGAGGCAATCGGATCTCTCTGAGTTCCAGGTCAGCCTGGTCAACAGAGTGAGTTTCAGGACAGCCAGAGCTACACAAAGAGACCCTGTCTTGAAAAACAAACAAACAAACAAACGATGAAGAATGCACAGATAAGTGGAAAAACACCACATTCATGAATCAGAAGAATTAGTATTTTCAGATTTGCCATACTACCCACAATGATAGACTCAGTCAGTTCCTACCAAAACGGGATAACATTTTTCATAGAAATAACAAAACAACCTTAAAAAACAAAAGCCTCTAAATAGCTAAAACAATCTTGAGTATGAAAAACCCAGATGATCACAATTTTTGGATTCAAATTATATCATAAATCTATAATGTACTGGATTAAAAATGGACACATAGTTCAGTGGTCCAGAATAAAAAGAAAGAAAGAAACCTACAGATGCTTGATTAACTAATTCACAAACTCATCGATAATACACAATAGGGAAAAGATAGTCTGCAATAAAGATGCTGGGCAGTCAGGCATGGCAGTAGATGCTCACCGTAAGGCCCTTAGGAGGTGAGGACAATTAGATATGCATTGGAGAGCAGTTTGGGCCCCACAGTCGGTGAATTCAGTCTGTCTGTGCTACATAGAAGACTCGGCCGTGAGCAACAGCCATGACGTGCTGCTAAGACTTGGTGTCCTGTGCAGAATGACTAAACAAGATCTTTACTTTATGCCAAATCTGACTTAAAATTAATTAGAGATCAACATGCAAGACACAAATCTACAAAACGCCTAGAAAATATGGTAAAATTTCCACGACATTGTGCTTTTGTGGTATTGTTTGTGCTCAGTAGGGGAAGAACAGCTGGTCAAGGCAAAAACAAACACTCCTGGAACCAGGAAGGGGAGCAGTTGACGGTACCAGCATGGGAGAAAACACTTATAAACTGCATATCCCCAAAGAGGCTAATACCCAAAACCTAAGAAACTTATATGCGCCAATTAAAAGGCACTACACAAAAAACAGGTTCTTAAAACGGGCAAAGGCCATTGACTAGACATTTTCCCATAAAGACATCCAACCACTGCAAAAAGTGTTGCGACTAATTATCAGAGATATTTGATAGAAATATAATAGGATTGCTTTTTAAAAAGTGAAGAGATATGAGCTACTTAGGCTGTGGTGCAAACCTTTAATACGGTGTTGCTAGGAATTCAAGTTGGTCCAGTCACAGTAGAAAATTGCACAGTTTCCTCAAAAGTTAAAAATAGAACTACAGCACATAGACACATACACACACATAATAAATAAAGGAGTGTAAAATCACGAAATCCCATGATCAATATATATACCAGGTATTAGATAAAAATTAATGAAATATTTATTGTCAATTTAAAAAGCCTCTACATTTATTGATAGTTTTTGTTCCTAAAGGAGGTAAGGCTTTTTATTTTGTTTTGAGATAAGGTCTCACTATGTAGACCAGGCTGGCCTCAAGCTCACTGAGATCCACCTGCCTCTGCCTCCCACGTGTGGGATTAAAAGTGTGTTTCTCACAAATATCAATGTCAGTATGTTGTTCTTTTCATATAGCATGGAAACTCTTATCTTTTAGGTGGAGTGTTTTCTCAGTCACATTTAGTATTATTTCTACTATGGCTGAAGCATTGGGATTACATTCACCATCTTGTTTTCTCTTACACACCGTAGGTTCAGTATCTCCCCATCCCTCATTTCTTGCTTTGTTTTAAAGCAAACGAACACCTCTATTAGTATATTTCATCCTTCTGTTATCCCACAGTTATTTTTGTATTATCGCCAGTAGGTATGTACAGCAGGAACACATATATTTGGTGGGTTTTGCACCTTTAATTTGTTAGTCAATGTGAAATGACTGCTCTTCCCATGCAAGTACCTTGAAATTGTTTAACTCCTTTACCACCTTCAGTTTTGAAGAATGATTAATTTTTAATTTTTTTGTGGATGTGTGTGCGTGCCTTAATGTTTGTATGTGCATACAGTGCCATCGGAGACCAGGAGAGGTTGTTGGACACCTTGGAACTGGGTTAACAGGTTATTTTCTGCCTTGTTGTGTGGGGGACTAATCCAGGCCCTGTGCGACAGCAGTGCGTGCTAACCTGAGACATCTCTCAGTGGTTCTCAACCTTCCTAATGCTGCGACTCTTTAGTACATACAGTTCCTCGTATTGTGGTGACCCCCAACCATAAACTTATTTCATGGCTACTTCATAATTGTAATTTTGCTACTCTTATGAATTGTAAATATGAATATCTGATATGCAGGATATCTCATATGTGACCCCTGTGGGAGTTGCAACCAACAGGTTGAAACCGCTGCCCATCTCCCTCCAGTTTTATGATTTTGTTCTCGAGTATTTTAGTTCTATATGTACTTTAAACCCCACATAATATTACGGTTTTTTAAAAATAGAAATAACATTAGCTTTCCATTTCTCTCTTTCCCTTTCTATATGTATGTGTATATGCATATACAAATGTAACATATATGTGTCAGCTTTGCATAATAGCTCTATTCTACATCTCCAGCCACATAGCTGACATTTCACTTTAGACTTTTCTTACATATCCTGGTTGAGTTTTGAAAATTGTCAAGCTGTCTTGTATTTACCACAACAAACTTGATTTGCAACAATGTATCATTCCAAAGTTCTGGCCACTGTAATCAACTCTGCCTGTCTCTAAACTCTGGAGTCTGTTTTTCTGAGTAGCCTTACAGCTCTGACTCTTTTCATGTAGCTGAATACAGTTAAGATTGACACATGTCCCTCTGCGGACACATAGTACGTTACTGTCACAGCTCAGTTGAATTCAGTACGCAATGGTGCTTATTCATTTGCTTCAGGAAAGACATCTGGGTTGCTTCTAGTTTGGGATAATTATGAATGAATCTCTCATAAACATTCACCTATCCTAGGCACAAGTTTTCATTTGTCATAGATACTTAGGAGTGGGTTGCTCATTTGGATTGTGTATGCGTTTCAGTGTTTAAGTCACTGTGAGGTGGCTTTCTGAAGAGGCTCTGGTATTGTGTTTTCCCACCAGCAACATCCTGCTGAGACTCTGTTCTTGTCCATGACTGGGATTGCCACACATCCTTTTTAATTTCTGTCCCTATGGTAGGTATGCCACATTATCTTATAGTTGCTTCAATTTGCATGATCCTAGTGATTAATTATGCTGGCCATATTTTCATGTACTTATTAGCTATCTGTATATAAATTTTTTTGAGAAATTCGTGTTTAGAATTGCCACCATTCAGAACATTGGGATGGGGACTATCGAGATGGCTCAGTAGTTAAGAGCACATACTGCTCTTGAAGAGGACCTGAGTTCATTTCCCAGCTTAAATCACACATCTTGTTTTTTAGTACATTGACAAAATTGTGCATCCACCATCACTAATTTCAGAGAATTCCATCATCTGAAAAATAAACCCCATACCCATTTTCAGTGACTCCTTATTCCCTCCACTGTCAATGTTGAGTCATCACCAATTGATGTTTTAGCTGTATAGAGTCTTTCATATAGTTGTGTGTGTGCACACTATATTTAAAGATGTATTTGTATGTATATGTGTGTGTGTGTGTGTGTGTGTGTGTGTGTGCGCGTGTGTGTGTGTGTGTGTCTTTGAGAGTTTATGGGTACCATCTGATTGCAGGTGCCTGTGGAAGCCAGATGAAGCTGTCTGATTTCCTGGAACTGGAGTTGTAGATACTTGCAAGTTGCCTGATGTGGGTGCTGAGAACCAAGCCTGAGTCTTCTGGAAGAGCAGGAAGTGCTCTTACTCACTGATTTGTCTCCCCAGACTTTCATTTAGTATACCATTTGAGGTTCATTTGTTATGTAGCAAGTATCAGTATTTGATCCTTTCTTGTGATTGAATACAGTCATCTCCACTCTACAACATTCACTTTTTGTTTACCTAGCCATTATTTTATAAGCAGATGAGCAGTAATTAGGTTGTTTCACTTTGGGCAATTAGGAGCAATATTGCACACAAGCTTTTGTGGGGACTTGTGATTTTAATTACCTTGGGTGTATAGGGTTTTTGAGTTAATTTTTCTATAAAGTGTGAGGTTCGAGTTGATGTTTTCTTCTGGGGAAAGGTGGAAACATGAACATTCAGTTGTTATGGGACCATTTATCTTTTCTGTCTTCGAGTCCCTTTACCTTCTGTCAAACTTTGGCTGACTCTAGACTCTCTTCGACTTCATTGGCCTGCATGTCTATCTCTTTGCTAGTATTGAAGTCTAGAGAATGTAGGTTTAGAACAAGTCTTGAAATTAAGTAGTTGATGTCCTTTAGTGTTGTTCTTATCTTGCTCCTGGCTTTCTCATACACTCTTCATTACTTTGAAATTATGTATATGTATGATGTGCATGTGTGTATGTGTGTGTGATCACTTTTTTTTTTTTTTTTTTTTTTGGTTTTTTCAAGACAGGGTTTCTCTGAATATCTCTGGCTGTCCTGGACTCGCTTTGTAGACCAGGCGGGCCTCGAACTCACAAAGATCCGCCTGCCTCTGCCTCCCTAGTGCTGGGATTAAAGGCGTGCGCCACCACCGCCCGGCGTGTGATCACTTTTTAAAAATGTGGGTGCATGTATGTTATGGTGTGTGAAGGTCAGAGGACAACCTCAGGTGTTAGTCCTTGTCTTCTGCCTTGTGTAAGGCAGGGTCTCTATTGTTGGCCACTGAGTATGCCTGGGTAACTGGCCTGCCACCTTCTGGGGAGTCTCCTGTCTTCACCTTCCATCTCTCTGTGGGAACACTGGCACTTCAGGTACCTGTGCCGTGCCTGGCTTTTACATGGTTCTGGGCAGTTGCAGTCAGATCCTCATGCTTGCATGGAGCAACTCCCGAGCCCCTCACATGTGTTTTAGAATCAGCTCATCACTCATGATTTGAAAGATTTGAAAGGTGAGACTTTGAGAGGGACACTCCTTAACAGTTTGCTTCTTCCAGTTGATGAACATACTGTAGCGTAATACTTAAGTTTTATTTGACTTCCTTCGTCAACATTTCATGGTTTCTAACATACAACACTTATTATACTTAGATCACAAAACCAAAATTATGACTAAATCTTATTTTTGATGCATTTCCAATGATAATGCTTTTAAAAATATGGATTGTAATGGTCTTTGCTAACTTGTAGAATGAAATTCTTGTTTTTATACTGACTTTCTATTCTGTGGTTTATTTGACTTATCTTCTAGTCCAGGAAACTTTAGGGGATAGATTCTGTGGAACTTTCTATACAGTCTGTTCATTGTAGTAGCACATGTGTTTTATCTCATTCTTCTTTCCTTCCTGGACAGTGGCTTTATCTCGTATCAGTTTTTCTGCAAGTAGACATCCTCTTCTCTCCCTCCCTCTCCTCCCTCTCTTCTGTCCCCTCCCTCCTTCCCTCTCTCCCCGTCTCCTCCCTTCCTCATTCTTGCTTCCTTCCAGGTGGGAGTCACAGATGCTTCAGTTGATTTTTGTTTGTCTGACTGTGTTGAGGGGGATGAACACAAGGCCTTCCTTCCACATGTTGCTTTATCACCCAACTATATTCCAGTCATTCATTCCATTTATTTTTGTTCATTTCCTTCCATTTTTATCTTTTTAAAAACATTTAACAATAAAACCTATTTTTGAGTTTGCATGTAAGATTTTGTTTTGGCTGGGCGTGGTGGCACATGCCTTTAATCCCAGCACTTGGGAGGCAGAGGCAGGCAGATCTCTGTGAGTTCAAGACCAGAATGGTCTACAGAACAAGCTCCAGGTCAGCCACAGCTACATGGAGAAACCCTGTCTCAAAAAACAAACAAACAGACAAAGATTTTGTTCTGTTCTTTCTTGTTCCCTCCAATGACCCCTCTTACTGTTCCTCTCCCTTTCTGCAAACATATATTTTATTATCCTTCTTGTCCCTCTTTTCCATTTAGACTGCTTCCTTTTCTTACATAAGCCCTTTTGGGTTTTCATGTCCTACATATGTATGTGTATATACATATGTATATCCATTTTCCGGGAGGTTTCATGGCTTCATTCTTCTTTATAATTGAATAGATAACTTTGTGTGTATGTACCATGTTTTTTAAACATTTATTTTTTTAAAGATTTATTTATGTGTTCTTATGTATATGAGTATTCTATTTGCATGTATGCCTACATGATTGAAGAGGGCATCAAATCCCATTATAGATGGTTGTGAGCCACCATATGGACACTGGGAATTGAACTTGGGTCCTCTAGAAGAGCAGTCAGTGCTCTTATCTGCTAAGCCATCTCTCTAGCTCCTCACCATGTTTCTTTTTCTTTTTAAAAATATTTATTTATTTATGCCTTTAAATTAATGTATATGTGTTTTTACATGTCATGTGTTCTTTTTTCCTCCTTATAGTCTTCCCTCCAGGTCCTGCCTTCCACCTTCTTTTGCACCAGGTGAAGAGCCCCATTCTCTTAAGAGCACATTGCCATTTATCTGGTTTGCCACATGCCATTTTGCACAGTAGCTCATTTCTAGTCTTATTAGAGCTGGTGAAGACTGAGCTTCCCTCAGGAACTGGCTCCTGCTGAAACTGTATTCATCCCTGCCTTTGTACTATACTCCTGTCTGGAATATCTTTTCTCTCTTCTGTTTCTCTGCTTCAAAAAATAAATAAATAAGATTATTTTTTGGATAGGATGGGAAGGGAATCCCTAATTCAACCTCCACACATCCACCCTGAGCCAGATGCCCCATTGGATACTTACATGTCATGTACTGATAACAGAAAGCTGTGCATCTGCCCCTAGAGTTTTATTTACCTGTGCATCCAAGGCCCACAACATTTTAGTTTTCTTTCTGAAAACCACCTACTCAAACCCTGGAGACCTAGATTCGTGTGCTAGAAAGGGAACTCACAGATCAAGTGTGCCAGTGCTTCCTGGGAGTAGACTAGATAGCTGTAGATAGACAGATATCTTTTTTGTTTTTTTTTAATTTTATTTTTTATTTCTTCAAGTTATATCTCAATTGCAACCCCCTCCCTACTCCCCCCTCCAGTCCCACCCTCCACCCTCTTCCCCCTCAACACCCCCATCTCCTTCCTATTTTTAAAGTTTTTTTTATATAAGTACTTTATTTTTTTTCTTCAAGTTACATCTCAGTCACAAACCCTTCCCTATTCCCCCTTCCTGTCCCACCCTTCCACCCTCTTCCCCCCCAACAGCTTCCCTTTTCAATCCAACAAATGGTTCTTTCTCTTATAACAGTAAATTCTATACAAAACAGCAGAATTAAATATGCCACATTTATGAGAGTTAAATGGCCCAGTATACCTTCCCAATGTCCAGTTCATACATATTTGGCCCCTGACTTTAACCTTCTACCTTCTAACCATCTTCGTGAGTTTAAAGTTCTATAACTGACTTAGCTTTCATACTAACTTGCATCACTATTATAACCATCTTCTTAGATCTAGAACGCCCTCTTGATTCCTAAACAACTCAAAATTTAGCTATGAGACTCAAGCTGTCTATTCTTCAACCACCCCAGAGAGCTGAGAAGGATAAATATATCTGATTATATAGGAAGTGCAGGGCCTGCAGCTTCCAATACTAAGAAATGACAAACCAGTGACTACCTGGACAGTTCCCATTTTCTCTCCATACATTCCAGCATCAGTCTTCAGCCTTTTGGTCCTGTTTCTCTGACAGACATTTATTGTAGAGCAGGGATTGTGAAGGACTAACCTACCCTGCCTTGGCAGAGCTAGGCTGTCGACTTCCCTGCTACCAAGTTTTGTCCTTTTTGGACAGCAGTCTGTCTGCAGTTGAAGCAAGGAGTTTTTACATGCCAAGAGATAGGCTTGCCACTAATTCAACCATCTCACACTGGAGATTCTTCGATGCTTATCTTCTACTTGGAGTAGAATAGGGGGTGCTGTCAGGAGCTGATATGTCACGATATCAAAAAAAATCTTAATTTAAGACCACATCTTTGAATGCCATATTCTGCAGATCTCTTGGGGTTTTTGAAGATGCCCTATCTATCTCTTGTATTTAGATAAGCAAATGTTGCTTGTCTCTTAACAACTTGATTACTGAGTAGCTTAGAGAATATCTGTGATAGACTGTCATAGTAGCTAACAAGGTGACATGCATGCATGACTAGGAGTTTGTTTTTCTTAACTATCCTAAACAGTTTAAGACGGTTGGTATCAAGAGGCCAGAGCTTCACATTTCATTTTTAAGTATCTCTAGGTATGATGCCATTAGGAAGCGTTACCTTTAATTTTGTATCAATATACAAAGATCTATTCAAATGTGGCTAAATATACTCTTAATTTTGTATCAATATACAAAGATCAATGCCTATGTGGCCCAATACAATCTTAATATTGCGTCCATATACAAGGGTCAATACCATTGTGGCCAACTATAATCTTAATTTTGTATCAATATACAAATATCAATACCGACGTAGTCCAATACAATCTTATTTTTGCACAATAAACAATGGTCAATACCACTTTAGCCAAATATACTACTAACTTTGTATCAATATACAAAGGTATAAGGGTATATTCAATAATCTGACCCTTCTTCTTGGTCCTTTCTGTGCTATGTCTATGTCTCAATTTTTCTCAAGTCCGTGCATTCCTACATAGGAGATAAAGAAGGATACAGAAAAGGGAAAGAAGGAATACCCTGGGTCTAACCTCCAAAACCCATTAAACAGGACCATTTAACAACTTGTAATCTCTTCCCCTAAATAACCAAGTTTTCAGTTGTCCTTCAAATAACCAAAAAAGGGGTGGGGGAGAAACACCCTCTGGGTATGGGACGTCACTCTCTTAAAATGACTTCCTGCTGATTTGGGTTGTAGTAAATAAATAATAATTTATTTTTTATTTCTTCAAGTTACATCTCAATCACAATCCCCTCCCTACTCCCCTCTCCAGTCTCACCCTTCTACCCTTCTCCCCCTCAACCCCCCCCCATCCTCTTCCCTTCTTTTTTTTTTTTTTTAGTTTAAGGTATTTCTTTTTCCCCCCTAACAGATCTCCCTTTCAGTCCAAAAAAATGGTTCTTTTTCTTATAAATACAATACAAAACAACAGAAATAAATAGGCCACAATTATAAGAGTTATATGGCTTAGCATACATTCCCAATGTCCAGTCCATATGTATTTGGCACCTGACTTTAACATTCTACTATCTAACCATCTCCATGAGTTTAAAGTTCTATATATAACTCAGCTTTCATACTAACTTGCCTCACAATTTTAAAAATATCTTCTTAGATCCAGAACACCCTCTTGATTCCTAAACAACTCAAAATTTAACTATGAGACTCTAGCTATCTATTCTTCAACCACCTCAGAGACCTGAGAGGGATAAATATATCTGATTATATAGGAAGTGCAGGGCCTGCAGCTTCCAAAACTAAGAAATGACATACCAGTGGCTGCCTGGACAGTTCCCATTTTCTCTCCATACATTACAGCATCAATCTTCAGCCATTTGGCCCCATTTCTCTGACAGACATTGATTGTAGAGCAGGAATTATGAAGGACTTAACCTACCCTGATAGACAGATATCTTTAAAGGTAATCATCCTCATATTTAACCATGTAACTATGACAGGTGACAGTTTTTCTTACATGGTGAGCACAGAAAGTTTTCCTCTTTTCTCATTCTCTCTTCATGTCTTACCCTTGCAGTGATGGATCACCCACCTAACCGTGGATACAGCTGAACGCAGTAGTTAAAGAGCTCTGGGCTCTGGAAAAGAAAAGGCCTGATTCTGATCCTGGCTCCTCTTACTCCTTCCGTAGCTCTTTATCCGAACTCCACGAGTCCCACTTTCTCATCAGCTAATCCAGGAGAAATGTATTATTTAAGTGATAATGTGTATAGAGTGTTCAGCAGTGGCCCTATCACACTGGAGAGACACAAAAGATGTTCATGAGTATTAAAATTCACTCTATCCTGTTCCAGGTTGGAGGCGAGAGTTCTAAGAAGAGCCAGGCCTTATTTTCTTTGACTTTTCTACATAGTAGGGAACAATGCTTGAGGGCTCTCAATTCTCTTCTTCCTCTCCTGAGACTTCTGAGGGTCTGAAGAGGCTCCTAAAGTTCAGTGCTCTGTGGGAAGTGAGGATATAGATGAAGAACAAAGGAGAAATCACAGAAGATGCCATTACAGGCCGCTGCTTGGTGGGGACAGTAAAGATGTATTGAATACCAGCTGTGGACCTGCCTTGAGGCTGTCTTTTAAGGGCAAGGCTACTTCAAGGGCTCTCTTGCTGTTTCTCCTTCCAGACCTCTGCCAAGTCATTCTTATCTTGTGCCTGCCTGTCTTTATTCAGAGCCTGGTAAAGTGTTTTCTCCCTTTGAGAGGTTTTCTGTCCCCCTTTGGAGGAGGAGGATTCTTACGTCACTACAGCTCACACGTGCCTTGCTTCTACTAAAACTCATGTTGAGATTTCATGTTGGGAGGCAGTGGGTCCCGGGAAGAAACGATTAGGTTAGGGGGCTTCAGTCTCAGAAATGAATTTACATTCTTCTCAAGAGACTGGGTTAGTTCTCTTGGGAGTGAGTTGGGTGTCAGAGAGCTGGAAGAGTTACCATGAGAGTGAGTTGTGATGAAGGGTCACTTTTGGTGTTTTGGCCTCTTTTGCCATATGCTGTGTGATGATATAGCCTGGAGTCCTGGGCATATGACCCTTAGAGCTTGGTCTTTTCAGTCTACTAACCCAGGAGCCACAAGAAGCTCCTTGGAAAGAACCAGCATTCCTTTGTTATAACGACACAAAATTGACTAAGACACATACTTATTATAAAAATGATGCCTTGTAGTTATGTGTGGATCACTCGCCTACCCGTGGATATAGCTGAACAGGACAGTTAAAGGCCAATCAATAGAAAGGAGACTAAAGTTGGAGTCTTTGGCCAAAGGCACTGAGTGATCTGATTGCAGTTGACAGAAGAGTGTTGGAGAGACATGAGGACAGCATTAAAAAAAAATGTAATTAAGGGCCAGGGAGTTGGCCCGGTCAGCAACGTGCTTTCCTTACAAGCATGGGGACCTGAACTCCATTCCCAGGACCTACATAAAAGCTGGGTGTAGGGGTGTGTGCCTATAATCCCAGTGAGCAGGCAGAGACAGGAGGATCCCTGGGTCTTACTGCTCGACCAGTCTAACCAAGTTGGTCAGCTAAGCTTGGTACAGTGAGGGAGCCTATCTTTAAAAAAAAAAAATTATGGAGCGCAATTGAGGAAGACATCAGAAGTTGATTTCTGGCACCCCTGTGTGTGTGTGTGTGTGTGTGTGTGTGTGTGTGTGTGTGTGTATGTGTGTGTGTGTGTGTGTGTGTGTGCATGTGCGTGCGCGCATCCCCCCTCAAATACAAAATAAGCAACTCAATTAGATCTCAAAATGGCTCCCAGGTTAAGATTTGACTATTTAGGAAGATGCTTAGTGTATAGTACTTGTGGAAGAAGTTTAAGGCCCTGTATGTTGCTGGGGATGATATCTTTTTTGTCAAGAACTAAGTAAATTGTTAGATGATGTGGGATGGGAACCTACCAGCAATGAGCCAAGGCACATGTACTACCCGTAGTGATACTATTGGGGAATCAGGAATACTGGGTGAGAAGAGGGAGACATTGGGCAGAGGGGATGGTATGATAAAGAATAGTTTTAAGTATTTTGATGCTATTTTAGTTAAAAAGATACAGTGTATGGATCTTTATGAGTCAATCAACTGCATTTGAATCAATCTCCCAAGCTAAAATGGTAGGTTGTTTTGAAGCTGTGTAGGCCTCCATGGGTCACCTCCTTCCATAGAGAGGGAGTGAAAACATCAGCATGGGAATTAAAATAATTGCCATTACACACAGTGCACGGAAGCAGGGCTTTAGCCCCCACCGTGGGGCGGCCAAGGGGATGTAAACTTGTCCAGTCTTTCTTGAGGCATTTTGGCAGTCTAAAAAGTCTTTGAAATGTTCATATATTTTGGTCAGCAATTGCATCTGTAGGAAAATGTGTGGAAATCATTGAACAAGCAAAGATCTAGGTCCAGGGACATTCGCTATAGTTAGGTTCACTATAGCAAACAACTGAAAACTACCTAAATAACCAACAAGAAATTGGGCAACACACGGAGGACTTCATGATATGATGCTCATCTACTACAGAGGACGCTGCTACATTGTGTGTTTAATGCTATAGAAAGATGGTTGTCACTTTAAGTGAGGAAAGCAGATCTCAGAACAGTATAATCATGAGTATTTTTCAATAGGGAAAAATAGAAAGGAGTGGTAGTGGAGAGGGCTCAGTGGTTACGAGCTCTGCTTTCTAGCACCCATGTTAGGTAGCTCACAACTGTTTCGAACTTTAGCTCCAGAGGACCTGATGCCTGATGCCTGATGCCCTCTTCTGGCTCTATAGGCATTATTCACATGTATGTGTGCATACACACAGACAGACAGATATACACACACAAGAAACAAAATATTAAAAAATAGACATGGAACAATGGGGGTTAGTCCAATATGAGGATCTGAGTTCAGTCCCCATAACCATGTTAAATGCTTTGTGTGGCAGTGCTGGGAGGCAGATACAGGAGGATCCCTGTCTAACTGAGGTCCCTAGCTTGTCAAATTGGTGAGCTCCAGGACAATGAGAGATCCTGTCTCAAAGGTGATAGATGGTGTTCTCGAGGATGACATTTGAAGTTGTCTTCTGGACTCCATGGTCACGTGCACAAACACATGAACTTGCACATGTATATATATATACAAACAGATATCTAATTTATTTCAGTATTTTTTGTCCTAGACATATTATTTTACTGAAGGGGACTGTGCCATGTGGAGACCCAGTCTTATACAGCTTACAAAGATGGTTTATAGTCTCATGCTATAAAGATCCTGGTAGCATATAAATTCTTTACATGGTATCTGTCATATGGGAACAGAGAAGTGAAGTACTACTTTCCAACTCTGTCTGTCTGTCTGTCTCTATCTGTCTCTGCCTCCCTGTCTCTTTCACTCTCTTACTCTTTTGTCTCTATCCTCTGACCCCAGGGAACTTGCCATACTAAGCTTGTGCCCTGCCCCTGAACTACAATCCCCAGCTCCTTGGTATTTTCATTAGACAAAAAGCATGATACAAAATCAGTAAAGTTTGTTGTTTAAAAATCATGTCATTGCTATGAAGTCAATTTTGAAAGGCTAGTGCAGGAAGCAATAAGAAAAGACTGTAAATTGTGTGTGTGTGTGTGTGTGTGTGTGTGTGTGTGTGTGTGTACATACAGAGGCCAGAAGTCAACTTTGGGAGTCATCTACCTTGTTGTTTGAGACAGGGTCTCTTACTGAGACTTTAGGCTTGCCCATTAGGCTAGGATGGTTGGCCAGCGAGTCCCAGGCATGCTCCTCTCTTCCCCAGTGCTAGGATTATAAGCACAAACCACACGCCCAGCTTTTTATGTGGATGCTGAAGTCCTCATGCTGGTACGGCAAGCACTGTACTGACTGACCATCTCCCCAGCCCACAAGTGCTCTCTATGTTACTTTCTTCTTTGCTTTAACACAGCCAACCTCGTGAGCACCAGAGCACAGGAGACCTCCTCATAGCTGTCTTCCTCTTCATTCAAAGTTTTTTTTTAAGACTTTAATTACTGATATAAAGTAAAACAATTACTTGTTGGTTGGCTGAGAATTGCTAGAAATTAATAAATAGCTTGGAAATTATTTAGTAAATTCTAATTACTTAGCAAAAGTAATTAAAATATTTATAAGCGAACACCCATAAAACACCACCAAGCAAATACATTACTCAATAAATGGTTTAATTAGTATTTCATTACCAGAAATTAATCTCAGTAACCAAACATTACTACAAATTACATGTAGGATGGACAACTTATTTTACTGCTATTAATGATTTCAATTATGAAGTCTGTACAAGTCTCATTCCTTCTTGTTTCCTCCTCCTCCTGCTCCTACCAGACAAGTTCCCACACTCTGGGCCCAAGTTAGTGTGTGTGTGTGTGTGTGGGGGGAGGGGGCTGGGTCGACCCTTCCACAGTGTGGGGAACCCCAGGCACATGGATTAATAATTTCCCTCAGCTCATTTCCTGGTTGTCTTGCTGAAATAGAGGCCCTAGGTGCCTGTTAAATCAGCTGGAATCAGACTCCGGGGCTGGTGGGCTTCTTATCACAGGTATATCCTCCTCTGGAGCCTTCTAAATCACTTGGCTATAGGGCTCAATTTCTTCCCCCAGTGCCACTGCCAAGGCCTTGCTGGCACTGGCTTCAATTCCTGGTTTACCTCTCAGGTGTAATTGGCGCAGCCTGGGCTGGGTTCCTGGCAAGGCATGGAGAGGCACCTTCATACAGATCTGGAAAAATAGAGTCCTCTCCTTCTGTGCAACCACACACCCGAAAAGGTTTCAGCGCCTACTAGCTGCTTTTTCAGGTTCCCCAAGGCACAAGCTGGAAGACTCAAAATCTGTAGTCTTACTGGGGAACGCTTTCAGGAGCTTCCCTTCTATTAGGTTGAGGGAAGCAGGACAGGGCAGAGGGAGATGTTGGATAATGCTATAAGAAAGCCTGGAGTTTGGATGCTCCTTCCAGATGGTCTAGATTGTGGAGGTAGCGAAGAAGTCTTTGATATCCTAAATGGCCATATGTTAAATGGGGGTTACATAAAAAAGGCTGTGTCTCTTTTTTGGCTGAGGAAAGTGACTGGAAAGGGACTCAGTTGTTGCCTGTTAACAGCTAGCACACCTTGGAGATGCAAGTGTCTTGATTTTGAAGAAGAAATCAGGCAGCACACAACAGCATCCAATTAGCCATCATCCACATAACCCCTTTCTGTATGTACAACCTGAGAAACTACACATGAAGTCCCTTCCCAGGGAAACTTGAGGGCTATGGCTTCTTCTTGGCATAGTGGTGGTCTACCAGTTGTCCCAGCATTCTTCTGGGGCTGGGGACAGTTACACTTTTGACATTAGGGTAGATGCTTGCTTAGGAACCAACTGGCATTTATGCCTACACCACTGTCCATGACATCAGGGTCACATATCATTGCAGCCCTGGAAGGTAGCCCAGTTCAGGGCTCTGTTAATATTTACTGCTTGAATGTACAATGGTAAAGAAAGATTGCACTATTAAGCAGCTTAAGAAATGAAGCTCCTCACAATGGAGCCATCATTGGCTGGTAAGGCTGGTGGCAAGAGTGACTATAGCTGTGGCAGCAGGAGTGCGAGGTGGCCTATCACATTGTATCCATGGTCAGGAAGCAGAAAGAGAGATTAAATGTTGGTGTTCAGCTGGCTTCTCCTCACCTCTGTCCTTTTTAATTCAGTCTGGCATGACAGTCTATGGGACTGTGCCACCTACATTCAGGGTGTCCTTCCTCCTCAGTTAAACCTCCTTGGACACACTTTCATAGACATGGAGAGGGGTGTCTCCAGGGTGATTGTAAACCTGGTCAAGTCGACAGTCGAGATCAACCATCACACGGTCACCTAAATGTATTAATGTTAACTATGATACACTCATCAGAGGCAAATAGTGACTATGATTTAATATTATGGGTCAGGGAAAGCTTTCCTGAAGATAGCATTTTGAGTTTAGATCCTAGGCAAGGTGGGAGACAGGATGGTATGCACCCGAAGCATCTATTGGCCATCTACTTTTGCCCCCACTGTGTGTCTCCTGGGAGGAAACTGAGAGAACCTGAGGTGTTAACATTCACTGAATTTCTTCTGGTGTCTGTGGCTGAAATGGATGCTCTGTGCTTATCACAGCCCTATCTCGTACAAGATCCCTATGTCAGAGTGCTTATTTACACCCAACCTCAGTCCAGGACACTGTGAGGTGTCTTTGGCTGCATGCAGGTATGCTTTCTGAACTGGGAGGCATAGATGAGGTGTCTCAGATGAAGGGAAAGGAGACGAGACTAACCCAGGGTCACCCAGAGGGCATCTTGCATTTGGATGCTACATGTTGTTCATTTCACTAAGGAGCAGAGCTGGAGATAGTTGGGCTGCAGCATGACTAACCTGTTATCTTGCATCTATCTACCTTTAGCCCTGGGCCACCCTACCTATATTCACTGACTCATGACTGCTATCCGGTCTTTCACCTCTGGACCTATGCAGGTGTCCTCTCCCTCTGGGGCCACATCTCTGTTTACAAAGCCCCTCCTTGGGGGAGCTTTGGTCACTGAGTTAAGGTTATGCTCTCAGGCATTTCTAGGTGTTTGCAGTCTTCAGCTGCCAATTCCGTTGGAAAGAGGTTATTTTATTTTAGATATATCATGCCTCAAACTGTGAGTGGTCTGGAGCCCAGAGGTTGGAAGAGGCTGAAGTGGAAGCCAAGCCCCACCAAAAGACCTCCTCATGCCCACCTAGCCACCACGCTCTGGTTAAGGCTGGTAGTGTGAGCCATCATGTTGGGGGCATCTGCATGGCCTCCCTAGGGAGGGAGATTGTAAGGTTGCCTCCAGTCTGGCTTCTGCTGTTGTGGAAGGACTGAGAAGTGAGGAAGATGGAGAGTTCACATTTATTGTGTCTGGATTTTTGCCTGCCTTGTCCTTAATCAGTCTCTAGTTAATTAGCCACCTCTCCTCTGCTCTGCAGAACATCATTAATCACTACAGGCAAAAAGCAGTGGCTGTACCTACTAGTTCTGGGGAAATCCTGGCTCTTTGGGTGGGCACTTCTTGCCTGGGGCATTAGAATGGCCACAGATCCTAGGGGCTCCTCTTTAAGTGTCCTCAATGTGTTTGGGAAAGGGCCTTGGGTATGATGAGATGACGTAGGAGAAAGAGTACAGCATCTTCCTCATCTTCCTCTGATATTCCAATTTTGTTCATGGTGAAAATGTGCCTAGCTTCAGTGTACTGATACTACCAGATTCTCTTGCAGCTATAGAAGGCCATATGACCAAGTTCAGCCTAATGTGGCATAAGCTAGAATCTTTTGGAAGCTCTAGAAGATCTTTTCTTCTTCTGGAAAGGGTTTTTGTTGCCACTAATACTACCCCTGTATGTTTTTCTTTCTGTCTTGAATGAAGATCTAAAGTTTGAAGAAAGTAAGAGAATTGTAGTGGTGTTGGCCTTGATGATGGATGAGGGTAGACCAATGTCAATACCCATCTGGCTCTGTATTTCTGTCATGTGAAAAGAATATATCCCTATTTGTTTGGGCCACAATTTAATTGGGTATTTTGTGTTTCTAAAACAGAAGGGAACTTAGTCTAATTATAGATACTCAGGAAACTAATGGAATTCCAGACACTTTTAGGCTTGATCAGGCACTGAGGTTATGGTGGCAACAGTAACTCAATTGTCACTAGCTCTGCTTTTTAATCCAAGCACCTTCTCAATTTCTTCACCATTGAAAAAAGGTTTTGTTTTTAATTCTCTCTCTCTCTCTCTCTCTCTCTCTCTCTCTCTGTGTGTGTGTGTGTGTGTGTGTGTGTGTGTGTGTGTGTGTGTGTGCATGAACAGAGGTCAGAAGAAGGCTTTAGATGGATCCCCTGGAGCTGGAATTACAGGTGTTTGTGAGCTGCCTGACATGAGTGTTGAGAACCAAACTCTTGTCTCTGGAAGAGCAGAAAGTGCTCTTACCTGCTCACCCAATTCCCCAGCCCCCATTTCCACATGTTGAAAAGTATCATTGTCTAACACTTTTACCCACCTATGTCATTAAGAAATTGGATATGACATTGGCATATCAACAGAGTTACACTCAGTGTAACAGCACACTTAGGAAGGCAGAACTAGGCTATAACAGGGAATATTCTGAGGTTTTGAGGTATAGTGCTGGTCATGGAAGGGGACATAATTTGCATAGAGGGAGGACAGGGCTCAAAACCATGATTCAGCCTCATCTTTGGGGGTTAAGGCTATTGGAGATTTTCTGTTAACCTGAGTTGATTCCTTCTGAGATCCTTGGACAAGAAAGGATAAAAGATCCCCAGAGGCTACCTTGCTACCAGGAAGTTGGGGAGTTTGAGTAGGTGAGCCAAGTTAATAGCAAACTTAGAAAAGTTTTGAGGGATGCTGGTACCAGCCCAGCAGCTGGTATCCTAGAAACTCCCCTGGTTCGGCAGATTTGCCAGTGAGGCTCTGGGGAGAGCAGCCATGCAGTATGTATTCACTCATCTGGGCCAGCATGGGCATCCTCAAAGCTGTGGTTGTCAAGTACACAGATCTTGTTTTCAACAGTGGCCCCTTGCGGGAGCCCACAGATAAGGCTGTACTGTGTGCCTCCAGCTTTTGGAGTCCTGGTCTTGGTGTGTAAGGTTCTCTGGCTCATGGGCAGTTTGGAGAAGGCAAGTTGTCCTAGTTCTGTTTCTGTTGATGCAAGAAGCGCCATGGCCAAAAACAACCTAGGGAGGAAAGGGTTTATTTCAGCTTACAGGTTACAGTTCCTGATAAAGGGCAGTCAGGGCAGGAACCCCATTAGGGCAGACACTGAGCAGAGGTCCTAGACGAATGCTGCTTCCTGGCTTGGTCTTGGGTTTGAGTTCAGCTGCCTTTCTTATATAGCCTGGGGCCACCTGTCTAAGGACGGCATTGCCCACGGTGAGCTGGGTCCTCCTCCCTCAGTTTGCAATCAAGGAAAGTGCTCCCCAGACAGACCTACAGGCCAATCTGATTGAGGCCATCCCCCAGTGGAGACTCTATCAGATAACTCTGGGCTGTGTCAGGTTGACTGCTGAATCTAACTAGTCTGAGAGGCAGACAGGCGCTATGACACGGCCACTAAGATAAATGACTGGAGTCAGGCTCCTGGGCTTAGGTTCCTCTACTTGTCTGTTTACTGGTCATGGTGGGTACTGGCCTGACTTGTGGGTGTGAAACCCTGTGCAGGCTTGCAGGGCTCTCTCCTGAAACAGGTGCCATGCTTTGCATCTTAAATTAAAAAAAAAAAGCAACCATATTAATTGCATAAATCACCAGGAGTCACTGTGAAACATCCATCCATGCACCATTCTGACTATTCCTCCCCACCCCTTATCCTCTCTTGCCCACATCTCTCCATGATGTTCCCATTCTTGACCTCTTCCCTAACAGACCATCTTGAAAATCTGAATACATTTTGAATGAGGCCTTTATGTTTTCATTTTACCCAAGCCTTGAAAATTGTGTAGCCAGCTCTGTTTAGGAATATTTATTGATTTCTCTCTGCCTCTTGCCTTACACATTTTAGAGATGTTGTGTTAAAAAAAACAAACAACCCTAAAACAGCCCCCCACAAACCTGTTACCTGCCTCAGAGGGTTCTCTCGCATAAGCTCTGTGTGTTAAAAAAATGTAAGACAGAATCAGGTGGGGAGAAAGCCTTTGCTTTCACATGTATTAGGTGAGGTGAGTGGGGAGCCCAGCAATTAATCCAGAAAACAAAGAGATGAGACTTTCATGTCCTAATCCAGTAAGGCCAGTCAGATCACGTGCATGGGTAACAGCATGGGAGAGGCTACCTTCTGCCAGACTCTCGAATGAGATGAGATGCTTTATGAATTCTCCATCTATCTCAGCCCACAGGACTAACAAAGGCAAAATTTGAGGCCTGGGAAGTGTGGAGTCAAGGCCACCCCACTTCTGGAGGGTCTGGCAACTGAAACCAAGTGCAGCTTACCAGTACAGATGAGAACACCTCCTGGATGTAGCCAAACCAGGAGCCAGATTGTCATCGGTCTCCCCTGCAAGTGACACACACAGATATTAGGGGAGGGGTCGGGCCTGCACATTCTGTGGAGCCTCGAGTCCACCTTGCATTTACAGACTCAGGCTAGTGGGTATGTGTTGTGTGACAATCCCCCCCCCCCAACCCAGGCAGGACATGGTACACGTATGTCTACTCACTCCAGATAGGGAACCCATGACAGAACAAAGTACGTGGTGAAGCAATGAGTTTTATTGAGGTTACTCACAGGAATATGGGGGAGGGGTCACTTACAGGCACAAACATGACTCAAAGACAGCTGCATCAGCAAAGCCCACCCCAGCGTGGGTGACAGCTCACAAAAGCTGAACACCAAGAGCACACTGCACAGCCTGCAGGCAGCTCAACAGGTTGGAGAGTGTCCCTTCTAGGTGTTGCTGCTGTTCTAAATGTCTTCCAGGACACTTGCCTGGCTTCTGCTTCTTCCTGGCAGCTGGTCTAGTCTCACAGTCACCTTTTCATGGTGGGTTGTTTACTTCCTGGGTGGGAGGGGCCTAGAGAATCTGGCCAGTTCCAGGGACTTGTTTGGAATTGTTTACCTTCCTGCTGAAGGAGCTGGCCTGCAGGATGGAGTACTCCAATGGGGGGAACTGCTACACAACCATAGGATGCAGTAAATGGTGCTCTATAATGACTGCCCCAAGGAAGCTCATCCATTGGCACAAAACATACAGGCAGAAGAGAAGTCCTCAGTGTCCAGCTCAAATGTCATCCCTAAGTGAGCACACTCTGTTTAGGCAATGGGACTTGCCCAGCAGCTTGGAAGCTTCTAGTGAGCTCACATCCAGCTTCTCCTTCCCTTCAAATCTACCACTGTCCTGTGTGTCACTTAAAAGAAGATCACTAGAGTTCTTTGTTAATTTTTATTTTAAAAGTCCTAAATCTGTAAAGTTGGAAGAATAGGATAGGGATTCTCTAATTCCATAGGCTTCCTTATTAATATTAGAATACAGTTAACATTGCTTCCAATTCACTCCCACATCTCTCTCTCTCCCTCTCTCTCTCTCTCTCTCTCTCTCTCTATATATATATATATATATATATATATATATATAGTGTGTGTGTGTGTGTGTGTGTGTGTGTGTGTGTGTGTGTGCATGCATACATGCACATGCCACAGTGCACATGTAGAGGTCATAGACCAACTTGTAGGGAGTCAATTCTCTCCTTCCTCCATGTGGATTCTGAGACTCAAACTCAGTTCATCAGTCTTGGTGGCAAGCATTGTTATCCACTGAGCCATTGTACTGGCTCCATTTCTTTTCTTTCTTTCTTTCTTTCTTTCTTTCTTTCTTTCTTTCTTTCTTTCTTTCTTTCTTT
>CAJQZJ010032031.1:15493263-15520444 GCA_907164525.1 Lophiomys imhausi | reverse complement strand
TTTCTTTCTTTCTTTCTTTCTTTCTTTCTTTCTTTCTTTCTTTCTTTTCTCTCTCGAGCTTTCTTTCTTTTCTCTCTCATTCTTTCTTTTCTCTCTCTCTCATTTGTTCTTTCTTTCTCTCTCTCTCTCTCTCGTTCTTTCTTTCTTTTTCCCCCCATGCTTAACTCCCAGTGACCTGCCCACTAAAGAAAACTGAGTCTTTTTCCACCTGCATCCCCTCCAGAAGCCATTTGGAGAGCTAAATATCAACATCCTTATAACAGTTTTTAAGAGTTCTCTTTAATGGCTTCCTGTCTAAGCCATTACTTTTTGAGGTGTTGGGGGTAGGGGTTATTGTAGAGGCTTTCCATGTCCCTCTTTCTCAACTGTGCATCTGCAGCCATCGATGTCACTTCCAAAGTAGCTTCCTTGCTTTTTATAGTCAGCTGGCGCATGGAACAAGAACTTCCTCATGGTTTCTGGCAGCAGAACAGACCATGAACACGGTTCCCAGCTGCAATAGGACCACAGACCCAGATGTAGCCCTCAGCAGCATCACAGATGGACAGCACCATGGCCTTAGGTGGCATCACAGGTGGATAGCACCATGGCCTTAGGTGGCATCACAGGTTACTCAGATTGGTCTGGCCCCCAGTGGCAGCACAGCTCACAGACCTCACCATGTCAGATAGAACCCAGGACCACCTGTTCAGGAATGGCACCACCATAATGGGCTGGGACCTCCCTGTCAATCACTAATTAAGAAAATATGTGGGAAGCATGCTGGTATGCAGGCAGACATGGTGGGAACTTCACACCATTAATTAATTAAATTATTAAATCCATAAATCGGCTTGCCTACAACCTGACCTTATGGAGGCATTTTCTCAATTGAGGGTCCCTCCTTTCCAGTGATTCTAGCTGGATTCAAGTTAGCATAAAACTAGCCAGATCAGGGCCCTAGGGAAGGCCAGGGTGCAGCTTCTAGATGAGCTTCCGTTGTTCAGATGGCCCACCCAGCAAATATCCCTCCTCCAGGAATACCCAGGATTTCCTTGGGGAATCTCAGATCCCTTGTTAAATCTGTTTCATTCTAAATGGGGCTGAGCTTGGATCCCCAGGTGCCAGCCTATGAGTAGAGGCAACTGAAAGACTGGGTTAGCCCTGGCAACAGAGATTGGTCCATCTGTGGACCTAGGACTGGAGCTGAGTCAGTGACAGTGGCTGCTGTAAAGCCCAGATGGGGATACTGTTTTCTACTGGGCTTCTGTAGTGGTTTGAGTAAAAATGGCCTCCAGAGGCACATAAGGAGTGGCATTATTAGGAGGTGTGGCCTTGTTAGAGGAAGTGTGTCACTGGGGTGGGTGAGAAGCTCAAGTCAGGCCCAGTGGCTCACAGTCTTTTCCTGCTGCCTGTGGATCCAGATGTCGAACTCTGAACTACTCTCCAGCACCATGTCTGCCTGCATGCCAGCATGCTTACCATCATGATGGTAATGGACCAAACCTCTGAACTGTAGGCCAGCCCCAGTTAAATGTTTTGCTTTATAAGAGTTGCTGTAGTCATGGTGTCTCTTCACAGCAATGAAACCCTAAATAAAACACTTTCCCAGGACTAGGGCTGGCCAGAAGGAGGCCCACTATTCCTGGTGGTCTTCCTCCCCTCACCTGGGTGAGTTTCTCTGAATTGTAGAGTGAGGCCACTGCTTCCTTCTCTCCCTAGCTTCAGGGCCTCAGTCCTCCCATGCCACAGTGAACAGCAGTTTTCAGGTGACGATGTTATCTGTCAGTCTGCCTTAAGCTAGTGTGTGCCCAGGAAGCATGTGGGGGAAAGCAGAGCTCAATGATAGAAAAAAATGGCTGAGAGAGTTGGCTGGTTGGAACTCATCCTACTGGTGGCCAGGTCACTTCCAAACTTTCTCCAAAGGAATCCAGCCAACTATTGGAATTAGTCTGTGGCTTACACTTATGTGAATCCATTCTTCTGAACTTTTGTGGCCCATCCAGCTCCTGATGTACAAGTTTTCTAGGTGCAAGGACCAATTGGAAGTTACTGGTCCCCTCCCCCATTCAAGGTGGTCCAAGGAGTTATGGGCTCCTTCCCACTTTCCTATTTGTGAGAGAGTCAGGGAATTTTCAGGGTCAAGGTCTGGCAAGAGAGGTGCCCAGAACATATAAGCTGGGGCTGTATTCTTAATGTTTTTATCTATGTGGCAAAGTACACGATAAATATAACTTAAGAAAGGGAAGGTTTATTTTGTCTCACAGAAGGCATGGGGCAGGAGTGTGAGGAACTGGTCACATTGCATCAGCAGTCAAGCAGAGAGGTAAGTGCCTGTGTTCGGTTTACTTTTTCCTTGGTTCCCATATTATGCAGTCTGTTTCCTAGCTCATGGGATGGTGCTGGCTCCATTCAGTGCAGATCTTGCCTCCTTTGTTAAGCCTCTCTGGAAGCACTTTCAGAGACACTCCCAGAAGTGTGTCTCCTAGGTGATTCCAAATCCAATCAAATGGACAATGGAAATAAACCATCCCAGAGGGACATTCCTTCTTAAGACCTACATCTGTGAGACTCTGAGAGCAAGTGCCTGCTTAAATATTGTCCCTTAGGCTTCTCTTGTTTCTTCCTAGACCTGGCTGGTGCTGTCAGATTGTTGGGGTCCAAACCTGTGTGTCTCCAAGGCAGCCTGAGGAATTCATAATTGGTTGCTGCTCTTTTCCCATTCTTCATGAATCACTATAGAGACCTCCTCTGGTGTTTAAACAAGCTAATCAGAGTAGAACCTGACATAGCTCATCCCAGCCCAAGTGTTCTTGAAGAGCAATGAATCTGAGTTTGAAACAAGGTTTCTCTGTGTGGCCCTAGTTGTCCTGGAACTTGCTCTGTGACTGGCTGGCCTCAAACTCAGAGATCCACATGCTTCTGCCTCTACTGGGATTAATTAAAGGTGTGTGCCACCAAGCCTGGCTTTCTGAAGAATCTTTCTTTGAGAAGGCTGAGGACAGAGAAACCAAACTAGCAGAGAAGCTTCCCGTGGAGGTGATGGCAGGATCCATTTGTGATACTGGCTGTATTGTTATTTGGCTTCATTCATCCAAGATGGGACTTACATTAGGATGCACGTGTATGCATCTCAGGCACAGATTGGTGGAAGGGCACTGAGGCTGGTACTTGATTTTGGGGATACCATTCCTAGGGTTACCATAAAGACCCATCTCTGTTTGCTGGGGTGCAGGGTATAGTCAAGGCCTGAAGTCAGAGGTACTCTCTCATCAGTATCAGTGCCTCATGCCCTTGAAGTATAACGCTTACTCTTCTCTCTCTTGTCAACGAGGTCTAGAGAGGAGGCAGACAGTATAAGATGGGATGTGGAGGCAGAGAAGCCACCACTCAGTACCTAGGTGAGTTCCACTTGGAGACATTTTCCTCAGTAGGATTCATTAAAATAATTCCTGGTAGGGCCATTTGAAGAGTGAAGGAAACAGCAAGGTTCTCAGCATAGGGCTTGATATAAATTCTCAGTGAATGAGTGGGTCTGTCAGAAAAGAGGGTCTAGCATATCAGAACTACTGTAAGCCAATTCTAGATCCAGCCCAGCCCTCTGAGAACTGACAGTCACCGTGGTCAGGATGTTCAAAACAAAACTGTATGAACTTAACATTTACTACAAGCTCTCTTAAGGAAGAGTCAGATCCTGTGTCCTTTAGTTTTAAGGGGGTCTTTGACTCCCAGCCCACAGCAACCTCTCCATCAAGATTCCTTCCCTTTCATTTTCATCTCCTTCTTCTTCCTCAGTGTATGTATTTTCTACAAATTCTTCCTAGAAACCTGTACTCATTGGATAACCTCCTTTGGCAACCCATAGGCCATTTATCTCATTCACTTCTTTGTATGTATGTGTGTATGTGTGTGCATGCCTATGTGTATGTGTGTGTGCCTATGTGCATGTGTGTGTGCCTATGTGCATGTGTGTGTGGGTGTGCCTGTGTGCATATGTGTGTGCCTATGTATATGTGTGTGTGCCTATGTATGTGTGTGCCTATGTGCATGTGTGTGTGCTTACGTATATGTGAGTGGGGGTGCCCATGTGCATGTGTGTCTGTGTCTATCTGCATATGCATGTGGCTCCTCAGATTGATGTTGGGTGTCTTCCTCAATAGTTTCCCACCTTACTTACTTATTATTATTATTATTATTTTTTTTTTGAGACAGGGTTTCCCACTAAACCTGAAGCTTTATGAGAGGGATGCACTGCCTGGCCAGCAAACCCTAAGCATCCCTCCGTCTCTACCTCCACAGTGCTGACACTACAGGTATGCAACTCCATGCCTAGCTTTTTACATGTGCTCTTGGGATTGAACACAGGTCCTCACACATGCAAGTCAACCACTTTACTAACTGAACAATCTTTCAGCCCCTGATTTCTAATTTCTTTTCCTCTAATTGGAACATAGGTCCCTTGGAAATGGGGCTTGGTCTCCTAGATGCCCCCATTCATCTATCTGCAGAACAGGTCCCCAAGCATCCAGGTTAGTTCTTGGAGGCCGGTAGCTCCACTCCCGGCTAGACACTAATAGCCTGGACTAAAGAGAGGACATTCTCGGGGATGAAGAAGCCCTCTGGCCCCTGCAGGGAGCCCAGAGCCCAGACTCTTTTTAGATAACTGGAATCATCCAAAATCTCTCTCTGCAACAGCTTAAACAGTCAGAAAGACCTGGGGCATTCAGTCACTCTTTCCAGGGCCTTGACAGCCAGAGGTAGCCAGTCCAGTCTCTCCCCCAGCCCCAGGGCTGCAACTGAACGATGTTGGCTGCTTAATAAAACCAGCACCGATGCTAAGCCCTAACTCCACTGGAGACACGGCCCTGCGCCCCTCAATTCCATTACCATCTCACACCTTAATGCAGCCATATTTTTGGAAAGCCAATATGTGCTGAGTAGCTTATTGGTATGCAGCTCTGGCTGGGGGTAGGGGCTCCTGGGAGGGGGCTCTGCAAAGGGGATGTAATTAAGCCTCAGCATGTTCGATATATGCCCCAAAAGGCAGGCAGTCAGGGGTATGAGGATAAGAACGATGGATTATCTAGAAACAGTTTGTGTGCCAGAAAGCTTGACCATGGGTTCCCACCCTTGCTCACCCCAGGCCCCCAGATAAGCAGAATAGGGCCACCCACCCATCTTTTGGGTCTCTAACTTCTCACTTCCCAAGCAGGTTCTATTGGCAGTTCTCCTCAGATAAAATACATCATCATTTGCTCCATTAGAAAATAAATGTATGGCTATATTATGGGATTTGCATTCCATTACCTTGGTTTGCATGCCATAAAACATTTATTACACCCTTGGGCTAAAGTCTTAATAATGACTGGGTGCACAGCACTAATGCGGTGCTGGTCTTGCTCGGGAACCAGAGATTAATGACTTTTGATGTCACCCAGCTAATAGTTGTGCTCACCAATTTGTCCCATCAGAAGACATTAGAATCAGGCCTTGTGTGAGGGCGGGGGGTGGGGGGGACGGCCACTCTTTAGCTTTAGCAGGGTAGTTGGGGTTCCCCATTTCTGCTTCCATACCTGATCTTAATCAAAATGAAATCTCAGAGTCAGCCTCTTCAATCCTGGTTAGGTGCCCCCCCTCCCAGCCCCTCAGCCTTGGGCAAGTCCTCACCCTGGTGTGAAAGTTACAATTAGACCTTTAAATGCCTGTGTTGGGCTAGCCAGCAGTGGCAGTTGCTGTAACAGCAGTGTGTGTGTGTGTGTGTGTGTGTGTGTGTGTGTGTGTGTGTGTGTGTATGCACGTGTGCAAGTATGTAGATGTCTATATACAGGATGCAGATACACACCCACACTTGTCTTCTGTTATTTGTTGCTACACCTGGACTCTCACAGAAGCCTGTCAGCCCAGAATGGGAACATGGAAGCCTTCTTCACCCCACAGCCATATCTAAGGACAGCATCATCTGTTAGGGGGACAGGGCTGGGAGGTGAGCTAAGCAAGACTGTTGGGTATTGTATCATAGGTCCTTGTGACCTCACCCATCTTGGTTGAAACAGTTCCCTGGGCTAGGTCTTGGGGAACGATGTGGTTTGTGGGTTGTTGTGATTCTCTGTAGGGTCCCAGGCTGGGATTATCTTCTACTTCTTTTGTTCAAGGCTGTGGTCAAGATATGACCAATCAGCTAATACGCATTCCTTTCTCTCTCTCTCTCTCTCTCTCTCTCTCTCTCTCTCTCTCTCTCTCTGTGTGTGTGTGTGTGTGTGTGTGTGTGTGTGCGCGCGTGTGTGTATGTGATCTCACCCAGGTCTCTGGGTTCCCTGCTGTAGTGATGGAGTAGATGGCTATGCAGTGGACAGCTTGTAGAATGGTCAGAGGCTGTGTAGGCTTGGCAATGAGCCCAGTGGGGGTGGGGAACCTGTTTATAGTGACCTGGCTCTGAAGTAAGCTCAATTTTATATGCAGGCCCAAAGAACATTTGCATGGCTGCAAAAGAGATACTGAATGTCCCAGAGAAGCAACCTCTGGGACAGGGTGGGGGGAGGTGGGGGCAATGCCCTCTGTCAGGCCCAGGACCTTACCGAGATCTGTCAAAAACACCACTGAAGTGCACACCATTCAAGGCTTCTCAGTCAGCAGCATTTAGCCCCGTGGAAGGCCATGTGTCATGGACAACTGTCCCCTTGAGTGGTTGTAGGCGTATGTGTGGAAATCTACTTCCTCATCCTTTTTGAACATTTACATATCAGAATATACATTATCGCATTAGGCCTCACTTTCCTTTGATTTCGCCCTTATGTTGCAGTACGGTCAATATATCGATTTTTAAAAAATTACGTGGATAAGTTGGTGATATTATCTCTGCTTTCCATTCTGAGATGGTAAATGGGGTGTGACAGAACCTGGTAATAAAAGGAGGCCACAGTTCCCACGAGCTGGGGCTCATAGCTGGAATTCTACCAGCATAGAGAATCGCAGGCCTTGGCTGCTTCCTCTGAAGTGTATCAGCTTTTCCATCACTTGTAACTAAATATATGACAGAAGCAAGGGAGGAGAGGCTCGGTGGGCTCATGGTTAAGGGGCTTACGGTGAAGGGAAGGGCATGCTAGCGCCCAAGGCAGCAGCTTCCCCATGAGATTCCATACATCTCAATGTATGGGAAGTAGAAGTGGAGCTATGACCCTTATGACCCTTGGGAGCTGGAGAGATGGTTCAGCAGTTAAGAGCATTTGCTGCTCTTGCAGAGGACCTGTTTGGTTCTCAGCACTCACACTGCGGGGCTCACAACTGTCTGTCATTGCAGCACCAGGAGATCCAATGCCCTTTTCTGGACTCCATGAACACTCACATACACATGGCTTGTGCAACGCCCCCCCCCACTTGTCTACACACACTAAAAATAATAAATACAAATGTTGGGGGTGGGAGAGAAGGCCCAGGGGTTAAGAGCACATGCTGCTCTTGCAGAAAAGTTCAGTTCCCAGCATTTACCCCAGGAGGTGGGTTACAGCTGTAACTCCAGCTCCAGAGGATCCAGCACCTCTTCCGGACTTTGTGGTACTGGCACCCACACAGGCCCGTTTAAATAAATTCATATTTTATAAGTATAAAATAAATAAATAAATAAATAAAATCTTTAACGGACCCTCCCCAACATTTCCTCCAGCTATACCCTACTTTATAAAACTTCTATAACTTCTCCTAACAGTGCCACCAGCTGGGGACCAAATGCTCAAAAGTGATCTTATATAAGGGACTTTTATATGTTCACACATTCACTGAGGAAGGTACTTCCTGCGGCTTCAGCCCATGCCCCACCCAAGGCTGCTTCACTTCCACAGAGCAATGGAAATGCCGGGTCACACCCATTTGCCACTTTGCTTCTTGACTGTCTCAGGACTAATCATGCCACTTGTGTCCTAGTAGATAGACTCCCTAAGGACCGCCTTTCATGACCCTGATCAGGCCCATTGAAAGGACACTGATGTGGCCAGCTGACCCACAATACACAAATCCAGGGTTGCAGGACTCCTATGGGCAAACACCAGGAAAGGGTCTGGACTACAGAAGGATGGTGCTGGAAGCCTCTGCACTCAGCTTCAGAGAGTTGGGGCCACAGCGGGGACCGTAGACTAGAGGAGGCTCAGCAAAGCCAAGGCTAGCCAGAAACAAAATTAGTGTGGGGGAAAAAAAATCAATGGAAAAAAATTAGCCTGGGGCTATTTAAAAAGTTATTGGAGCCGGGCGGTGGTGGCGCACGCCTTTAATCCCAGCACTTGGGAGGCAGAGGCAGGCGGATCTTTGCAAGTTTGAGGCCAGCCTGGTCTACAAAGCGAGTCCAGGACAGCCAGAGCTGTTAAACAGAGAAACCCTGTCTCGAAAAACCAAAAACAAAAAAAAAATAAAATAAAATAAAAAAATAAAAAGTTATTGGAAGTTCATGGGCTGGAGAGATGGCTGTGAAGTTAAGAGCACTGGTTGTTTTCCAGAGGACCCCAGGTTCAATCCCCAGAACCTATTTGGTGGCTCACAATCAACTATAACTCTAGTTTCCAGAGGTAACAAGCCTCTTTCTGGCTTCTGTGGGCACCAGGCATAGACATGGGGTGCACATATACACACAGGAAGCAAAGCACTCATACACAGGAAAGATAACAACAATTTAAGAAGTTGCTGGGAGTCCAAAGGTAAGTTCTGATAAAGGAAACCATCTTGGGTGGTGAAGTTGTGACTTCAAGGCTCCTTCTATAGCCAGGAAGCACCTTTGTTAATGGGAGGATTGAGCCTAGAGAGCAGGGTTTTGGTCCATCCATGGAGGACAGCTCTGTGGAAGGTGACTAAGGGAAAGTCAGCTGCTCTTGGTAGATGTGCCTGCCTGTCACGGTCTTGGATGTGTTTCTCTGGACAGAGTCCCTTTCACCCCATCCGAGGCTGGATAGAAGGATGTGATGCCAGCCCTCCATATGTCTAGGGTTTTACAAATGGGAGAAATGATCTATTTCAAGTTTCTGTTTTGAGACAAGGTCCTAAGTAATGGAGGCTGGCCTTAGAATCACTATATAGCTGATGCTAGCCTTGAACTCTTGATCTTCCTGTCTCAGTCTCCCAGTGCTGGCATTACAGGAATGTGCCACCACATTGTCTATTTAGTTTTTAAAAAAAGAAGTGGCTAGTCAGGGCCTGGAAGATGGGTCAGTGGTTAATATGAATATTCATATTGCAGAGGACTGGAGTTCAGTTCCCAGCACCCTGGTTGGGCAGCTCACAACTACTTGAAACTTGGGCTTCAGGGGGTCTACTTCCCTCTCTGGCTTCCTTGCGTATCTACATGCACATGCACTTGTATACACACACACACACACACACACATAAATAAATATATATATATTTTTAGAAAAGTGATTCACTTGGTACTTGCTGCATTTTATTTGCGTACATGTATATGTATGTATGTATGTGTGTGTGTGTATGTGTGTGTGTGTGTGTGTATGTTTTAGTTCAAGGGAAGTATGAATTAAACCTCCTTTTAGGGTCAGTGTCTTTGCCACAGATTTCTCTGAACTCAAGCTGCCTAGGTCCTTATTCTAGCCCTACTACCCAGTATCTAGGTAACCTCCCAGGCAAATTCCTTAATCTCTCTGAGCCTCGAAACTCAGGAGCCTCATGGCTCCCTTCCATTTCCTGGTCACTTCCTCACTCCTGGGGTCACTTCCCAAATAAACTGCTTGCCCACCTCCTCATTTCAGAAGCTGCCCCTGCCAAGTGAAGGAAGACTAATTATGTGATCAAAGTGAGATCATTTTCCACGGTTGGCCTCCATGCAGTGCGTAAGTATCCACTAGCAAGGCCCACGCACAGCCCAGAACGTACCAGAACATTTGCTTCATTAGGAATCAGCTCTCCCCTCCGGCTCAGGAGATGATGGACCGCTACCCCCAACACAGAAGGTCTTGTAGGTAAGAGCTTGGTGACATGACCTCCCTCCGGCTTCTCTCACCAGCCGTCTGTTCCTGATAACCCCCACCCACGCACCAGAGTGGCTCTGACTTGATATTGCAGGACGCTGTCACTTGAAATTAATTGCAACTAATTAAAAATGATCCGGTTAGGACAATCGCACAATGGCGCTCCGGAGACCGCTTCATTCCCAGAGGTTTGGTGGCATTTGTGGCTGCTGCAGCCCGGGTCTGCCGGATGGGGCCATATATCATCATGTCATTTTACATTGTTATTTCTCTGAAAGCCGCAATTTAAAAGAGACTCAGATGAACCATGAGCAACTTCGTGCTAAAAAGAAAAATGTTACTGTCCAAGATCTGAAAAATATAACTTATAGGCTCAAAGCAGCCTCTTGACATGAAAAGCAGTCTTAAGTTGGTGCTCTGATTTGCATATAATATATAATGTTGTAGACAAAGGGCCCACAAAGCAGGCAGTGGCTTTGGAGCATCGATCCTCTGCCCCTTTGTTCAAATTGGGTCACCTTCTGTCCCTGGTCATTATTTCATCCCAGCCATTCCTCACATAAGGTGATGGGTTGGCATCTAACCCACTGTGTTCTGGAGACACCTCCCCAAGTTCCTAGAGGACCCAGGGTTCCTCCCCTTGGTTTGGAAGGTATATTCTATTTGGCCTAAACTGAGCTCAGAAGCAGCAGTGGTCAGGGGCAGATCACTTCTCAGGCATTGACAGTGGGCAGGGGGTGGGGATTGGCTAGAATTTGAGTGATGCGCTGTGCTAAGCTGCTGAGTAGCCCCCATACCTCCACGGGAGGGAGGAAAGGCAGTTGGAGTGCATTTCAGCATTGTGTTTTTGAGATAATAGCCTTTCATGTCATCTATGAATCTCTCCTCACAGGGGAGGACAGAAACAGGCTTTTTCTTTTTAAAGATTTACTTATTTATGTATTTTATATTCATGGATGTTTTGTCTGCATGTACATCTGCACACCAGAAGAGGGCATTGGATCCCAAGGCATTACAGTTACAGATGGTTGGGAGCTGCCATGTGGGTGCTGGGAATTGAACCCAGGTCCTCTGGAAGAGCAACCAGTGCTCTTAACCATTGAGCCATCTCTCCATCCCAGAAGCAGGCTTTTGAGCAGAAGAATGTGTGTCTAAAAAGCAGCTATCACTAATACTTTTTAAAAAATGCTCTGACTCCTTTTATATTTTCTTAAAAACAAACACAAACAAACATAACAAATCTCTGTAAAATCAAGACAAGAAGTTAAAAAAAAAGAAACATTAGGACAGACACAGCAATGCATGCCTGTAATACTAGCACTTGGGAGGCTGAGGCAGGAGGATTTGGGATTCAAGGCTAGCCTCAGGTACAAAGTAAGTTCCAAAATAGCTTGGGAGTATATAGCCAGAACCCATTGCAAACAACATTTTAAAAACAAACAAAAATTTAAAGATCAAGTATTTAAAATTATCTGAGTATGGTGGCATGGGCCTGTAATTCTTGTACATGGGAGGTAGAGGCAGGAGGACAAATAACTACCTAGACAGATAAGCATCAAGGGCAGGTAAATCCAGCAAGCAGATGTACAAACCAATTTTTCCTTGTTTTTTTTTTTTTTTTTTTAGGTTTTTCAAGACATGGTTTCTCTGTATAACAGCCCTAGCTGTCCTGGACTTGCTTTGTAGACCATGCTGGCCTTGAATTTACAAAGATCCGCCTGCCTCTGCCTCCCAAGTGCTGGGATTAAAGGCGTGTGTGTGCCACCACTGCCCGGCCTCCTTGTTTTTATATTGTGTCTTTGTGTGTGCCTGATGTGTCCAAATGACTGTGTGTGTGAGAGCAAGCACGTGTGTGCATATGTGTGTGTGTATGAAAATTTGTGCATGTGTAGAGATAAGAGGACAACCTCACGGATCAGCCCCTGCCTTCCACTTTGAGACAAGGTGTCTTTTTTTCCTTTTCATTTTTTTTTTCTCTGCTATGTACCTAGGCCAACTGGCCGGCAAGCTTCTAGAAATCCTTCTGTCCCCTGCCTCTAGCTCCCTGAAGGAACAGTAGGATTAGAGGTAAAAGTGCTACCTCATATGGCTTTCTGGGGACAAAACTCAGATCTTCATTCACACTTGTCATCTTCTTCGTCCCGAACAAAGTTTTCTTTTCTGTTCTGTTCTTTTCTTTGTTTTTGTTTTTGTTTTCACACACAGGGTTTCTCTGTGTAGTCCTGGCTGCCCTAAAACTCACTCAGTAGATCAGGCTGGCTTTGAACTCACAGAGATCCAACTGCCTCCACCTCCCAAGAGCTGGGATTAAAGGTGTGCACCACCACACTCAGCTTACAGTTAGTCATCTGTAAGGATTCTGACTATTGCCTTCTCTTTGCCTTTCCGCAATCCCTGTCATCCTACAAACGGAGTTGTTCTGTGGTAGATGTGAGGATGGGCTGGTAGGAAAAGTAACACTGTAGGTCACGGGGCAGGTTACATAGAGGTCCGGCTGGTGCTAGAATAATGCAGCCATCTCTGGCTTGCAGAACCCATGTTTCTTTTGGACTTGACCTTGCTTATCAGCCCCATTTGGCTCATATACACCTACAGAGTCTCATAAGCTTAGGAGAGGAAAGGGCACTGAGATAGGCAGTCCATTGCTGGCTTCGTGCCCTGTTCAGGTGTTCTTGCTGTGTTCTCAAAGCATGATTCTGGAACCAGCAACATTAAGAGGATGTGGGAACTTGCTAGAAATACCAGCTTTCTAGTCTTACATAAGAAAAAAGGAACTGTTGGGGTGAGGGCCCAGTAATCTGCGTCTTAACAGTTCACCAGCAAATTGTGACTGTAGTAAAGTTTAAAGATCAACTGCCCACATTCACTCAGACTAAGCAACTATGGAAGAGACTTGTCTTGACACCACAGGGACTCCTAAAGGTGAGCAACAATCCGGAGCCCTCAAAAGGGTCTTAAAAAACCCAGGGTACAAGATCTTTAGAGGCTCTTAGAGCCCAGTGGGTTCCAAGCCCCTTGACTGGATTCCACCTAAACCCTGACCTAATTTACTCTCTGCCTCATTTTATTAATTGGCCTAATCAATAGATAAAGTTTTATAAAGCATAGGCTGGGATGGGAGTGTTTCAGGCTCTGGCTGTATCTGTTAAGCACAGCATATCTTCCCAGCAGAAAGACGGCTGTACTGTTTCCTCAGCCCTCTCCTCTTTCCTGGATGGCTATTCAGGTTGGTGTGGCCATGGGTCATGAAGAAATGGGGACCTCCAAGCGTCATTGCCCTACATACTTCCAAGGGGTGCCATTGTGTAATGCAGCATCTGTCCAACCACTAGTGGCAACCCTGAGACCCCATATTTCATATCTGTGGTTCAGAAAGGAAGAGACTCCCTCTTTCCCACCCTCCATCTCCTCTTAGTGGACAGGAAGCTCTGCAAATGTGTCTGCCAGAAGGGTGACAGGGCTTTTGTAGGTGTCTGCCTATTTTCCAGCAAGCCCTACAGCCCTGGGAGTCTCCAGAGTGCATTTCTTGCCACTGTCCTGGCTCCTGCTGACTCTGTGCCCCTTGTGGTGGGTACAGATCATTTGGACATCAGCACCCACCCTTCCCTCACTTCCTCCCTGCCTCTGTTCAGGTGCCATGCCTGGGTGGCAGCCCTCCATCCATCCCAGTCACTCAGAGGCCTCTGAAAGTATGCCTGCCAATATAACGCATGGCCTGTTGAGGAGAAGTGACATTTTGAATAGTGCACACTTCCCAGGGAGCATTCATCCTCAGTCAGCCTCATGATAAATAAATATATTTGGCATCTGAAGTCAGAAGCAATGCCACACAGACTGAAGGCTTATATGCACATACCATGGGCTGGGGTGACTTGGTGGAGGCAGGATGCGAGAGAAATGGGGAGAGAGAAGACCCTGGGGCCAGATTTGGGGGCACATTTATTCCCTTTCTTCCTGGTATCTCTAGGGAAAACAGGAAACAGAAGGAGGCTGTTCCCCTCAATACCCAAACCACAAAAGGGTCCCTACTTCTTATGCCTCCCCCTGCTTCTCACCTGTCCCTCTGCCCCTCCCGAACCCCAGGACCCATCTTGATTACCCATAACAGTGCCCTAAACAAAGTATTTATAAGGCTTACTATGTTTGTCTTCCCGCTCCTATTAATAAAGTCTGGGAATGTGGGGAAGAAATATGGGCGGGTGACAGGGTTTTTAATGACGCCTCACCTTAAATGCATTTTAAAATATGTAAATCAATAAAAAAATTATTTGTAATAGCAGCCTAAGAGTGCTGGTTAGCCTGGCGCAGAGTGAAATGCATGCTACAAGCCCTATTACCATACATCCTGGGAGCTGTAGTTAGGATTAATCTGTCAAAGGGGATGGTTTAGTGTTGATGAATATGACATGTGACCATTAACGATGTTGATTTTATCTCCCGAGATTAGCATGATTTACTTCGGATGGATAATAATGTCATTTGCTTGATGCAGGAGATCTGTTTACGAGCTGATTAAATTGTAAGGCCTTGCCTCATTTCATGCTATTTGGTTTACAGCTTCATTACCACAATCACAAAAGCTGGGGAAATGTCCCACTCTCCATGTCACAATAAATCATTGCCTCACATTGCAGGGATGGATTTGAGCGGTTCTGCCCAGCACGGGCCATTCCTGGCTCCCCACTAATCTACGATCCAGAATATTTTAGGAGGATCTTTGGGAACATGAGAGCAAGATGGGGCAGGGATCTGGGTGGATCTTTTCCCTGCGATGAAGAAAATGCTCATGTAATTAGGTGTAAAAAATTACCTTATTATTTAGACAGTGAAGTCACTGTTTTTGTTGCAAGAGATGATCACCAGAAATGCACAAAAGAGTGACTCCTTGAGAAACCAGAGCAGGCATGGAGACAAATGTCACTGTTACCCATGATCCTTTGTTCTGTGAGAGGAGCTGTCTGCCGGCAAGGTGTGCCGGATGCTGTACCTAGACTCTTGCCCCTGCCATGCCAATTTCTTCCAAGTGGAGTGAGAGAAGTGAGTGTAGCCCGTCACTCTAGGCACCTCTGGGTGGGGAGTGGGAGGTGGAGGGGCTGAAGCAGCACTTGGCACATGGGGATCCTTTTACTCCATCCAATCTTCGTACCCAGCAGGTGGTCATTGTCTAGTTCATGTGGGGAAAGGAGGAGGCATGTGTGATAGGAGATAGGGCCATGTGCCACTTTCCAAGCTGTAGGTTAGGAAACATGGAGCTCAAATGACTGCCCATATGCCTAGAATGTACACAGGGCTTTGAGTTCCTGACACCTGCTGGGTTTTGCTCTTATCTCACAAGGTTGGGACCATTGCTGGCAGCTTAGGTTATAGATGGGGAAACTGAGTCCTGGAGACCATGTGGCCAAGGTCACAGAGTTGGAACTGGAACCAAGAAAGTGGGGTTCTACACAGTGCCCATCTTCTGTTGATGCAGACCCTGCTGTTGGCCACAGAGGAGTCCTCAGGGTTCTGGCTTCTGGCTCTGGGACTTAAGCATGTGGCCCAGAATGGGTCTTGTTCATTGGCATCAGAGCACTGGGACCAGCCCTCTAGGGGGAGCCTCAACAGAATCAAAGAGGCTACAAGGTGGCATCTTCAGTAGCACTTTAGGAAGAGAAAACAGTTGTCTCACAGGGTGAAGGTGACTCTTTGGCTGAATCCAGCCTCTCCCTAAAACAGGTGAGTAAGGTGTCATGGGGAGTAAACGCAACCCACTGAAAACCCTGCAGAAGAGGGAATGTCATTCCGAAGGTCTACATTATTACTTCCGAGCTTGGGACCTGGGTCTCAAGTGTGTGCAGCATGCAACCTGAACCCAGAACCCATCATTGTCCCCTCAGCACAGAGGTCAGCCACCTGGAGCTATGTTGATGACCACTGTCTCTGCAGCTCAGACACCGGTGTTTCCTGAATTCCGTGAGCCTCCTTGTCACACACCTTCCCAGGCAATCTCAGTCACTTTGTGCCACTCCACTTAGCTTCCCAATCTCTTGGTCGTTTATTTGGCTCTTTGGTCATTAACCATACAGTCACACACAAGCCTGAACTCTTGGTCAGGCTTTCATCTACTTAACCATCCTGTATCCCACCAGCCCTAGTGTTGCCAGGGATAAAGATCTTGGAGGAGGCAGCCCCCTCTTCAGTCTATTGGCCGCTTAAGTGATCTGTCAGCCAGTCTGGAATGCTAGCTGTTTGATGGGCAGCCTTCCTCTCATCCTAGCAGGTACTAGTCCTAGCTCTGAACTCTCCTAGCGAACAACAGCCTGGTCTTCAGAGGGTTTAGGAGACCCTGAAAGATTCCAGGAGGGGTCGCCCTTGAGCTATGATGGAAGGCTGCAGCGTAGGACCCCTCGGGTTCCTCTCCAGGCTTGTTCCAAAGAGGGCTCTGTTCAGGCCTTCTAAGATGTGGGGTGGGGACATGGTGTGTGCTCCTGAGAACATTGAGGTCTCTGTGTCTTATGCTCACTACACTTTCCTGATGATAGTGGAGACACATCCCCAACTTACAAATAATTGCACACATGTATACACGCACTCACACACCCACTCACGCAGTGCCACTTGGGGCTGTCCCAAGGCAAGCATGCTTTTCCACTGAAGCCAAGCTCCATAGCCGGACACAAATGCCCAGGGATCCATTGCACAGTTCTCTTTGACACCTCCCCTCCTGCTCAATGCCCACACAGCCCTCCACATCCCAGCACCCCAGTAATGCTTTGGCTCCATAGAGATGCATAGCTCCTACAGCTCCTGCTGGGGGGTTGGTGCATTCCCCAAGTCTGAGGACACTTGGGTCTCAGCACTTTTATCCCTGCAGGCTGTGATGCCTCTATCTGCCTGCCCATTTCTGGTCCCCTGGGCTATCACCGCCACTCCGCTCACTCCATATCTGACATTTGTTCCTCACATAGCATCTTGAATGAAAGTCGAGTGTACAGTCCGACACAGAGACCTTGCATGTTTGGTGCCCAGAGTCCTCAACCCCTGCCTCCTGCCTGGCCCTCTTGGCTCCTGGGGGTGGGATATAGATGCCTTAGTGGGGTCCATCCAGGTACCCCAAGGTGTGTCTAAGCAGTGAGGTGGTGTGAGGAGCTAGGAACTCAGCAACAGTGTGGAAGAGCTGCTAGAGAAAAGAAGAGCGGGGTGAAGGCAGGCAAGAGGGCATCTCCTCTGTGGGCTGGAGATGTTTCTTGAATAGGACATGAGATTCTTGTCTCTGTCAATTATCCATCCATTGCTATAATCAAAGACCCCCAGGTTTCATGACTTTGAAGCACTAGCATTTATTTTGTTCCTTAATCTCCAGTTGGGATGTGGCTTGGTAGGCAAGGTTCGCCGCCTCAGTTCTACTCAGAATCAGATGCGGTGGCCCCAAAGCAGGGCAGGAATTGCTGGGACCTTGTTTCCTCCAGGCCGACAGTGAATGAGGCCTTGACAGGAGCAGATGGTGGGGCCACACGCACGTGTTTGCTTGGCTTCTTCACAGTGTGATTACTGGGGTGAGGAGAGCACACCGTGGGGTACATGGACGGTACTGGCAGGTTAGAGTACAAGCAGTGAGAGGCCCGTTTGCTTTGCCCTCAGCCTTAGTCCAGCTTTTCTTCTCTCTGTCTCTGGGGACAAACCACCCTCACCGCACTTCAGCTCTCTTTTCCCTGCTGGGGCTCTCACATGTATATCTCCAGTGTCCATCTCAGGCAGGCATCAGGAACATAGGGGCTCGTGCCTGGAAGAAGTCTTGACACAAGAGAAGTTGAGGCAGGAGAATTTCAATGAGTTTAAGGCTGGCTTGAGCTATGTAGTGAGTCCTAGACCAGCTTGGGCTACAGAATGAGACCCTGTCTCAGAGTAGCACCACCAGGGCTGGAGAAAGGGCTCAGCCATTAAACGTCCATGCTGCTTTTGGTGAAACCTCAGTTCATTTCTTGGCACCCGCTGGCAACTCACAACCGCCCATAACTTCAATATATCAATAACCACATATATCAATACCCGAGGGAGACACTGGGCTGATGTGAGCAGTTGTGTCTGGGGGGGGGGTCCTCTTGATCCCCAAGGCAACTTTCCCTTTGCTCTCTCCGGTGGCCACTGTCCTTCTCCCAGGACAGCTCACCTTGCTTCCTCACATTCCCACAGAACCGTCCTCTCTTGGCTTGCTCTGTGGTTCTGACTGTGCCCAGCCCACTTCTTCTCTCTGAGCTCCTGGGGTCCAGATCGGTGTCTGTCTCTTGCCTCCCACTCTTCTACCCCATCATGTCATTCCTCTGCTCGAGGATCCTTGATAGCTCTCAAGTGGCTGTCAAAGAAGGGGACGCCATCTGTCCAGCCTCCTTGGCTTAGCTCTCACTAGTTCCTCCTCCTCCATTCCCATATTTTCACTTTTTATTTTTTTTTTTTTGGTTTTTCGAGACAGGGTTTCTCTGTGTAACAGCCTGGCTGTCCTAGACTCACTTTGTAGACTAGGCTGGCCTCGAACTCACAGAGATCCGCCTGCCTCTGCCTCCCAAGTGCTGGGATTAAAGGCGTGCGCCACCAGCACCCGGCTCATATTTTCACTTTCTACCCACCAAATGTCTGCCCGTCATGGAAGCTGCCCCTGATGATTTCCACATCTTCCTGCTGGGATGAGCGCTTGAACATATACTTGTCACACCCCTTGTCACAGCCTAAGGCAGTAGCTGTTTCTAAGGTCACAGCACTGGACAGCCATTTGAAGACTGGGACTATATGTCTTGGTTACCTTTCCTCTACCTCCATGCCAAAGACAAGGCTATGTATACAGTGGGTGTTCAACACAGGCCTTCCGGTGGGCACTCACTTTCCAGGGCTGGAGACTCAGCCCTCTGCCAGGCTCTGGCCTTCTTCCTACAGGCAAACAGGCTGTCTTTCTTCGTGCCTTGTGGGATTCCACAGGGAGGTACCCTTCCCAGACTTTCTGCATTTGGAGCAGCAGCTCCTAACATTATGTAGGCTCCAGGGCATGGAACCAGTGAGTAAAACAGACTATCAGAAATAGTAAGGCTGAATTGCCTTTCATCTTAGCCAGAACACTTGTTGGCCATGTGACTTCAGGTATGTTACTTAACCTTTCTGGGCCTCAGTTTCTATGATATGATATGATATGATATAATAATGAATATCTTCTAGGCAGTCAGAAAGATAATGTTAAACACATTTAGTAAAGTGCTTAATGTGAAGAAAATACTTATTAAATGGCAATTATAATTATAATATTTCTTCCCAGGGACTGTGGCAAGACAACCCTAGGGCAGGCTGTGTTCTAGGCCTGGCCCACCGGAATCCTTGCTATAGGGGGCAGAGGAACAAAGTCAGAGATGTGTATTGTCACACTGCCCCTTCCCCCACCTTCCCTAAGCAATTTGCAGGATGCATCCAGAAGGTGCAGAAGAGGAAGCTGGTACTTAGTACTTGGTAGATGGGAGGGAGGGGCTGGGTTAAATCATATCTTGACAGTTCCTTATCTGTAGTCAAGGGTCCAGTGTCAGAGGTACAGAGCAGGCAGGCTGTAGGACTCCCATGTAGCTGAAGTTTCCCCATATGAACTGGGATACCAGAATCAATCACCCTGCAGTGATTCTGAGTGGTATGTTTGTTGTAGTGTAAAGAATCTAGAACAGGGTTAGGAAAGGACGTTACACACTCTTTATAAATGGTCACTCGTTGAGTTCCTGGCAGCAGTTTTGTCCCTTCCTCACTAGCAGGGAGGTGACTTTTGCTTCTATGGCCCTGTAGCAAGCTGGTAAATGTCCAGAAAATTGCTCTCTGGGAAATGAATGCTTTCTTTTTCTGTTACAACTTTTGCCAATTGCCTTAGTGTAAATTCTTCTAGCTTGATCAATTTACCAATATAACACCACTGAATAAGGCACAGGGGACGACATGCCCAATTGGCGTTTGGGTCAGTAGAGCTGATTCTGGCACACCACTGGGTGGGGACTGACCTCTGTGTTTGGGGGAAAAGGCTAATGTGTGGCTTCCACATAACAAGAAGTAAAGGCCAGTATGCTGCACAGTGAAGCATGCAATGGTTTCAAAGTAAATCCTAGCTCTGCGCCCTTTTGGCTGTGTGACCTTGAATAAGTCATTTCACCTCTGCCATGCTTCAGTTTTCTCATCTGAAAAGTGGGGCTGATCACAGTTCTGAGGGTCAGGTGATGGTGAATCCTGGCCTGTGGGTTGACCTAAACATACTGTTAACCACACAGAAGATTTGGAATGTCCTTGTGATCATAAATTAGAAAGGAAAACATAGCATTCCTCAGGGGTATTCTCTATACTTGCTTATTTTCAATTGAATTCTTGAATTTTCTTCAAGATTGGAACTATGCATTTAGACGGGCCATGGCACATCTGGGGCTCTTTAAGAATGGTTGCAGTTTCTCAGACTTCCCTTATCCCCCTCAAAGGCTTTAGGACCTCTGGCATGGAAAAGTGTAGATTTCCCATCTCACAGGAACCACCCGAAGGATTCTGCAAGAGAGGAAGGGATTGGACAGTGTAAGAACAAAAATGGCAGGGGCATCAGAGGGCAGCTGAGAGTCTAGCATGTTCCTCCCTTCTTGGCATCCAAAGCTGGAGAATTCTTCCAGAAGAGGAAATCCAAGAGGCTTCCTTTCCCATTGTCCCTTCTCAAGGGACCAGTGGTAGCCTGTCCCTCTGTCCCTGCTTGCTTCTCAGTCTTATAGCTCCTAGCCTGTGTTGCTCTTTCCCAAGTGGTCCTCCTCTTGCCTCACCCTGGGGGTCCCTGAAGAGGAGTGCTCCATGGGTCACTGTTGGGTGAGTGACAGGGCATAATTGGAACTGTCACCCACCCCATCACTTCCATGATCAGAACTATGACTTGTCTTCTTCTGTGTTGTGTTTTGTTTCCTGAGGTCAGTCTAAAGCTGACCCTGGTGGACCTCTATGTTGAATGGGAGGCTGTGCTTGAGGTTCTTGTCCATAACACAGAGGAAGGAGGCAGAGTGTTTTTTTTTTTAATAGAACTTTTTTTAAAACTGTTATTTATTTATTTATTATGTATACAGTATTTGGTCTGCATATATGCCTGCAGGCCAGAAGAGGGCACCAGATCTCACTGGAGATAGTTGCGAGACACCATGTGGTTGCTGGGAATTGAACTCAGGACCTTTGGAAGAGCAGCTAGTGCTCTTAATCTCTGAGCCATCTCTCCAGCCCGAGGCAGAGTGTTTTACAAAGTTTTTTCCTTTCCATCAGCCCAGGTTTTTAATTTTATATATTTTTGTGGGGGTGGGGATTAGATCTAGAGCCTCAAAAATACTGAATAAGCGCTTCACCAAGGAACTTTACCCTTACCCCCTTTAATTTATTTTAAGCTGTGTTGCCCAAGTTGGTCATGAGCTCATGACACCTCCCACACCCCCAAACTCAGCCAACTGAGTAGCTGGGAGTATATGCATGTACTCCTATTCCTAGCTTTTTCCTTTTTAAAAATGATGTATTTTTAATGTACATTAGTGTTTTGCCTGCCTGTGTATCTGTGTGAGGGTGTTAGGTCCCCTCAAACTGGAATTATAGACAGTTGTGAGACAGCTGCCATATAAGAACCTGGGTGTTCTGGAAGAGGAGTTGGTGCTCTTAACTGCTGAGCTGTCTGTCTCTCCAGCCCCTTCTTTTCTTTATAATCCTTGTGTATGTGTGTTATGTGTGTGATGTATCTGTATATGTATGATTACAGGTGCATATGTGCCATGATGGGAGTGTGGAGGTCAGGGGACAACCTCAAATGTTAGTCCTTGCCTTCCAACTTGTCTGAAACAAGGTCTGTAGTTCACTGCTGTGTATTCCAGGAGAGCTGGCCTGGGAGCTTTTGGGGGTTCTCTCAGACTGCCCTCCCACCTCACTAGAGGAGTACTGGGATCATTACCCCATCCAACTTCACGTGGTTTCTGGGGACTTGAACTTAGGTCCTTACATTTGGGCCACAAGTGCCTTATCTACCTAGCTATCTCCCTTGCCTTTTTCTTTTTCAGACAATTTGTGTGTGGATTACAGAGCACAATAAATGAGTTTCCAGTCAAAGTTTTTATTTCTTTGTATGTGTGTGAATGTGTATGTGTGCTGTGTGTGGTATATGTGTGTGTGAGTGTGTGTGTGTTTGTGTATGTGTATTCATGTGTGGTGAGTTTGTGTGCTCTGTGTGTATTTGTGGTATGTATGTATGTATGTATATATATGTGTGTTTGTGTTGTATGTACGTATGTATGTATGTATGTATGTATGTATGTATGTATGTATGTATGTATATATTTGTGCATGTGAAGGACCAAGTTTGATGTCAGAATCTTCCTCTATCAGTTGCCACTGTCTGCAATGAAGCAAGGTCTCTCAGTTGAAACTAGATATTAACAATCTCACTAATCTGACTAGCCAATTCACTCTAGGGATTCCCTGTCTCTGTCTTTCAAATGCTAGAATTACAGGCACAGTTCTCTGCCCACCTAGCATGGTTCACATGGGTTCTGGAGATCCAAAATCTGGTCCTTGTTTTCATGACAAGTGCTTTAATCATGGAGCTATCTCCCCAGCCCTAACTAAAGTGTTTTCATGGGAATGAAGATGATCTTTGGTTAATCTTACTGAACAGCATTGCATGACACATGGACAGTATCTAAATTTACAATGGAACTGCCATTGCCTCAAGCCTGAATCACAGCTTCTGAGGGCTTAACAGATATCTGTCCTGTCTGCTTTAACAAAATCTATGTTTAAGCAAGGTATAGTGATGCATGCCTTTAATTCCAACACTCAAGAGTAGAGGTGGATCTCTGTGAGTTCGAAGTCAGTCTGGTCTACATGCTAAATTACAGCACAGCCAGAGCTATATAGAAAGACCCTGTATCATTAAAAAAAAAAAGAATTTATGTTTTACAGGTAGAAATCTCTAGCCAGTGACCCTGTAGGAGTCTGCCAATGTCTTTTATAACTCCCACTTTCTCCTCCCTTATAGCCCCAGAGCCCTCTGTATTAGTCAGCTTAGCCTACTATACAAAGTGGTGAAGACTAGGGGGCCAAGACAATAGGAGCTTCCTTCTTGTTGTTTGGGAGGTTAGAAGTCCAAGATCAAGGAGTTGGCTGGTTCTGTTTCTGGTAAGAATTCTTTTCCTGGCTTGTAGATGACCAATTCTCACATGACCTTTTCTCTATATGTGGAAAGAAAGAGAGATGGGAAAGGGAGAGAGAGAGAGAGGGAAGAAGCAACAAAAGATATATATCTGTTCTTACCAGGCCACAAATCTTCTCACATTATGTCCTACCTTAATGACTCCATTTAAACTTAATTACCTTCCTAAAGGCCTCATCTCAAAAAATACTTGTATTAAGAAATAGAGTTTCCAATTAATTTGGAATGGGGGTTTTTAGTTTTCAATGGGACACAGTCCAGTCCATAGCAACCTTGAGTTGGTCTGAGGCCCCAGTATACCCAGCTAAACATCATATTTCTAGCTTCTCTTACAGCTATGTGTGGCCATGTAGTAACATTCTAAACAGTTAGGTACAATCTTAAGAGTCATGTGGGTTCTGGGAAGACTCATTAAAAGAAAAGAAGCCTTACTGGCCTCTTCTTGCCTCCCCTTCTGGCTGTCTGACACCACACAATGGCAGCTGAGCTCAAGTAGCTATATTGGACTCGTGACATGAGAATAAAAGATTTCCAGGCTGGGCTGGCAGAGATGGTGATTGAAGACCCTTGGTTCCTGGTGACCAATGGCATTCCAGCCTGGACTGTCCACTTGTACTTCGAGAGAACATTTATCTTCCTTATACCACTATGTAGGGGTTTGTGTTAGTGTCAGCAAGTGCAGTTTCTAACTAATGCCTTGACATTCATCTGGGCTTAGGTTTTAAGTCCAAACCTTCCAAGTTCTCTAAGGCCATGCTCTTTTGCACCCCCCAAAGCCTTTGGAAGCATATTTTTCCCCTAAGAGGACCAACTCATTGCATATTTTTTTAAAATAAATTTAATTGTGTGTGTGTGCATGCGCTATAGTAGTCACATATGCCCATGTATGTACAAAGAAGGACATTGAGTTCACTGTTCTGCTAGTCTTCAGTCTTACTGCCTTGAGGTGGAGTCTCCCAGTGAACCTGGATCTGTGTTCTCAGGTCCTCATTCTGATGCAGCATGTATCTCCCTCCCTTCCTTTAACATTTAACAACACCCATTGTGCTCTATGTGCTCTGCTAGCTGAGGAGATAGTTTTCCCCATTAACTCACCCTCCAGGCTTGGTGGACAATATAAAGAGTATCTGAGGCTGGGGATGTAGTTCAGTTGGTAGTTCATGCCTAGCATGCATGACACTCTGGGTTGTGTCTCCAACACTGCATAAACTGGCTATGGTAGTGTCATCCCAGTACTCAAGTTGTGGAAGCTAGAGGACCAGAATTTCAGTATCACCCTTGCCTACATAGGGAGTTCAAGGTTAGCCTGGGATACATAGAACCCTATATTTCAAAAGGAAACAAAACTATCTGGAAGGTACTGGATGCTTCAGACACAGGACCTAGAGGATCCTACCTGGTTCTGACCAGAAAGCCTCCTGAGGACTAGCTTCCATGGTACCAGAAGGCACCATGAAAGCTTCCAATGGAGGAAAGCAACCAAGTGCTTCTACCCATCTATGATGCCCATGAACTAAAGCAATGACCAGCATGGCATGGTATCCCTAAGGGCACAATAATGACAGGCGTTCATTAGTAGTAATCGACAGCTCTCTAGTTGGACCGAAGGCCCACTCAACAAGAGGGAAATTGTGCCTGGTACTGGAAAACAAGCCAAAGGCAAGAGGCTAATGAGGTCATGGATCTTGGAGAAGAACCTACAACTGCCACTTTACTAAACCAGTGTCACCCCAAGTACCTTCTAAATATGTGTCCTTATACCTGCAGGTGAGTGTAGTCCTTAACTGTCATCAAGGAAACTAATCTTTGCAACAGATGGAGACCAGTACAGAAAACCACAGCCAATCAAAATGCAGAGAACAAGTGGTCATGCTGTGGCCAGCCCCAATTAATGCACCTATAACACGAGTTCTGCACCTAAGGCTCAGAGATAAGTGGAAGAGGGGGCAGAAAGACTGCAAGGCCCAGAGGAACGGGGAGTCTGCTGTGAGACTGTGTTTCTAAAAATGTCAGAGAAATGATGAGACCCATGAAGTCTCATCAAAATGGCTGCCTAAACAAAATCTAAACAAGGACACCAAATAGTCATACTAACACGAATGGGAGAAAGCTCACAAGGCTTCCACTCTACACAAAGAACTGCAGGCAACTAAGGAATCCTGAGAGTGGGGGAAACAGTCCTCCCCAGTGAAAAGCACACTGATTGATCATCCAATACCAAGTAGTCATCCCTTAAAGCATACATGTAAGGTAACATGTGGACTGAAGAGGTTGTATTTATATATGGAATATGTGTGTGTGTGTGTGTGTGTAAAACAATCAAAGAAAAAGTGATCCTGGAGAACAAGGGGGTGCAAGGGAAGGACTGGACTGGTGAGAGGAAGTGGAAGGTAGAACACGATGTAAGAATATTTTAATTTCAAAAATAAAAAAATATATATTACGCAAAAAAAGGACAAAAGTGTTTGGTGATGGGTAGGCAGGAGCTACAAGAGGGAATGGGAGAGAACATTAAATATAATAAGCACCCAGGGAGCTTTTGGAAGGTAGGGTAGTAACATCTGGCCTGAGATGAAAAGGGGAAGTTTTGAGTTAATAATATGAAAAACAGGGTGTAGTGAAGGCCCAGGGTCCAGGGCTGTGTTTCTTTGTTTGCCCTCTGCTCCTCACTTGTGAAATGGGGATGGTAACCGAGATCTGGAAAACTATGAATGCCATACTTCCAGGAGCATTAGGGTTTGGGGGGGGTAGTGTACCATTCACCTGTGTATGCACAGGCCTGGGTCACTTTTGGAGATGAGCTTCATCATTGTATATGTCTTATTTCTGGTCACACAACTGCAGAGAAATTCCAGCCAACGTCAGTATCCTTATCCTTGGCTCAGGGGTTTTTACGCTATCCTCGCCTCCATGTTAAGTGCAGAGGTGAGTAAAATGAAGGGGAAGAGTGAATGATGGGAGAAACTCGGAGGACAGTATTAAATATCTTTCTTTTTTTTCTTTGAGACAGGGTAGCCCTGATAGCCTGTAAGTCACTGTGTAGACCAGGCTGGCCTTGAACTCACAGAAATCTGCCTGCCCCTGCCTCCCGAGTGCAGAGACTACAGGTGTGTCCACTGGGCCCAGCCTAGTATTGAGAGAATTTGGGGGGGGTAGTATATTAGTCACTTTTCTTGAAGCTATGGTAAAATACCTGGCAAAGCAAGTTACAGGAGGAAAGGCTCATCTTGGTTCACAGTTTGAGGGGACACAGTTTGTCATAGCGGGAAGACATGGCAGCTGAAGCAGTCTCTGTAGTGGCAGAGGAGTCTGCTCATGTCTAAGCAAATCAGAAAGTAGAGAAGGGTCAGAAAGTGGGATGAACTATAAACCACAAGGCCTGTCCAAAGTAATACCCTTTCCAGCCCGGCCCCACCTCCTGAGAAGGTTCCAGTACCAGCCACTAGGCGGTAAGTTCAAACCCATGAGCCTGTGAAGGCCTTTCACATTTCCATTCTAACAGGGGCAGAGAGAGGGAGGAAAGCATTCTAGGGAAGGACTGTATGATCGGCACAACTGAGTAGAAGATTGGGGTCTAGCTAGCGAGAGCAGAGGGTTTGAATGGTTTGGAACTGTGAGTGACACAAAATAGGACCCTTCAGAAGATGAGCCATGATTATAGGCATCCTGGAGAAACCATGGGTCAAAGGGAGACACAGACTTCAGTCTTCAGTGAGGGACACAGTGGGTCAGGTAGGAACTTGGGCATTTCAAATTTTTATTTTTGTTGCTTCTCCCCCCCCACCCCCATGATGAGAATCAAACCCAGGCCTCACATATGCTAGGCACATGTTCTATCTCTGAGCTGTTCCTAGACCTTAAGCTTATTATTTTATTTGAGGCTCTTTTTTTTTTTTTTTTTTGGTTTTTCGAGACAGGGTTTCTCTGTTTAACAGCTCTGGCTGTCCTGGACTCGCTTTGTAGACCAGGCTGGCCTCGAACTCACAAAGATCCGCCTGCCTCTGCCTCCCAAGTGCTGGGATTAAAGGCGTGCGCCACCACC
>CAJQZJ010032031.1:15458384-15493163 GCA_907164525.1 Lophiomys imhausi | reverse complement strand
ATGGTTTTTCGAGACAGGGTTTCTCTGTTTAACAGCTCTGGCTGTCCTGGACTCGCTTTGTAGACCAGGCTGGCCTCGAACTCACAAAGATCCGCCTGCCTCTGCCTCCCAAGTGCTGGGATTAAAGGCGTGCGCCACCACCGCCCGGCCTATTTGAGGCTCTTAATAACTCCTGGCACGTTGGTATCACTGTCCCCGTTTTACTGATGAGAATATGGAGGACAAGAGGAAGTGAATCACAGAGTAGGCCAGTATGGAGCTAAGAGCCTGGCTCAGTCAGCCCTGAACCTGTCTTTTCTACTGTAGCACATGGCTTTAAGCTGTTAAGACTTTGAGAATATGTCCTGTTGCCATACCAGGCCAGGACTCAAAGTCATTTTTTTAGAAACACCTCATCCCACCCTCACCCCAGGCATGCTCTGGGCTCAGTGCCTCCGGGATTTTTGGATGTCCCATATCAGCGGAGGTTGAGTGACAGGCCTGTGGTCTTGTAGCAATGAATTCACATCTTCCAGCTTACAGATGCCAGCCCAGGCACAGTTTGAATCCCTGTGTGGAAGTGACTGACATCCGAGGAGATAAAGTTGCAGGATGTCTGCAGTCATGCCAATGTATGGGGGTGGGGTTTTGGAGAGGGTAGAGAGGAAATAAGATTGTCCATGAGTTGGCAGTTACTGAGGTTGGGTGAGGGTTCATGGGGGTCCATTACACTGTATCTTTGTGTTTGAAAAAACTCCATAATAATGATTAAGATAACTCAGAGGACACCCCCCACACCCTAATACAAGGTAAGTCAATCTCTGGTTTCAGGCATTAGCTTATTTTAAAATCTCCTCCTGTATGGGTGGCCAAGGCGAGAATCCTCCATTTCTTGGTGGCTCTAAAACCTCAAGGTAGAGTCCTGTCCAGCCTCAGTTTCCTGATTTGGAAAATGATATAAAGATTCTAATGACCTCATGACGATGTTGTGAAGGTAAAATAGGATGAAAGATAACATGTTGGCTAAGGTCCATAAGAGAAGTGAGGTCACCATCCACAACAAGGACACTGAGGTCGCTTGGTATCTCCACCAGAGGGACACATGATGGATAGAGTTGAAGGGAGAAGGCAGCCTGGGCTTGTCCTCTGGACTTACCATAAGCTTCCTGGACCTTGCCTGGGTTTCTCTGTGAAGGTCAAAGACCAGCAGAAGGACCTGAAAAGGCTCCTGCAGGCTGTCCCTGGCTTGTGAAACAGGCTCCCCACAGAACCCTGGTTCTCTCACTGTTTCTAGGTTACCTGTTCCTGGCAGGAGATGCTTGCAAACTGAAGATCGGGCCAGACAAAGGGACCTGCTGGAGCCTTCAGAGTGGCAGTGGGAGCTTCTCAAAGTTAGGAGGGACCTGGGAGGCCTGTACCTATCCTTTGGAGACAGAGAAGTGTGTGGGTAGGGTGGGGGCATGGGAGGTACACAACCCTCCCAAACTGGAAACTACGACGGGTGGAAGAGGGGCAAGGAGATGGTTTGCAGCAAATAATGAGTGAGGAGTGACAGGGAGGGGAGCCCTTGAAAGCAGGAGGCGGCTTGGGGTCCTAGGACGACCACCCAGCCAGAGGCCTTTGGACTGGCCTAGGTTCCTGATGTTTTCCTCCTCTCTGTTGGGATCCGCAGCGCCGCCTGGTGGACACGCTCGCGGTGCAGGCTCCACCGCCGACTGCAGCTCTAGGGCTCTCTTCCCAGCTGCAGGGAAAGCCACAGAGAGGCGGAGGGAGGAGCGGGCTGCTCCAGGATGGCGCGGGGAGGGGCGCGTGTCCCTCCTGGGAGGCTCGAGAGCTCGGCCAGGACCCGCAACACATACTGGCACCCTTCATCTTATAACTGCAGCAGAGTGACTTGGCTCCATCCCATATGTCAGGAATCCTTCCTGCCCTTAACCCGCAGCCCTGAGGCTCTGGGATTTTGCTGCCTATTTCTAACTTCTCCTGGAAGAGGGTCTCATTAAAGTGTTTTGTTTTTGTTTTTGTTTTGTTTTTTTTAAAGCGGTTTTGTTTTGGCTAATAAAATGCCAAGAAGAGGCATGAAGGCCCGAATGTCCCAGTCGTCTTCCTGCAGGTCCCAGGCTGGATTCCAGGGCTGAGAAATGGTTAGGCCTTCCCTTATCAGAGCGTGTCTGGCGGGCAAGGCAAAGCAGCCCAAGGATCCCTGCCTAAAGATGCAAGGTCGTGGTGGGCAAAGCTTGTGGGTCCCAGTGTCAGTGGCCTGTGGCTGGTGCTGGCAAAGAGGTTAGAGGCCTGCCTTTCAGATCCCAAGCCACAGGCCCTAGGGTGTGGGGACTCCCGTTGGATGTCTACTTCCCAATCTGGTAGTGGTAGAGTTTGTTCAAACACCCGGGGATGGTGAGACACTCTGTGTGTAAGGGTTCGAGAGAAGCCGAGGTCAGCTTAATGTCTCTCCTCCGGACCAAGCGGCATCAGGGCCGCTGTGTTCCTTCTCAGGCGCCAGCTCTAATGCCAGGGCCTTAGATCGCCAGGCTGCACCCTCCTGGGAAAAAGCAGGGAGGTCGGAGAGTGTTCACAAAGTCTGCTCCAGCGGCCTTCGGGAGGTGGCCAGGTCTGCTCTGTGTGCCACCCGGGAAAAGGTCCCTCAGTGTTAGGCTGGTGCTAAGGAGGAAGGTGGAAAAATCTCAAAAGCCACTAAGTCCTGTGCAAATGGCATTGGGGCCCGGGTGACTCTTCTACCCAAGGTCCAAAACGGAGGGTAGACTGCGCGTGCCTCAGAGAGGACAGCGAGCTGGTGCCCAGGGAAGCCAGAGGCTGGGGAACCCAGAAAGGCCTGACTCTAGGAGGACGCGCCATGGGGTGCCCGCTCCGAGCTGCTACTTTCTGGTCCCAGGATCTTACCAATGGCGTCCTGGACCCAGTGCTCCCAACAGCCGAAGAACTACAGCTCCAGCCAGCCCTTCACCCCTACCCCAGTTCATAAGGAATTCCGGGGAATTTCCTTATGGTGTTCTGCCGGAGCTTCTGACTGCCGGGTAGTGAGGCTCAAGCTGGGGGAGAAGGAACGCGCCGCGGGGATCCACACCCAGATCCCGCCACGCCGGTGCCCCTGAACAGCTAGGAGGCGGAGCAGGGTGGCCAGGAGCCTAGCTTCAGTGAGTTTAAAGGGGGAGTCAGAGTTCCTGGCCCCCGGAGAGCACTCTTGCAACCCCGATTGGACTATCGCACCCACCGGCAGAGCGATCCTGACGGGGGGAAAAGCAGCCTCGGCGCAGGCCTGCCACCCGCTCCAACTCCGGAAGGAGGAAGGGGCCAGGTGGGGGTGGAGTGGGCAAGGATGTGAAGGGTTTGGGGTATTTTATTATCTCTGTCTTAAAAAAAAAAAAAAAAAAAGCAGATCTCACTTTGTTCCCAAGGGACCCGAAGGTCCTGCTCGATCTCTCCAAGCCAGCAAATGTCCCCCTATCCGCCCTAGTCTGTCTGGGCTGCCCGCCTCAGGCCCCCGGAGACTCGCAGTAGGACAAGGGGAACCGCCAAGTTGTCGTGAGTCCTGGGGGGCTCTGGACCCGCTGGGCAAGCCCCAGCGTGGGGCGCTCGCTGCACAAAACGAAACTCAAACGCTCCCCCCCTCAAAAAAACCTTAAAAGAGGAATTTAACAAGACCCAAAGCCTCTATTTTCCCTGCTTTCGCTTTTCACAAAACAGCTTCTGAGAGATTTAAATAAAAACGAAATGAGCAATTAGCCAAGGATACTATCTTTCCACATTGTGGAATTCTCTCTTGAAAAACATTTTCTCCCAAGGCCAACCATTCAGCTGGCCGGCCCTTCTGAAGCTTTTGCCTATTCAAGAAAATAACAAAGAGTAGGAAATTCTGCCACGATCCTGCGCAGAAGGTATCGAGGAGGTCCCGGAACCCTCAGCAGCTGAAACCGCTTTTAATAAAAGTAAAAATAAAATAAAAAGATAATAAGAAGTAAAACCTTTTAATACATCAAATATACGGAATTTTAATCTTTAAAGCGATACATTGTCTATTATTTTAGCACATGACGTAAACCTTGTCCCCTTCTCAGCGGGTGGACTTAAAAATTAAAAATAGTTAAGCGTTCCTTTTAAAGAACAAAATAAGGCAAATGAGGTTTTGGAATAGAATTGTTTTTCCTTTTTTTTTTTGTTTTCTTCCAGAATACATACAAAAAAATACCCATTCTCTTTTGATGGTATACACCTTAAAAATAATTGCAATTTGAAATCAGAGTTGACAAATTGTGACTTATTTTGTGTCGTCTTTTTCATTTTTTTGTAACAAACATGCATGTAAATTTGAGTTTCAATCAGACATTAAATAAGAACGCACAATACAATCATAGCAATTTTAAAGTAACATTAACGAGAAGACCCCTAGTTCTGTAGCTGTTTTGTTTTTTTATTTATACACTACAAGGGATTGGAGGGTTTGTTTTCCACATATTTACCCTCGAGTTTTAATATTCCCCCTCCTCCATTTAACCTACAAAGCTCAAACTAAATAATGCACTTTTGAACCACGGGTCCGCTTGGAGCTAACATAAATAAATACCAGTGTTCACCGGCGAAGTCTTCAGATGAACACTTTCTCAGTTATTTTTCCTTCTTTTTCTATAAAAAGTCAAATGATTTCTTTTCAACTTTTATAAAGTTTGGGTAGGGGAGTAGGGGTGGAGGAGACGGGTTTCCCAACTAGGCTCCCTCGCTCGCTGCGGTTGGGTGGCTAGGTAAGATTTAGACTCTCTTTTCCCTTCAGTAGCCAGGGTCTTCTGCTCCTGCGGGTGTCACAAACCTCGCCGGGCTCCTGCCCCTCCCTCGGCTCCTCCCTTCCCCCCAGTTCCTTTCTCTCTCTCTCCAAATTCCTCCAGGCGGGCCTCACTGATACCCCAGCGCAGAGGCAGTGGTCAGTCTCTGTCCGTAGAGGGCGTAGGGGGAGTAGTAGGGTCCGGTGGCGGCGGGCACCGGCACTGGGGCACCAGGCGTGGGGAGCGGGCTCTTGGAATACGGGTGGTAGCGGCTGCTGAGTCCCAGTGCGTGGTGGGGGCTACGCAGCGCCAGGGTCCCTGGGCTGCCCGGTGCGCCCGACGTGGGGATGTGCATGTGACAAGCCATGGCTGCGGCCGCGGCGCTGGCGAGAGACGAAGAACTAGGGTAGCCCGACAGTAGTTTGTCTGTCCCGGGGAAGGCCGTGTGGGTCCGCAAATGGCTCAGCAGCTCTTCAGACGTGGCGAAGCGCTTGTCGCACGGCCCGTTAGCTGACACCCAGTTGCAGATGTGGGGGAGCGGGTCGTTAGGGAGCATGAAACCGTAGGGGTAGAGGGGATGGCCAGCGAGGGTGGGTGGTGCGGCACCCGCGGCGGCGGCGGCGGCGGCCGTCAGCGAGGAGTGCACGCCGTGCAGCGGGTGCGTGGGGTACACCAACGGGTATCCCGATTTGAGTGCTGCAGCCGCGGCGGCCGGGTCGTGGGCGCACGAGGCGCTGGCGGCTGCAGCCCCGGCCAAGTGGCTGGCGCAGTGGTAGCTGAGGCAGTATGGGTCCCGGCACAAACTCGCTGTCATCACAGACGGCGGCGACGCCCCGGCCAGGGGACTCGAACCGGCGGGCTTGCTGCAGCCAAGAGAGCCGGCCGCGGCCGCTGCCAGCTGAGCCCCTACCAGGCTTCCAGGCTTGGTGGGGTCGAGTGCCACGCCGTGTGGCAGGAACTGGGGCGGGTAGCCAGCGTAGGCCCCAGCCAGGCTGCCCGGGTAGGTCATGCCAGCGGGGGGTAGAGGGAACACTGTCTGGCCCGGCTTGTAGGGAGATACCGGGGCCACCAGCCCGGAGCCCAAAACCGACGACGAGGTGGGTGCACTGGGGCCTGAACCCGAGCTGGAGCCAGAAGAGCCTCCACAGTCCGAGCCTAGAGCCTTGCCCCCTGGACCCCCGTCCGAGTGCTGGTTCACGTCCACATTAATTCCGCCGCCGCAACTAATCCTGCCGTGCGCCAGCCCGGCTGAAACCCCGTCCACCGAGGCGGAGGCGCCCTTGCTGCCGCCGCCGCCGCCAGCCTCTGGATCTTTCTTGTCGTCCTTGCCCTCCGGGCCGCCCCCGGCCGAGGGCAGCAGTCCTCCCGGCGAACAGGCCGAGGCGCTGGAGCTGGGACTGCCTGTCCTGGGCGTAAATGGCTGGCAGGTGGCGCTCGGTACCCGGAATCCCGACTTCTCCGCAGAAACACCCCCGCCGCCGCCGCCGCCGCCGCCTCCGCCGCCTCCACCTGGCTCCTTCTTATCAGAGCCCGGTTTGGAATAAGGTTTGAAACTCGACTTGTCTTCCACGCCAATGTCGCTCAGCTTCAGGGGGCCCGACTTGGCGTCCTTGTCGCCCCCGGTTCCGCTGCCTGCACCACCCGCGCCGCCCCCGTTGGAGGCGACCGAGGAGAGTTTGGAAGAAGGCGAAGGGTCGGGCTTCCCTATCTGCGAACATGTTTGAGCCAGCAGCGCCAGTGGGCTCTTCTTGGCGTCCAGCTGCGGAGTCAGACCGGGAAGGGTTCACACAGAGAAAGAAGGGGAAACCCTTTAGAATCCTGGCTCTAGGGTTCTAATGCCCTTTGTAACAGCTCTTGAAAAGCATCTCAACTTCGAGGCGCAATTCTAAGTGGCACCCCACTCCACATCCACCCGCAAAGATTCTTGTCCTTGGGAAAGATGCCAGAACCCCCTGACCGCTCTAGGATCCTTTCTGCATTCTTTGGGCACTACTTAGATTTTGGAAACAACCTCTCGCAAATGTTTTGACTTTCATCTCCTTAGGCCCAGAACTGTACCCCACTTCCCCGCATACACTCCTTGATTTTAAAGAGTAAAGGCTTGAGTGGTTGGCGCCTCCGAGGCTGTGTAAATACACTAGATTCTGGAGAGTTGGAGGAAGGCGACTTTGGAACAGTATACAGGCCCCTGTCTGCCTAGGGCCTATGGGGGAAGCTAGGTGCATAGGGCTAAAATACAAAAAAAGGACAAGTTTGGGTGGCTTTGCCTCTTATATTTCCACCCAATTCTATCTCATTGCCCTTCTTTTTTTTTTTTTTTTTTTTTTTTTACTAAGGGCGAGGAAGCGCTGTCCTTTCTTCCCAACCTGGAGCTGAATCACTCCGACTACCCCCTGCCCGCGGCCCAGATCCCAGGGGAAAGAAACCCCACGGGAAGGTAGCCCTGGTAGGGGGCCCAGCTGGACCCTGAGAGTAGGTCCTTACCTCGATGGGGCTGACGGGCGTGGAAGGCAGGGGCTGTAGATACTCTGGGTGCAAAATGTGGCCAGTCCGTGCCGTCAGCATCTTCAGCACCTTGATGGGCAGGCGGTTAGCCTGGCGCAGGGGGTCGGAGGGGGGCACAGCGTGCACAAAAGGCTTAGTGCTGCCGGCCGGGGACGAGCCTGGGCCGTGGCCGGAGCAATTTCCAGAAAGCGCACTGGTCCAGGCAGGGTCCGCACTGCCGCCGCCGCCGCCGCCGCTGTGCTTACTGCTTCTTAGGGCAGAAAGCGAGGGCGCTGTGCTCATGACCCACCCGCGCGCATGGGAGCAGCGGGGGGAGGGCTCCGGGACGCGCGGGGCGGGCTCCGGGCTGCGCGCTCGCCCGGGGAGCGGGAGCAGCTGGAGGAGGAGCTGGCGAGGCGGACGCGGGAGCCCCGCGCGTCTTCTCGGCGCCCGGAGGCAGAAGCGAATAATCCTGGGTGGCCTTCAGCGGAGCCGTAGCGGGACTGCGGTGGACTGCGGGAGTGCCCCGCGGTGTCTACCTCGGGCTGCGCCCCGCGCTGCGCTCTCCCGGCCCCGAGCCGGCGCTGCGCTCTGCGATGTGAGCCGCTGCCTGTCCAGCCGGGGCTCTGGCGAGGAAACTCACTTCAAAAGCAGCTGCACCAAGGGGGAGATTAAAGCCTTTGCCGCCTTCCAATCAAATGGGAGCCCGAGGTGATTGGAGGGTCAAGGGGATGTGACGCGTCCCGCGCCGCCGCCGCCGCTAGGACTCACAGAGCTGGTTTTAATGGGCAGCTCCTTCTTCACCGCCCCTCGGCTTGTTCCCTCCTTCGATTTCGCTACCCAGGACGAGTTGGACATTTATTCTACGTTTGCCATCTCCCGCCTTCCTTCTTTTTTCCTCCTCGTCCTTCGTTTTCCCAGCTGGAAAACAAACCTTTGGAGGGAGGGAGTGCGAGTGAGTTAATAGACTTCGGGAGGGTGTCGAGAAGAAGCACCGGTAGTGTAGGCACCAGCTGAACAGTCAACTCCAGGGATGCATGGAAGTCCGCACGTCAATTTTTTTTTTTAGTAATTGAGATCTCGCGTGGCGCGGCCACCCGGGTAAGGAAAGGTGGCGAGCCGATGCCGGAGGAAGCCTGCCCGCCCGCTTGGATTTCCGGACGTTCAGCAGCAGAGAAACCAGAAGCTAGAAGGGCAACGGAGGCGGCGGCTGCCAGTTCAGGCTACGTGCGCCGGACTCTCCGCCCTTCCCGGTCACGTGACACTCGAGGACGCTCAGATTGGGGCAGGAGCGAGGGTCACGTGTTTCCCCTGTTTCACTCTCAGCGCACCCCCCCCGCCCCCCATTCTTGCTTCCCTCTTGCTACCCTCTTTCCCCCCACCCCCGTTTCTCTGGGCATCTCCACCCCTCCATCAATTGTCAATGTGCCTCGACCGCAATCAATCAGTTATTTGTCAGCTCTTGTCAATCTGCCTGTGATTTATGTCAGCTTTTGTTGCTGATTACAAGGCGGGTGAGACTTGAAGGAAAAAAGAGAGACCAAGAGAAGAAGAGACCGAGAAGGAACTGAAGGGGGGGGGGGAAGAGGAGCAGCCTCCTGGGACAGACGGGCCGGCGCGTGCGTCTGTGTAGAGGGGTGTAAGAAAAAGAATGAAAGAGGGGGAAGCGGCGCCCACCGTCAGGAGAATGAAATAGTGAGAGTAAAGTGCGCAGGTGCACCCAGGACTCCAGTCAGGCGCACCGGCCTGGCGTGTGCTCCTTCCTTCCCGGTGCTGGAGAGACGGACAAACCCTCCACCTTTGGGTGCTCTGGTCAATCCGAGTCGTACAGTTCGGGGCTGCTTGGTATCTAAGAACGGCGGCGGCGGAGACGACATCTAACACGGAGGTTTCCCGCCTCCCTGGGATAATCCCTCCCGGCCATGTAACTTGAGGATGTCCCGCTGCCGCCCTTGGTAGTGCCCCGACCCCAAACTCCGGAACTTTTTTCCAAAGAACCTCACCACCAATATAGCCGGAGTCCTGGAGGTTACTGGTGGGATAACCCTCCTTAATTCTGTGACCCAAGTTCGTAGCGACAGTTAAAAAGCTCCAGAGAAGAGGCCTGACCGTGTGTGCTTAGGCAAACAGATCTCAGGCTCGCTCTTTTCCTCTCCCGGGTCCTACGCTGCTACCCTCCGCGCGCCACCCCGACGGTCTTGGAAGCCGGGACTACCTGGGGCTGCTCGACAGAATAAAATGGACGGTCCAGACAGGACTGGCCTGTACGGGAGAGCAGAGGGAAGGAACTCGAGAGGGAGAGGCGGCTGCCTGTGGGAACCGGTTCCTCCAGGGAAGCGGAGCGGGACAGCTGCGTTCCCCTCGATTTGCGCTGTCACTCGGGCTGTTTGGGAAGAAGAGGGGAGGCGCTGTGCGTGTCGCCTTGTACCTGGATCTGGGTGCACAGTGTTTGTGCGCTCCCTTGCCGCTGGGCGAATTCTCTGGACTTCCGTAAGGACCGCTCCGGGGTCACCTCCAGAAACTCGTAGAAAGTAGAAGGGGGTGAGAAGAGGACACACCCCCTTGCTCGGAGGGACTTAGGAGACTGAATTCTACCCCCCCCCTCCCTTTTCCGCAGAGCTCTTCTTTTGTTGTCAAGTCCTTTTGATAAATGGTTGGGCTGGGAGCGCTGGGAGCCTGGAGCCAATCTGCCCTGCGCAGGGGCGGGGGCCGAGTCTGGAGACTGGGTTCCAATCTTCGAGCACCCTGAGCTGAACCGGGTACGCTCAGGGGTCTGGTTGGGGACTTCCCTTCGGCTTGCTAGCCCATTTCTTTCCCACCATCCCAGTCCACCTTTCCTTTCTGTTTCTGTCTCTCCACTTGGGTAATGAGAACTTTCTCGGGTGGGGGTGAATTTTATACTTTTCTCGTAGGTATTCTTTCACGGAGTTTTGATTTTATTCCTTGATTCCTTAGGTTGGCAAAGTTAATGAGATGGTAACTCGATTAATGTTAATTTGGAGAGAAGAGAGAAGGTTGTGGTCGGGACTGGTGTGTGTGTGTGTGTGTGTGTGTGTGTATGTGTGTGTGTGTGTGTGTGTGTGTCTGTGTCTGTGTGTGCGTGTGTAAGAACACCGGCATTCAGGAAGGTTTGTGGTGCTTCTGCGACATTTGAGGAAGGTAAGTCTGTGAGACTGTGGCAAGATCACATGCACGGTAGTGAAGGTAGCCTGAGTGATCTCTGGAGACAAGTGTCCCAGCTTACAGTTTGCCAGAGTGGCAGCCCCAAACTCTTTCTGCTGGGCAGTGTGTCTGAAGCTGCTTGTAGCCTGTGGGAGCTAGTGTAATCCATTGTATGGCTGTGAAGGTGTCACCTCTGGCCAGCTACTGTGGTCCCAGAGTAGTAAGCTTGGCCTTGGGCCACCTGCCATTTTGGGACCTCGGATAGGCCTGGACATTGAAAGCTGGCCCTGTGGACAGAACCGGGGATAGCAGGAGTGAAGGCCTGGGGTGTCCTCCTTCACTCTTAGTTTCCAGGCTCAGTGTGTACCCCTATCTCCAATTCCAGTAGTTTTCTCTTTGCACCGGGTAGTTCAAGGGAGGTCACCCCAGCTCTTCTAGCTTGGTGGAGTCGTAGAATGGCTCTTGTCTCAGAGTGATTACACAGGCTCGTGGATATGCGCGATTCCGTGAGCATCGGCTGTTGGCGGCCTTAAAACTCATCTCCAAAGATCGGAGCAGCGCACGGGGGCGCCTGGGGGTCTGCGTTCCACCGTCTTTGGGGAGGCACCAGCATTTGAGCTTGCGCACCTCTCAGGGGAGGCCAAATCCCTGAAGGTCGAGCAAACTATGGAGGTGGGGGGGTTATTAATTACTCCAGGCTAGGCGTAATGCCTCCAACCCTCAGAGGCGGTTGGCATGGATGTCCTGCGGATTTTATTTGCACACAATGGACATGATTTGCTTTTTCAAAAATAAAAGTGTGGGCATGGCAGATATTTGAGGAGGAGGTGGAGGGGAGGAGGCGGAAGGGAAGAGAGCTGAGGAAAAAAGTTTGAAAATGCCTTGAACTATTCACTGTCGAGATGGCTAATCAGTATTGAGGCCGGAGGGCAGGCGGGCCGCCTTTCACCACGGCTTCCCTTTCATCTCTGGCTCGGCGGAGGCGCTCAATTAAAAGCCTATCAGTTTGTAAGTAAATCAACGCCTATCAGAGTTGTCACATCAAACAAAACGATTATTATTGCAGCCCGCCTCCCCTATTAATCTCCCTCGAAGATAATCCGCCTGACAGGTCAGGCCCGGCGAGCTGGAAAGCCTGGCCCAGAGCGCCCTAAGAGTCCCGGACTGGCGAACGCCCCCAGGGGTCTCTGAACCCTGGTTCTGTTCTGCCTAGCAATTCCCCTTGGAGGGGTGAGGGAAAGAGTAAGCCGAGGCCTCTGGACTCAGTCCTTCCCCACCAGGTTACCATTAGGCCCGAGATTCCCAACACCACTGAGGTGACAGTCACCCGGGAGCCTAACAGCCTTTCAAACCAGTGAGGCTTGGGGCAGGACAGGATGTGTAGCCTGGCTTAGTTCCGGGACCCCTACATAGCCTGCACTCTTCTAGGTTTGCCTCTTTGTCTTTGCTTATTTTAAAATTTCCACTCTCTTCTCCTTTTTGTTTCCATTACAGGTTTTTTTTTCTTCCGCTTTTTGACTCTGAATCTTTCGCCCTTCGTTTCCTCTCTTGTTTCCTTTCTCCGATTTGTCAGAGAATATTTCTTACTCCCTTGCCTTCCCAATGTATAAATCTCTACGTGGTGGTCATGTTCTCTGAAGCAGGACATTCTCAGGGCCCGGGTTATTTCTCTCCCGGCAGGAGTGCATGCAAGTCTCAGGATTTCTTGCAAAAGTGCCCCCTGGTTTCTTCCCCAAGCAGAGACTTTTAGAGGCTCTTCATCCCATTAAGAATCTTGTGTATTTGGGTACAGGGAAGTAATCCAGCCAGTGCTGGGTAGTTAAATATGTGGGCCAGCCCCTGTTTGGAATTAATATTTTGCCTCGGAATTTCACAGTTCCAGCCTTTGTTGGCCTGGTCATAGACTCTGTGGAGCTTTGCAACCATCTTAAGACCCACAGGGATTTCAGCACTTCGTGTATGAAGGCGTGCCTAGGATTTTGTAAATAAATACACCCAGGATATTGCTTCCATGGCCTCTAACTAGAGCCTCAAGGACTGGGAGGGGTTTGGCTTCTGGACTCCTGAATCATGGCCTTCTTCCTGGTGTCTCTGGCTTCCGGTAATGTCGTGGAATTGAGCACCACCCACCTTTCTCAATGTTACGGTTTTGTCCGAACAAAGACCTAAATGGTCACTGCTGGAGCCCGACTAAGCCAGGTCTGAGAGCTGGTTGAAGTGTTTGAGGGGAAGGGGTTGTTGGAGGGACCCAGGGCCTGCTAGTTTAAATGCCAGCTCTTCTCTAAGACAATGAACCGCAAAGGTGCTCTGCCAGTTGAGCATCCACACCGAAGCAGCAGGAATTCCGCTGGGTTTGGAGGCTGTGCTATCCATCCAATCAGACCTATTTGAGACTTGGTGTTCTGGGTGCTGGAAGTCCCCACACAAGGCTCCCCAGAGTCCCTCAATTTGTCCCCACTCTCCAGTCTTATGCAAATAACTTATTTCTGAACTCAGCAATACTGTATATTCATATATATGCATACAGACATATATGAGTGATACACGGTGGCTCAGTTATCTGACTCCTTATGCATTTATTGATGTCACCTTCACTTCACTGAAGATATTTAAAGAGCTACAGACACTATTCAACTCAGGCTGCAAGAAATATTCACTGGTGCTTAGGTGTTATTGGGGCCCAAGTTCTCTTGGGCCCCAATAACACTCAAGCAAGGAATGTAAAAAAAAAATCACATGTAAAAACCAAACCAAACCCTGCTTTATATTTTTTCCAATTTAATTATATATGCTCACATTTAGAATTTAAGAATTATGTTTTTTTATCTTATAGGTCTCAGTTTCCAGACATGATATGCTACTACGTGCCCTGGAAGCCAGAAGCAATGAATGGTGTTGGTACTGGGCGGCGAGATGTTTGCATAATTTTATCTTCACATGGATAAAGTTTACACATGGCTCTGTAATAAATTCAACCTTGCCACTTTTAGAATCGACAGGATTTCTCTGGCCATCGTTGGTGCTACATTAGACCGAATAAATCCAACCAGTAGGCATCTAATCGGAAATGGCTCCTGATGGCAAGTAGCGGTGAGCCTCCGCTCAGTCGCAGGCGCGAGATGGTTCCCCATGCGCAGGAGGCAGTGGGTCCAGCTCCACCGTTCTATTGGCGTCCACAGATTTCACGGGCTCTTGCAGCCCTGCTGGGCCTAGTACAAGCTTCAGGGTTTCTTACCGGGCAGAGTCCGCCCCCAGCAAAAACTGAAAACAAATTCCGCCGCAGAGTCTGAACTTTGCTTCAAGCAAGTTTTCTCCAGCGAATCAGTGGCGGGTTCCGGAGACAGAGTTAGTGTGAGCCAAACGGCGGAGGGGATCCGGTGGCTTCACTTGGCCCGAGGCAAAGGGAAGGCACCTCTCCTTCCTTCTTTCTGTTACTCCTTGGTGCCCCGCCCCCAGCCAGATGATGTAGAGTTTTTCAGTGGGCTGCAGACGGTCAGCATAGGCTTCTATAGTTCACACGGGGTGGGGTGGGGGGCACCGGAGAAGTAGCTTTGTACAAAGCCCTGCCCAGAATCGTCCGCTTGATCCGGCTTGAGAAAATTTGAGACCAGGTAACCTTCGGTGGGGAGGAATGCTTAGAAGTCAGTCTGGGCAGTCCCCTTCTAGTTCTCTGCCCTAACTTCCAGCCAGAGTTTAAATAACCTGGGGCCACCTGCGCAGGCAAACTTCCAGCTCCGCAATGAGAGCTCGCACAGGGCCACTCCTGGGCCGCCTCGGCTTTGGCCCCTGAGAAAAGTTTGCTTTAGGAGGATGAGTGTGTGGTTCCCATTCGCACGTGGTTGCTCAGACCCTTCTAGCCAGATGGGTCTCCTAACTCGAGGCGCTTGCCTTTGAAATCTGTGGGTTTGGAGTCCCGGCAAAGGTGCACACTATTCCCTTGGACTACGGCAAGGGCGACTGCCAGTCTCTCCAAGCGGCCTGTCCCCGGGCAGGCCGTAGTGGGTGAGTGATGAGGGCAGAGAAGGGCGCCCATAAATCGCGAGTGTCAGGGCGAAAAACTCTCTTTATTGTCTGCATGATGGATGGGCCCGGGGACGAGACACCAAATACTTCGTATCGCCTTTAAATGGGAACACATTTTCCGCGGCCATAATTCATGTTTTTTAAATAGAAAGTTTGAAATGTTGCCTATATTTCACCGGCCCTGACATATTTATGAATCGCTCTTTGCATGCAAATATCATTATTTAAAGCGACCGGGAGAGCGCGGGGGAGGGGTGGAGGCACGGCCCCCAGGGCGTGGGAGTGGTAAACCCGGGACCTGTGACTGGAAAGGGTCCATCTCCCTAAAGAGCAGATGATGGGGCACGGGTTTAAGCTGTGCCTGGAAGCTGAGCACGCACTGGGGCTTCGCTCCCGCTGACGGCGACTTTGCTAGGCCTCCTGGGGAAGTTGGCTTCGGCTTGGGACCAAGTGCAAGTTTCCTAGTCTGCGGGGAACCAAAATATAATTTGCGTCCCTCTTTGAGGCGGGGATCCAAGCTGAAGTCACATTTTCAAAGAAGGAAGTTAAAAAGAGTTTAACAAACACAAGTAATAATAATAACCCAACATGTTTCGTGTTCTTTGCCGCTACATCGATTTTATTGATTTTCATTCTGCAAACCTAGGAGTGTGCGCACCCAGGCAGGGCGGCTGTCAGTACCCAGTCACCGCGCTGAGGTGGGGTGGGGGGCAATCCTCGGTGTCACAGCCCGATCCACCACCACCTACTCAGCTCAACATCTTCCAGGCACCACGGAAACTGTGCAAGACCCGGGACACAAATGACCCGGCCCCCAAGCTGGAGGGCTTCAGTCCCGCCCCTTCTATCTGCTTAGCTCTAGCACCACTCCCGGCCTCGGCATTCTCTCTCCCCACCACGTTGGATCAATACAGTCTCTTCTCTCCCAGTAAGTCGTGCCCGGGAGGAGCCTACAGCTGAGCCCTTACTTGCCTACACTTTACCTGTGAGGTTCCCAGCGAAGCCAGTGGCACCGCGGACAACCGAGGAAAGGGAGGAGGAGCGGGAAAGTGGGAGAGACAGAGAGCAGCCAGTTACGCCCACCCAAGATCCTCTAGCTAAACCCAAAGCTGGGGCGCGGGTTTAAATTGTTCTCGGAGCCGACGTGCTCGCAGGAGGGATAAGGTCCAAGGATGGGCGTGGGTGAACCCGCCTGCTGATGAACGGGCGGGCCCAGCAGCACTTCCGCTGGGGTGGGGCTGAGGGCTGGTGCGAGGCTCCGCCCCCTGCCGCGTCGATCCGCCCCACACTCTTCCCTCTAGGTCCTCACAGCCCTGGAGAGGGTTCTTCAGTCCCAGTCCAAGGCTTGACACCAAGTCCTGACAGAAGGGGCAGTGGCTGCTCCCTTTTTCCACCTGAGCTTTTTAAATCATGAGAACAGGAGGACATGTATCCCAGGAGCCTAGGCCCCAGGTAGCACGGAAGATTTATTAAAACTTTGTTCCTTTGGTGGACGCACCTCATCTAGAGACCTTGAAGCTTTCTCAGGTATTCAACCATACGCCCTTTGGAATAGGTGGGAATACAGTCAGTGCCTGCAGGGTCTCACCTTTCAGTAGGAACAAACCTCCCCCCCCCTACATTAAACATTTTTATTCAACTGCATGTCATTTAATAAATTAAAGGAGGTGACTCTTCATGTGTAATCAATTAGCCCACATTACTTAAGAGCTAATAGTAGCTGGAATATGCTGTGGATGGGGAAACAAAACTAAGACGAAATACAAAACGCTAACACTTTCTGATAGATTGTTTTGTGCCAGTACTTTCAAACAATTTTGTGTGAAATTAAACCCCCAAAGCAACTCTCTGAGATAGTTGCCACGAACTTCCTGTTTTATAGATAAATTGGGCACAGAGAGGAGATACCAGGCTTGCCTTCATCATGCACATCCATCTCTTCCAATCCTGGGGCAAGTCTTCTAAAGTCTGGGATATTCGCTCTGTTAACTGTACCCATTTGGAGTTGAGGTCAGGGCTCAGCCAGAGGAACTGAATAGAGAAGTTGAGAGGTACCAGCCTCCTGGAAAAGCTGACCATTGAGCATCCTGGTGTCTCCCCCGGGAGGGCTAGAGAGCTCTTTCTGGGGAGGAAAAAGAAAAATCGGCAAAGCAGGGCTTTCGGACCCACACAATTGATGGCGTGCTTGCCTCACGTGCATGGAACAAGACCTCACCACACACAGTAGGTGCGGTCTGCTCTTGTGATCTCATTATCTGGGGGTGGGGTGGGGGTGGAGGCAGCCTCCCTGCACTGTGAGTTCCAGTTCAGCCTGAATGAGACCCTGTGCAAATAGCAACAAACTAAGCAACAATAACAAAAACCCCAAATAACAACAACAACAAAAACTCAAAAAACCAAATCAAACCAAAAAACTGTGTCTGGAAACTGAGCATACCCTGGTTTTTCCCCCCCCCTTAAAAAAAAAAATGTGGGCTTCAGCTGTTCTTAGCACTACAGTGGTTCTGTCTCCCATGGCTAGTCTGTCTTCCCTGGTCTTGGCCTCTTCCTCCCACTCATCCTGGACTCCCACTATCCCTGGCTTGCTTTTGATTGCTCAAATAGGCCAGGCTACTTTCCACCTCATGGCTTTGCTCATGGCCTTTGTGCTCTCCATCTGGCTCTCCCCTCTTTTTCCTTAGATCTTCAAGTACACGCCCACCTCCTGTGACCTGGCTACAACAGGGTGTACTGTTGACAGTTTGTCCTCTCCCCAGGATGGTAAACTCCAAGGGACAGAGCCTGGAGCTGTTTCTTCCAAGTAATGAACGAAGATAAATAAAAATAAAATCAACTGGGCCAAATGAATGGATAATTACATCTCAGGCTCACTGCCCTTAAATAGGAGGGGCACCATTAAGTCTTCTCACATCCCAGGACAGTCTCCGTTTAGAGAGGGGAAATAACACAAGTCTTGTGAAAAATATTTTGAGTCTTTATATTGTAAGTGTCAATTAAGTAGATGCTGTAGGGGTTGGAGAGGAGTAGCCCCTTACTTGGACTTTCAAAGTGGAGAATGTGCTGATTGACAGGATGCAGGAGGAAACATGCCTCTCCTCATGACTACTCCTCCCAGTTCCGGCTTATATACACATCAAGGTTCTAAGACTATACTGGAAAAGCTGCCACAGGCCTTCCTAGTGGCCCCCTTTCTTTTGATCTTCTTCATATATTATGGTAATCTCTGCCAATCCTTTGCTAGGGTAGCGCCTCATTATTCTTCTTGTCCTCAGACCCTGTCCCTTCTAATCCATCTGTGACCCCTACCTGGTTAATTTTCCTGACTACATCATTCCCTTGCTCAGAAACCTCCAGTGGCTCCCCATTGTCCGTGCATGACACTTAGCTCTTCAAAAAATATGGTTTCAGACTATTTATAGAAAGTTTTAAGTTAAACACCAAAGTTATGTATGTTTACATCAGCCAGAAAAATACTCAAAGATATAAAAAGAAAGGAAAAAAAATCCCCCTATCTATTTTTATCTATTTTTGAGTGTGTACACACACACATGCATGCACATACCACAGCACGTGCATGGAGGCCAGAGGACAACTTTTAGTAATAAATCACGGGAATTCTGGTGACTGAGCCCAGGTCTCCAAACTTGTCAGCAAGAGCGTCACACCTCAAACCATTTCACTGTTCGCCCGCACTCCCTTTACTTTCTTTGAGACATGGCTTCCCTATATAACTCAGACTAGCTTCCAGCTTATGGTCCTTTGATTCAGGCTCCCCAGTGCTGGCTAACTTGTTTTTAAGCTTCACAATTATATATATATATATATATATATATAAATTATATATTCACAGGCTCCCCAGTGCTGGCTAACTTGTTTTTAAGCTTCACAATTATATATATATATATAAATTATATATTCATAAATAATATATATAATAAATATATAAATAATATATAATTATGTATTAACCATATGCACACATATAGTGCTTATTCAACCATTCTACTATCAATGCATGAATGGGTTGCTTACATGTTTTTGAAATTAATAAAATTTTGTGTCTATATTATTGCAACCAGTAATTTTATTTTGTAGGATTGATTACCAAATTATAATAGTCTACATGATAGCCAAATTGAATTTCTTTGTTCTCCCATATCTTTTATTTTTCTTTTCTTCTTTTCTCCTTCCTTCCTTCTTAATTTCTTTTTTTCTTGATTGTTTGCTTTTTTCTTTTTTTTTTTTAGACAGGATTTCTCTGTGTAGCCTTGGTTGTCCTGGACCTCACTCTGTAGAGTAGGCTGACCTTGAACTCAGCAATCCCCCTGCCTCTGTCTCCCAAATGCTGGGATTAAAGGTGTGTACAACCACCACCCATCTCCTATATTTTTCCACTTCTGTCTCCACTTCCTGAAAAAGCCCTTGTTCCCGGGCTTAGCCAACTTCTAGTCCTGCAATGACCACATCTGCTACTCGCTATGCTTCCCCTTCCTTTTTCCTTCTCACCTCAACAGTATAATGATGTGTCAGGTCCAGGAAGTGGTTTAAGATCAGTGTAGACCAATCATAACCATCCTGTCTTCTTTCCCAATCATCCTTACAGTTAGGGATGGCCATGAGATCAGCTTGTGACAAATGGGGACCAGGGGTGACCAAGCAGGAGAGGAATGCTGGGAAATACTCTTGTGCCATCACCAAAGGGTATATTACAAATGGTTTGGCCCTTCCCCCACTTCCCATTGTCCGGCCTCCGTAAACTTGAACCAAATAGAGCTACAGCCACCATCTTATGACCAGAAGGAAAAATCTAATGTACAGCAGAGAGAGCCTGGAGCCATCTTTAGTGTTCCCACCTTTAAAAAGTTTCCCATCTTTCCCTTAGGGGAAGAAAGTATTTATTTACGTTAGTGAAATTGAAGGTTTCATATTTTCAGCCAAATATCTTATTAACTGCCTTAGGGTTTTATTGCTGTGAAGAGGTGAAGAGACACCATGACCATGGCAATGCTTATAAAGGAAGACATTTAATTGGAGCTGGCTTACAGTTTCAGAGGTTTAGTCCATTATCGTCATGGTGGGAAACATGGCAGTATGCAGGCAGACATGGTGCTGGAGAGGTAGCTGAGAGTTCTACATCTTGATCTGCAGGCAGCAGGAGACTGTTACACTGAGTGTAGCTTGAGCATAGAAGACCTCAAAGCCCACCTCCACAGTGATACACTTCCTCAAACAAGGCCACACCTCCTAATAATGCCACTCCATTAGGGCCAGCGTTCAAACACATGAGTCTCTGGGGGCCATTCCTATTCAAACCATCCCACTAACCTTCCCATTTAGCAAGCCTCTCTGGTGTTGTTATGCTATGTGGGCACTAGCACAGTGATCAAGAAAGGTGTTTGAAACCTATTTTGGAGACTTTCCTTCATGGATAAGATGAGGGTGTGGATGAGTAATGTCTCCCATAGTCTCCAGTCTTTGAATGTTTGGTCTCCAGTTGGTATGCTGTTTGGGGGAGGTGTAAGGAGGTATGGCCTTGCTGTTGGAGGAAGTGTGTCACACTGAGGGCAGGCTTTGGGAGTTTAAAGATTCAAGCCATCTCCAGTTTACTCTCTCTGCTTTGGGCTTGTGGCTCAAGATGTGATCTCTCAGCTTGCTACTTCAGCCACCATGCCTGCTGCTCCCCCACCATGATGGACTCATATCCCTCTGGAGCCATAAGCCACAAATAAACCTTTCCTTCTATAAATTGCCCTGGTCATGGTGTTTATCACAGCAATAGAAAAATAACTAATACAGATGGATTTTGAAACAGCCTCAGGAGCAGGCAAGCATTCCTATAAGATGACTTTGGTATTTTAGAATAGTAGTTGAGTGTGGAAAAACCTTTAATACAGGGCACTACAGTAAACTGGTTAGTTCATATGGACATTGCTGTTTCTCTTCTTTGACTTTCAAGTATCTAAAACCCTTTCCTGTCTGGTGGAAACCAGGGTCTGCGTGTAACAAGTGAGGCTGAATGGGATAGTTTTGCCTACTTCCTCCCCTGGAAGCCTAGGCCCCAGCAATGAGATCCCCTGTCTGGGTCTCTGATTCTGAAAGGGGCAACAGAAGATGGAGACTCATTTGGAAACCCTTGTTGGAAGCACTGAGCCTACAACAATGCCCATGACTTCTTGGGAAGGCAGAGTGGAGGATCAGTTATCCATGTATTGGTGGTGCCCGCTCAGGCAGTGGCCTAATGGACTTGTATAGCTGCATGATCAGCTCCATCTCCAGTCCCAGCCACTGCCAGTTCCTCCCTATGTCCCTAGGTGGGTTTCCTCTCTCTCTCTTTTCTTCTTCTTCTTCTTCTTTCTCCTTCTCCTCCTCCTCCTCCTCCTCTTCTTCCTCCTCCTCCCTTTTCCCTTGAACTGTTTAGAGCTAGTCTCTGTCACTCACAATCAACAGTGCCAACCGACTTCTCGCAGTCTGGCTCACTGAGTGCCTTCTAAACATGCCTGATGGTTCTTATTTCTAGACTGTGCTGTGGGCTCCATCAGTCATCTTGGTTGAACGCCTCCAACCTAGCCAGGAATGCTTTCAAGTGAAAAACATGTTATATTCAGCTTGGGTTCTACTGAGTGACAGAATCATACTGACTGAGTGGTTTCATTGCATTTGAATACCCACATGGTGTGTCCCAAACACTACTTGGGGTAGGTTCAGGACACTGCCCTGCCTACATCTTACCAAAGCCCTGTGTGGAGAGAATTCTTATACTTACCTTCTTTGCAAATAGACAGCACCTCTCCCCTTTACTTCCATCTCTCCGTGGATGGCACATAATATGTCTGATTACATTTTCTAAGCATTTCAAAGCAAACTGCCGAGATCAACCACCTTAGGTAACAATCAACTCTGATTGTTCCCAACAAAGCTTAAGAGCTTACGTACCTTGGGATGCACACACAGTGTTGGTGAAATGTCCCCTCCTGTGGACACTGCTCAGGGCTGGAACCCCTCCCTGCCTCCACATGAACTCATCATAAGCCTGTGACAACTTCTGGGCCCAACTGCTTCAATCCGAAAAGACAGCACCATTATGATTTCATTTACTAGGTGTGTGGCCAGGTGAGGGTTTTGACCTCTGAACTCCCCATTTCCTCCTCTGCGAAATGGAAGTAATAAGGGTCCCCACTTCATACCCTGAGAGTGCTGTGCCTGGCATGTAGAAAATGCTCATAGTGGCTATTACTGTGGCCATTTGCTCTTTCTGACCTCTGAACCCTTGGAATTTTGTCTGTGATTCTTATCTGGCTCTTAATTATCTACTAGCGGATGATAAGTTGTATTAGCTATCTAAATTCTTGTAGTTTAAGTTTGGGCTTGTATGTGTTCAACTTTCTAATTAGATATTGAACTCCTCTAGGCTTGAGCCAGATGCGTTCTTTATATTCTCAAAACTGAGTAGCAGCGTGCTAAGTGGAAAGCAGGCACTAATTAATGAACACTTATTAAAATGAGTCTTAAAATGTCCAACAATGGCACGGTCCTTTCACAACCAGGGTCTCCCTTAATCCCTTAATCCTGGTAGGCATATGCTGTTCTGTCCACCTTGTAGATAAGGAGACTGAGGCTTCTGGAGTAAAATCACTTTCCCCTTATAGTCTCCAAACAACCCCCTTTCAGGAACTCTCAAAATGTTTCCTTCTTAAACCCCATGCACTTTCTCTTCTAGGCCAGTCAGCATTCCTGGCTGCTCTGATCTTTGTCCATGGGGAGGGATGATGGTGGTAGGGCATTCATTGTGAAAAGCTGGTTTTGAAGGAGCAAGAGCACGCACATGTGTAGTACTGTCACCATAAACAGCAGGCTGACAGAGCATCTGTGGGACCACTGGTCCTTTCTAGGACTGGGCTGTGGTTGATTCTAACTTTATTCTTGCTTACCCACAGTTTCTGCCCCAAAACATGCATTGTCTCCAAGAGCAGGGAGCTAACCATGTCACTTTGCTTCATTTACTTGTTTAAAAGAAACAAAGACAGAGACCTAGTTGCATCTTGCTGAACAAAAATTGGGTCTGCCCACTCTATTGGAAGCAATTCTTTTCTTTTTCCTTCCTTCTCTCCTTGCTTTCAACCAGGTGGGAAGATCTCTTTCCCTGGAATCTATTAGTCACAGGTTTGAAATGCTGGGGTGGGTTGGAGGGAGAAGTGATGGGTGTGGGATGGGAATTTGGGGAGTCTTTTATTCCTTGCATCTCAAAGGCTGTCAGGCTGTTGAGGGGTGGAAATGACTGGTAATTAGTGAACCTTCCCTGCTGCACACACTAAAGACACTTCACAGTCTCCGTGACCTCTACGCCCGGTGAGGCTTTGTTATGTAGATATTCTTAATTGGGTGAGTCACTTGCTGCAAACAGCTTAGGGAACAGCATTGTGGCTATATTGCTGTGAGGCTTCAAACCAGGGTCTCCAACATATTCATGGAGGTAGGATGTGAGAGCTGTTGGTACTGACATCCAAGGCCTCTGTGTAACTTTATGTCTCTCTAGAAGTAAAGACATGATCTCCAAAGCGTAGAAGTCTGTACAGTATGCTTCAGGTGTCCTTAGTGTGGAGAATGGCATCTTGTGGCCTCCTCTTCTCTCTCTTTTCCTTCTTCCCAGTTTATTGATCATTTGTTCTGGGCAGGTGATCAATAGATTTCAAAGGGATTTCCTATATTCAAGGACTGACAACCTCAATGGGAAGCCTGGAACAGACATCGATGGACAGACAACCACTGAATAGCAGGCGTCACAGTGGATGGGACATTAATAAGGTATTTCAGACCCTGGAGGAGGAGGCACTGACAGCTGGTCCATTGAGGAAAAGTTGTTCACGGGTTAGGAGGAATTGGAAGGGCCTCTCATGAGAGTGAGTCCCAGTACATGGAGACATTGTCAGGACATTGTCACACCCAGAGTTGTGACCCCAGCATCATGACCTTAGCTTACTTATCGAAGGAGCACAGAGTGGCGTGGGAGTTACTCACAGGATCCCATCTGCTGCTTTTCCCAGAGGAGGGCACAATGAATGACACATACAACTCATCATGTTTCAAGCAGGATTCCTCACTCCACCCCTAGGTGGTACTTTGGTGGGTGACCCAATAGTGGCTCCTTCAACCTCTGCCCCTGAAAGTCAAAGCAATAGGCTACCTCATGCATGGGGCATCGTTTTTCCTTTTCTGGGGGCCCAAGAGCTACCATGTCTGCAGACATCATCATTCTCTCCTTTCAGCCCTCAGTACTCTTCATGAAATGTAGGCTGTACTTTGTGAGCCTGTGAGGGCACTTCCCCGACCCCTCTCCCTTCTGAACATCCTCTACAGACTGATGACTCTGAAGCACAAATGTTATCATCCCTGCCCCCACATGGTCCTTCGAGCTAGGCCCACACAACTCTCTCCAGTCAGGCCCCTACTACCTCTTTTGCTGTCCACATTGCCCAGGTCACCAGTAACTCCTACGTTGTTCGTTCCTGTGATAGTTCTTAGTCCCGACTCTTGATCTTGAGTGGCCCAATCATAGCTTATATTTTCCTTTTCTTCCTAAACATTTTACTCATGAAAATGTGACGTCTATGAGAAAATTTAAGATAGTGACATCCTTATGTCCACCCGGAGCCACAGGTTGTCAATGCCATGTTCTCTGTCACCTTTTCTACTCAACTGTCTCAATGCTGTTTGTATTTTTATGTTTATCCCTAATTTCTTCATTTTGGCATCTTTCAGGCCAAAGGAGAACTTCTAACAAAACAAAACAAAACAAAAACCAAAGACCAAACCCCCCCCCCCCCGCAAAACAAAATAAAACCATGGTACAATTTTCACAAGTAAGAAAATCAGTGCTAACTCAGTATCATCAATCATATCTTCAAACAATTCAGATTTAACTGTTCCCAGTTGTCTTTGAAATGCTCTTCTAGGCTTTTTCGTCCAGTTGCACAATCCAGTCATGGATCAGGCATCATACTTGGGTTCTCCTCTCTCCAAGGCCTCATGGCTCAGTTTGAGATGGAACTCACTTTTATGTAGCTGAGGCTACCCTTAACTCAAGATATTCTAGTGTCAGCCTCCCAAATTCTGGGGTTACAGGTGCGTGTCACCCCGCCTGGTAAGAAGTTGTCATGTCCCCTTTGCTCACTTCATCTCCCACATTCTTCCAGCCCGTCCCCACCTCATTTGCTTCTTCTTAAGAGCCTAGCCCAGTTATGTTGTGAAATATTCTACTTTCTGATTTGTTTTTCTGGTTAAACATTTTGGCAGGAGCAGCATACAAGGACTGTATGAGAGCGAGCACTGCTCACCTGGTCACATGGGAGTCTGTGATGCCAGGCCTTTGGGAATGCTGCGTGTTGGTTGGAGTAGTGACAGATGTCTCCACTGTCGAGATGTCCCTTCCCTGCAACTTCTAAGTAGCCACCTGTCACGTGATGGTCAAGCCTGTGTGGCTGCCAATTCCTCATGACCCTTGGTTGCACTGGCAACTTTTTGGTCCTTTGTTGACTTAGGGTTCTCAGCTTGTTTTTAGCCTTCCCTCATCTTTTTTGTTGCTCCTCAGGCTCTGTGGGGTTCCTCTAATCCTCCCTGGCTTGCAGTTCTTGGTGTGCCCTTAGGATCCAGCTTCAGACTTTTCCACTCCTCTTTTGGGGATTTATATGCCAAATAAAGCTAAGGGCATTCATATTTCTAAGTCGAGGCCAGACCCACCTCCAAAACTTCATGACCATTTCCACCCCCCAGTTTTGCTTCTCTACTTAAAGTCTCAAAGTCGTTTCAAATATGTCAGGCCCAAAAGTAGTGCTATGGTTCCCTCTCCCTGCCCAACTGCGTATATCCAGCTAATGTGACAGCTCCACCCTTCCAGATACTTATCCCCAAATCTTGGAGTCACCTTTAATGCCTGTGTTTCTCATACTTTTTCTGTCTAAGCCATCAGCAAATGCAGTTGCTATCATTTTTAAAGGTGTCCTGGTGACATACCCTGTCCACAGGATTCCTGTGATAGCTGACATAAGCTTAGTCCCCTGTTTCTGTCCTTCTCTCTGCACGATCATTGTCAGCAGAGCCACCAAAGCAATCTTCAGGAAATGTAAACGAGTCAGATCATGCCTGGCCACTGCTCAGGGCTCCCAGCTGGGCTGAAGCAGGTCAGTCCTGGTCTTACACCAGTGGTGCTGAGTTTACCTCACCATGTGACTTCATTCACCATTGTTTTCCCTTTCACTCACCTCAGCCACTCTGGTCTCTTCTCCCAAACTCTTTAGGTGCCCTACTGCCCCAGGGCCTTTGCTCCTGCCATTTCTGATGCCCGGAACACCCCCATCCCCCCCATGACCATAAGACTCTTCTCTACACCCTGCAGCATTTGCTCCTGTCTCTCTTCCTCACTGGGGCCTTCCGTGGTCATCTCATTTTATGGATCCCTGGCACTTTTGTCCCACACAAGCTCTATTATTGTGCAGATCACTCCTCACCATGTGACACTGTACTTATTATTTACTGAAAACAAGCACTGCAAGGTTAGAAACCTAGTTTTCTTTACTAGTCCATCACCAGGGTTTAAGTTAATTTTAGGCATGTAGTAGGCAATATATGTGTATATATATAAGAAATATGTATTCTACAAATATTTGAAAGAAAGTAAGTGTGTGTGTGTGTGTGTGTGTGTGTGTGTGTGTGCACATATGACATTCTCATGAAGCCTCGGCTAGCTGAGGCTGGTCCTGAACCATTAGTTCTCATCACCTCCTGTGCTGTAATTGCCTGTGTGTGTTACCACGTCCTACTCAAATTTTATTATTATTATTATTATTATTATTATTATTATTATTATTATTTTAAATTACATTTTGAAATGTTACCCAGGCTTGCCTTAAACTTGTATTCTTAAATTCTCAGCCTCATGAGTTCTTGAGTCCACCGACACATGTCACTCAGCCTGGCTATTAAATATTTTTTTGAATGAAGGAACAGATTAGCTTTCTAGTACATCACCATAAATTATAAATCCTCTTGGTTCTAATGAAGTTGTGATAGTCTAACATGTCCACATTCTACACTGGACGCTAGCAGCCAATGCAGTGAGAGGGACAGCCATGGTGTGCTAAGGACTGGAATTCAGAGTTGAGGCTGTGACCACTAGAGAGAGAACAGGAGCCTGAGGCTAGTGTGGCGCATGCTCCTTGTACTTCCATGTTTGTCTGTGATAGTCTGTGGTGCAGACATGTGTAAAGACTGGCACATCAGTATTTCCGTTCTCAGGCATAGCCAGGTCCTTCACAGGATAACAGATGTTCTGTGCCACCCACCTTAACTTCAGCTCTGGGGTCTCCAGGCCTCAGCCCACCTCTGCTTTGGAAGCAAGAAGCACATAGGAGCCCTGATGTAACTGTACGAGTGTGTTTTTAGAAACGTTATTTATGGGTATATAAGTGTCACAGCACTTGGGGGAGTCAACTCTCTCATTGTACGGTGTGGGTCCAGAGATTGAACTTGGGCCTTCAGGCTTGGGAGCAAGTACCCCTACCCACTGAACTCTCTTGTCGGTCCTGGGTTTTTTCTTCCTATTGGCTGGGATGATGTTTGCTCTTTGAAGCAGTTCAGTTCCACTTCATCGCTCATTAATATTGTCAACTTGAGAAGCTCTAGAATCACTCAGACAAGAAGTCTTTGGGCCTGTGAGGAACTTTCTAGATTAGGTTAGCTGAAGTGGGAGGATCCCAATGTGGACAGCACTGACCTGTGTGGACTGGGCCCCAGACTGAATATAAAGAAGAAAGCGATCTGAGCACCAGCATTCATCAACTTCTGCTTCCTGACCATCAACACCATGTGACCCACTGCCTCATGCTCCTGCCATCGTAACTTCTCTGCAATGACGGGCTGGCCCCTCAGACTGTGAGCTAGGATACAGCTTTTTCTCCTTGAACTGTTTTGGTCAGGCATTTGTCACAGCAATGAGACAGGAAACTGGCACACTGCTCAAGCATAAGTAGTGACAGTAAGAGGTCAGACACAGCTTTGTGCTTGCCAGTCCTCCTGTCTGGGAAACCCTTCGTTTAGGTCTCTCTGTGGCAGGCCCCTTGTCAAGGTTCTGATTCCAGCTAAGCTATTTCTCCATTGGAACAGCCCTTTTCAGGATGTCTCACAGCTGCCTAAGGGTTGTGCAGGCCAGATATCACAAGAAACACTGTCAAAGTACTGGGCCAAAGGCTGAAGACAGATGCTCCAATGCACTGAGAGAAATTGAGGACTGTCCAGGCAGCCAGTTGTCTGTCATTTCTTAGTTTTGGAAGATGCTGGCTCTGAATTTCCTGTTCATTCAGATATATTTATCCTTCTCAGGTCTCTGATGTGGTTAAAGACTAGATAGTTATAGTCTCATGGTTAAATTTTAAGTTGTTTAGGAATTAAAAGGATGTTCTAGGTCTAAGAAGATGTTTTTAAGTTGGTAATGCAAGTTAGGATGGAAATTGAGTTAGGTATAGAACTTTAAACTCATCGAGCTAGATAGATAATAGAATATTAATATCAGTTGCCAAATATGTATCGACTGGACATTGGGAATGTATGTTATAACTATAATTTTCATAATTGTGGCCTAGTTGTTCTTATTGTTTTGCATTGTATTTATCGTTATAAGAAAAAGAGCCTTTTATTGTACTAAAAGGGGGAGCTGTTGGGGGGGAAAAGATACACCTTACATTAAAAAAAAAAAGGAAGCAGATAGGAGGATGAGGGGGTAGAGGGTAGGAGGGTGGGACCTGGAGAGGGTGGTGGGAGGGGTCTGTGATTGAGATGTAACTTGAAGAAATAAATAAATATTGAAAAAAATACAGTGACTTCACCCAGATTAAAAAACAAACAAACAAACAAACAAACAAACAAACAAACAAACCAACAAAACACTGTCAATGGCATGGAGTGGAGCTCAAATCTCAACCAGGTGTCTCAGGAGAAAGGCTGGCTATCGGAGCCATTGATACAGTGTTTAACGCCCCCCTGACCTCCTACACAATCCATGGTACTTTCATCTTCATGGCCTACATCAGTGTGCCTGAAAGGATGCATCTCAAGTACTTGAAATCATTTTATGAACCTGCCTGGTATCTGTTTCTCCTGGCCATAGCCTAAGTCTCATAGGCCGAGACATCAAGGACAATACCTGACTTGTTTCTGCTTGTACACCAGGGCCCAGCACATAGTAAACATTTCATGATATCTGCTAACAACAGTTTTCTTCATGTTGGAGAGATATGTACACTACATCTGTCTTCCTGTTTGTCAGTCTTGCGAGACTGTAACAAATTCCAGAGACAAAAACTTGTAAAGGCAAAAGGTATATTTTGGCTCCTGGTTTTAGAAGTTTTATTCCATGACTGATCAGCCTTTTGGTTTTTGCCTCTGTGGTGACCATGGTTGGGGAACTTTCCATTAGGTTTGGCCTCTTAAAGAGGTTCTACCACTGCCAGGCAGCAGTGGACCTCGCCTTTAACCCAAGCACTCAAGAGACAGAGGCAGGTGAATCTTTGAGTTCCAAGGCAGTCTGGTCTACAGAGTGAGTTCCAGGACAGCCAAGGCTACATACAGATACCCTGTCTCAAAAAAACAAAAAACAAACAAACAAACAAACAAAAAAAAGGTTCTACTATCTTCCAATCATGCTATGCTAGCTACCAAACCTTTAACATGCAGGCCTTTCAGGACACCCCATATCCAACATGTAGCATAATTTTATTAAACAAAAGATCCTGGGGCTGGGGATGTGGCTCAGTTGGTAGGGTGCTGATTTGGCACGTGTGGCATGAAGCCATGAGTTTGCTCCTACAGTAAATACAGGAGATGTGGTGTTTCATTCTGATAAAATCGCAGGAGGATCAGGAGCTCAAGGTCATCCACACAACCAAGGTGGAGAGCAGCTACAAAAGACCCTGTTTAAAAAGTACAAAACAGCTCTGTCTGTCTGTCTGTCTGTCTCTCTTTCTCTCTGTTCTCCCCTTCCTCTCTTCCTCACTCCCATTCTCTTCTCTTCCTCTCTGCTTCCTCCCCACTCTCTCTATCCCTCTTCTCTCTCTGCATGCATATACTGTTTCTCTTTCCCTCTTTTATCCAATAAATAACCTGCCTTTATATAACTTAAAAAATACAAAACAACCCCCCACAAAAATACAACAAAATTTCCCCAAACAATTTCCCTATTCCCCACCCCCTAGGATTTGTTTGCACTTGAGGAAAGTTCAGCTGCACATTTATCCTGAGTTCCCAGGTATTTAGTGACATAGGTGGATGTCACACCCAGGCCAGTGTGACCACAACAAGGCCAGACTGGACCTTCATTTGTCCTCAACCTCTGCAGATAGTGGTGTCAGGTCCAAGGATAGGTTTTGTTTTTTCTGCTTGCACTGTTATAGTCTGGAAAAGTAGGAAGAGAGTTGGAATTAATATCAGAAAATCCTTCCAGAATTCTTACGTGTGCATTTTTATTATTACCCTCCACCTATTCTAAAATAACTCTTGTAAATGATTATGAAAATAAATCTCAGGGACAATTATTTTATTTCCTGGAATACATTTATTCACCGTCATCCCTTTACAGGCAGGATGAACAGGAGCACTGGGTAGTGAATACAATTTGCAACTAGGCAAGATAAGTAGAGAGAAAATGAATATGTATCCCTCAGAGCTCTAAAAGGAGAAGGAGAACATTAATAGCCATTTCCTTGCAGATAGAACTTTGAAAATGTTATTTCTGATCCATCAGTGTGGGGCTCTGGGTGAGGAAAATGGCTTCAACATGACAAGAAGTGATTAGATGTGAAATGGCACCTTCAAGTCCTCCTCCCGGCCCCCTCAGCCTCTTGTCAGTGGGATGCAGGAGGACTCCTGTTTCTTAGTCTCAGTGGGATGAGCTGCTCATTTGCTGGTTATGTCAGGCAAATCTCTTCTAGTCTCCAGACCACTGGTTCTCAACCTGTGGGATTACTTATCAGATATCCTGCATATCAGATATTTAAATTACAATTCATAACAGTAGCAAAATTACAGTTATGAAGTAGCAATAAAATAATTTTATGATTGGGGGCTCACAACAACATGAGGAACTGTATTAAAGGGTCGTAGTATTAGGAAGGTTGAGAACCACTGTTTCAAGCTTTGGTTTCCTCAGAGAGTAGTTGGAGTAGGTGAGTTCCAGAGTGAGTTTCAGGACAGCCAAGGCTACATAGAGAAACCTGTCTCAAAAAAACCAAACCAAATCAAAAGAAAACAAAAAACAAACAAACAAAAAATGGTCCTCCCTCCCTTCCTCCCTCCCTCCCACCCTCCCTTCCTTTTTTCCTCCCTCCTTTTTTTTCTTTCACATTCCTTTCCAAGACACAGGTTCACACTCTGGTTTGGAATTCACTACATAGCCCAGACTAGCCTTGAAATTATGGCAGCCCTCCTGACTCAGTCTCCCAAGCTTAATGCTGAGATTACAGGAGCGAGCCACCAGGCACTACTTTGGAGCAGCTGATTTTCAAAGCAGTGAGTTTTGGGCATTTACAATTACTGGAGGGAGAAGGAGACCTGCTGGCTCAACTTACTCCCAAGTTCTATGAATTTAACTGAGGGTCTGAGGAGTCTGTTCCCAACTTCTAGACCACAGAGCCTCTGTAAATCAAGTTGGAATTCTGGGAAGGTCTCCCCTCACTGGAAATAGACAGTTGGGCTGGATTTTCTTGTCTTTGTTCTCCTTTTCTCGCCAAAGTCTAGAATGAGTCTTTTTCTTTGGAGTCACCGATGACTCACTTCCTAGGTCAGGGGTCACTCAGAGTAGCTTGCAAGTTCCAGGCAATGGGACTAAGGGGTGATTCTCAGTGCTGTCCTCAGGACCTGGTAAAGCAGTGCTGAACAAAGGGCAGATAGTGCAGGGTCAGTGGCCAAGACTCTTCCCGCTCCTTCCATATCAATCTCTCTCAGTTTCTTAGTTTATTTTATTATTATTCTTTCTTATTTTATTTCACTTTGAGACTGGGGGGATCTCACTAGGTAGCCCTGGCTGGCCTTGAACTCTGTAGGTGTACTAGGCTAGCCTCAAACTCACAGCCTCCCTTGACCTCCCTAGTGCTGGGATTAAAGGCATGTGCTGCCAAGTTCAGCTTCTTTCTTATTTTTAACTGCAAAAGTAGTACATTCATGTCACAAATATAGAAGAAAGAGCAGGAGCCCCTTCCCACCTCACCTTCTCCAAACTCCTTCCCCTTCTCCCTGATGTTTGCATTTCAATAGGAAAACAACTACACAACAATTTTGGATCTAGAATTGGGGTATTACCATGTAGCTCTTGTTAAACTTTGTGATCTCCCTGCTTCTACATCCTCTCTCTAGAGGGACAAATTATAGACATGTATTGAGTCTGGCTCCCTCAAAACTTCTTAAGAACCAGGGCTGGGGAGATGGTTCAGTGGGCAAATTGCCTGCTGAGCAAGCTGGATGGCCTGAGTTTGGATTCCCAGCACCCACATAAAAGCCAGTCTGGTCACCTGGTGGATCTGTCACCCCGGTTCTGGGGCACCGGGTGGGTGTACAGGGAGTTGGATCCCTGGAGGTCACTGATCAGCAAGCCCAGCTCAGTCTCAGGGTACTCCAGTTCAGATGGAGAGCCTGTCTCAGAGAACAAAGCCCTTGAAGAGGACCCCAAACATGTCAGTCTGTGCCTGATACACGAATGTACACTTAGACACAGGCACACATAGACACACACAGACACAGACAGACAGACAGACAGACACACACACACACCCCAACAGCAACAGCAACAACAAAAGCCCAAACCCATTAAAACCTAAAGAGACAGTGAGTAGAGGCACTGAGGAAGGGGCATAGTAAACACTGTAACAGGAAATAATAACGAACTAGCATTTGTAGATGTCCCCAAGCCAGATATTCTGCTGGCACACAATATATACTTAAAGGATATTCATTGTTCTCACTGAGGGACACTGGAAGTGTCTGAGAGCATCTACCACCTTTGCTGTAGCTGCTTGGAAGAGGTAAGCAAGCACTTTACTCTTTCTTGCATCTCCACACCCCACCCCTACCCTTGAGGCCTGAGGGGGACAGATGCAGTATCAAGAAACATTTCATATGCACATGTCTAGTTGTCTTTTGTTTTTGTTTTTTTTTTTCCAAAGCTGAAATCTCAGGGTAGAGAGCCTGAACCAGAGGCTGGAGCCTGATGAATGATGAACAGCTGGCTGTCCCCACTTCCTTGAAAGCAAGGAGGTCAGGCTGCAGACAATGCCAGGGAGCTCCAGAACTGGCTCTGTCCTGCTCGCCTCTGCTGCTAAGGCACACTCTGAAGATTTAAGGAATCAGTTCCTGTTTGGCTGGTCCTGGCTGACCCCAACATCAACTCCTTGGCTAGAAATAAACAGGATCTTCCTTTGTGTCTCCAGGAATGCAATGGAGGAAGAACTCCAAGGGGGAAGAAAGGGTCTCTTCTGCCAAAGAATAGCAACAAGGGTGACAGTAGGAATACAATGCTGCCCCCCCCCATCCTACAGGGTGGCCAGAAAGGGCACCCTTTTCAGTACTGAGCTTTCTCCCCCTTCCCCTGCTCCCATGAACCCCATTAGAGGGGAAGAATCACAGGCCCAGAGGTCCTGGACATGCTTGCTTTGGACTTTCTGTTTTGTGGGTCTCGTGAGTGCACTCAGCCACACTGGGCCATGCACCTTCTTGGGGGTTCAGGAAACACAACCACAGTGACAACATCTCTTATTTAAAAAAAGAATTTATTACTTCAGGTTACATCTCCATCATAGTGCCCTCTTTCCATCCTCCCAGTCCCACCCTCCCACCCTCTACCCCCTAACCCTTCCATCCCACTCCTCTGGAGTGGAGTGTCCCTACATAACAGTCCCTCACCCCAGTTCTGTAGTCTTATGAGGGCTAAAAGCTTCCTCATACAGTGGGGGTCTACAAGGCAGCACCACTAGGGCAAAGTGTCTCATTGACAGGAAAAAAAAAAGTCTGTGTTCATGTTCCCTTTGGTGCATTGGCTGTAGTATAGTTATCCTGTACTATATGGCTAAAATCCGATTATAAGTGAATAGATGCCATGTGCATCCTTCTGAGTCTGGGTTAGCTCACTCAGGATGCGCTTCTCTAGTTCCACCCATTTGGCTGCAAATTGCATGATTTCGTTGTTTCTGATGGCTGAGTAGTATTCCATTGTGTAGATATACCAGGTTTTTGTTTTGTTTGTTTTGTTTTTTGTTTTTATCCATTCCTCAGTTGAGGGACATCCAGGTTGTTTACAGTTTCTAGCTATTAAAAATAAGGCTGCTGTGAACATAGATGAGGAAACTTCCTTGTGATTTGGTGAGGAATCACTTGGATGTATACCCAGAAATGGTATGGCTGGGTCTTGAGGTAGAGCTATTTCTAGTTTTCTAAAATATCTCCAGACTGATTTCCATGACAACATCTCTTATTGATGTAGGGTTGTTGATGTCTCAGGGCAAGCTGGGCCATTTTTCCTGAAAGGTGTGTGCTAGCTGAGAATATTCCCAATGAGGCTGGGGAATGAGAGCGGGAGAAGTGAAGCCCATGACCCTCCACTATAGAACAGGGTGATGAGAATCAAGAGGAACCCCAATACTTGCATGAGCCTCCCATTTATCTCAGTGCTCCTGGGACAAGGGTGGAGCTGTCCATTCAGGAGCCTCAACAGGGCATGTCTTCCTTGTCCACTCTTATAAACTCCTTCCATTCCAAAAGAATTGCTTGTGTAGGCTCCAAGGCAGCCTCTCCCCTCTACAAAATGAAGAACCACTTCACTTAATTTTTCCTTTTGTTCAGTTAGAGGAAAGCAGAAGGACGTCTCTCTCTCCCTTTTCCGTCTTATTTGGTCCAGGGAGATAGGATCTTTTGTCCCTACATTTCCACCTCTTTTTCTGCCCGTTCTCTGTGCCCACTTCATCCTCTCCTCCATTGTTCTTCCATTCTGCAGACCAACTTCCAGAAGCTGATGGGCAAAAGCAGAGGTAAGTCCCCTTGTTTCAGCCTGAGCCTTCTGACAACTACATCCAGGGAATGCTTGTGTCCTCCTAAAAGTTCATATGTTAAAACCTTAACCCTTTGAATATTATGAGGCGGAGGGTCTTTGAGACGTGATAGGTCATGAGAGTGGAGCCCTTGTGATGGGGTTAGTGCCCTTACCCTCCACCCCTGGGCTAGTTTGTCCCTACCAGGGCACAGGAAGATACAGCTGTTAGCAAACAGCGAATGGACTCTCAACACACACACACACACACACACACACACACACACACACACACACACA
>CAJQZJ010032031.1:15431744-15458374 GCA_907164525.1 Lophiomys imhausi | reverse complement strand
ACACACACACACACACACACACACACACACACACACACACACACACAGCCTGCTGGCACCTGATCTCAGACTTCTCAGCCTCCAGAACTGTGAGGAATAACTTCACAGTTAATTTGCCATCAGTTTATGGTACTCAGCTGTAGCAGCTAGAACAGTCCAAGACAATCACTCTGATCAAGAACTTTCTGTAGTTCCCAACAGTACACACTAAAACCTCCCTCAGATGGAGCTATCCTGAAGTTAGTTTTACAGTCTCCCCATGATCCTTGCACACACTGTCAACTGGCTTTCTTGGTGTGTTCTGGCGACTCGAGCCAATAGAGAGGCATTTCCAGGCAAAACTAAATACTCCTGTAAGTCTAGGCAGAGGGTAGGAAATGATGGGACTGTAAAATAGATAATAAAAAAACTCTGAAACTTTAATTACATTTTATTTATTTATTTTGTGTGTAACACATACACAACAGGACCTCCCTCTTTCCCTTCTCCCCTTTTTCCTTCCCTTCTTCCCTTACTCCAGTCTCTTTGTGGTACCAGGGATTGGACCTAGGACTTCACACATGCTAGGGAAGCTCTTTGTCAGTTAACATATACCTCCAGCCCCGTAAGACAGGCTGAGGATCACACTGTATCTTGGACTATTAGGACTTGAAAGGGAGATGCTGGAAGGTTTGGGGGTTTAAAGTGATCCTATGAGGTTCTGTGGAGGAGGGAACAGCAATGAGACAGTGTGTGAAGGGGAACAAGCTTTGTCCACCTTGGTGTTGGCAGCTGACAGTGTCTGCATAACAGTCTTGCCTCAGGAGATGGAGCTGTGTGTGGAGGAGGAGCATGAGAGAGGTCCTTGTTTCTGCACAGGCTCCTATGAGTCACCTTCTGCTTAAGGTCCTTCTAGGCAGGTTGAGGTGAGAGGTGGAAGAGAGGGACAGAGTGTCACAATGGCCAACAGCCAGGGCACTGAGCCATTTGTTCCCTTTCAGGCAGGAAACCCAAGTGGACAATGGACTGCAGAGGCTGTACCCTGCATTGAATGGAGGAAGAGGAGGGAGTCTCCTCCACTGGGCAGCAGGCCTTGGGAAGCTCCATTTCATCCTCATCTCTGTAGAAAGTAGCTTTCTGTTTTTGCCTGTCACTTGCAGCATTTCCAGGAATCTCCTAAAGTAAATACACTCTGGATGCATTTGCACAGCTCCACTTGGCTATGGCCACTCTTCCTATGGGACAAGTGTGAGAGAGAGGGACAGACAGGCAGGTCAGCTTTCAGAGATGGGCCTGGCACATCAGCAGGCTGCCATCTAGCCTGCCTAGCTAACGATGTGCTAGGGGCAGGGCTGTCTGAACAGGACAAAGTTGTCCACCACAATGATAGCTGCCACCATCAGTGGCATAGCCAGTGGCTTCTAAGTGCTGCCTAGACACAAGGGACAATGAGAGCCCAAGCCCCGTGATCATTCTCCTGTATGAAGGTGACAGCCACAATTATATGCAGGTCTGCTGAGCTGTACTTGCCCTGAGAGTGATGCCAGGACTCAGCCTTCCCTTATCTAGTTGAATGATGTTGACATCCATCTGTGAAGAGAACAGAATGATTGAGTCAGGGTAGGGGCTCCAAAAGTGATACACCATAGTACAGTGCTTTGGCAGGCTGAGCATTTTGAATTAAAGGAGAAGTGGGGGAGGGGGGAAGCATGAGATGGTTCAACTGTTAAAGGTGACTACTGCCAAGTCTGAGGACCTGAGTTAGTTCTTCTGGATCTGCATGGTAGAACAGAACCAACTTCCAAAAGTTGTCCTCTGACCTCTTCATGTATGAACATGTATATATGTTTAGTGGGTATACACACACACACACACACACACACACACAAACACTGTAATAATAATTTTAAAAAATAGAGAAGGGAAGGCCCCAGGTCAGCCTCAGAAGCAGTCTCTCCCTGACTATCTTCTGCCCTCCAGTCTCCAGCACCTTTGCTCTCTAGAAATGAGTCACAGAAACCAAGACCCTGCTTGCTTCCCTAAGGTGGATCCTAGGAACCAGAGCCCCTCTCCCCAAGATTAAGTAGGATATCAGAGATCCTGCTCAAAGCCATATTTCTGGGTGGGAGCTGGTCATAAGGAAATTCTCTAAATTGCCATATATGATGGGGAGTCATTAGACCTTGAATCCCAGAGGAGTCCTGCTCAGCTCCCTGGAGGAGGGGATGCTGCACAGGAAGTTGAAGCAGCTTTGCCTGGTTTCTCCCTTCAGTCTGTTATGCTCAACATCACACCCTTTTGTCCGTCACGTTCCTGCTCAGCTTGTCCTAGCTTCATCCAGTCTAAGCTGTATCTATGTACACACACACACACACACACACACACACACACACACACACACGCATGACATTCTGTCCTCTGAGGCAGGGTCTTGTCAGTAGTCCAGGCTGGCCTCCAACTTGAGATCTTGCCTTAGCCTCTCCAGTGCTGAGGTTACAGACCTGTGGTTCCCCGCACACTGCACCTTCACTTCTGAAGGCTCCCAAAACCATGTAGAACTTTGACTAAATGCATTCTCCCTCACTAACGAGTCTTTTGCTCCAGCCACAACCCTTATGATAGGTAAGGACTGGTATCTTACCTCTTATCCTGAGGGTGGAGGCAGGAAGGCAAAAGAAAGCAAGGAGAAGTTTCCAGAGGGAGATTAGGAATGTAGGAGTTACCTGTCTTCAGTTGGATTTCCCTGTCAGGGGGTGGTAATGGCCACTTGCTACTTCTAGATGGGGAAGCTGGGGTAGGAGATGTGTGTGTGTGTGTGTGTGTGTGTGTGTGTGTGTGTGTGTGTGTGTGTGTGCTCATGCGTGGGTCCTGAGGGCTACTACCTACTGAATAAATAGCGTTAATTCTCACAAATGTCTCTTCCTTTGGAGGAGAAGAATAAGAGGATAATGAGATTTGGAGACATTATTAATATCCGTGCCCCAAGGTTCATTACTGTCAGCTGCTGGGGTGGTGGTGGTGGGCATCATGAGGGCATGTGGAGAGAATAGGGGTAGTATGGCCAGCTGGCACTTTAAGGGGAAATTCAACTTTCCTTCCCCTTACCTCTATTAAATGAAAACTCCACCCCACCAGGAGCCCCTTTCCCCTTCCCTAGCACCTTCTAAGCTGTGGTGGAGACTTTGGGTAAAGAGGCCCCTCCTTCCAGCAGTTGAGGGCAGTTATGTAACCTAGATTGTGAAATTCTGGGAAGGCCCAGTTCTGAGCCGGGAACTGGGAACTAAGGGCTCTGATGGTGCGCATATGATGGGCACCCCCTTCACCCCAAAGCTTGAGTCTGATGACTGCAATAAAGTTCTAGGCAGTGGATTCTGTAGGGGCACAACTTGGGGCACAGGGGCAAGGGAGGAACCGGGCAGGAATCGGGCAGGAGAGGAGTAGACTCGTGGGGTCCCCACGTTGGGTATGGGCGCAGCAGCCACTTGTTACGAGCTGAGCTGCGGGGGTGGGGGTGGGGTGGGGTGGCCGAGGTTCACGTGCACCGGGTCCAGCCAAGCTAGGGGTTGCAGCGCAGCTGCGCGCGGTTCTCGGTGGCCGCCGGCGCCTAGGGCTTCCGCTGGTCAGCTGACCGCCCAGTGCGGAACTGCGCCTCCCGCCGCCCTGCTCAGTGCCGCTCGCCCGCCGGGTCTCCGCCACCATGGCTGGGCTCGTAGTCAGTGGAACTCAAGTAAGTCGGTCTAAGAGAGCCCCAACCGGTCCCGGGGGCCCAGTTGAAGTTGGTGGGACAGCGGGGCACGGGTCTCCAAGGTTTAACATGAGCGCCCTTGCATTGGGAGGTCGCACGTGCAGGTGATGTGTGTCAGGTGCCCACACTTGCTCCAGGTTGAAGAGGTCAAACCCTTCTTTTGATCCTGGCACACACCCTAGCGGTGTGGTAAGCAGCTCAGATCTCCCGCCTCCCTCTGCTCCTAGAGTCACACTGATCAACACTTTGGGACTAATTTCTCCATGAGACCCAGTGCTGGTAGCTCATATTTTTCAGGGTCCACCAAAAGGTTCCCCCCTCCCCCCAATCGGTGCTATGTAGTATAAGAAAATGTTTTGATATGCAACCGTTCAGCTGTTGATACCAGGGCAACTGTACAAATGGCCATTTGTACAGTTGCCCTGGTATCATCCATGTACATTTACATGGATGAAGGGGGCCCAAGATAGCAAAGTGCAGTGTCACCAAAGCCACAGTGAAAAACACAACGTGTTCTCTAGCCGGTACTGGCAGAGCTCTGCCTTAAGAGGAGTGATCTTCTTTTCCAAGGCGGTGGAAGCCCAGGCTCTTCAACAGTTTTACTTGGTCTCTGGTTTCTTGAAGTGTCACTAGGGCGTGGCAACACCAGAGGGTAGACACCTGGCAGTCTCAGCTTTCAGCCTTGTAGTAAGGTCTCTGGTGTTGGGAGAGAAGTCCACTAGGCTGAGCAGGGGCCCTGTATCCGCTGAAAAATGAAGGTTTCTCTATTGCTTTCCCTCTCCCTCTCATGAAGCCAGCTCTCTCATTTTGTAAAGTTCTTCTCCATCCTGGGGCAACAGTTTCGAATTTTGAAAGTTCTTCCTTTTGGCACGTAGCATCAGGGATGAGGGGGTAGTTCTTCCCAAATCAGAAACACAGGGAATGGCAGCTGTGTGCAACCTACTAAGCTACTGCATTTTTTTTTCGTAAAAAAAAAAAGAGTCTGGTACTTTTCTCAACTGAATACATTTATTGAGTGACTACTGTGCACCAGGCGCCCGGTGGTGGGTGTTGATGGAAATGAGCTGAATTCCCATCTCTTTGCTGCCCCTGTTGACAATTTTGTCTCCTAGGATTGCTCGCTCTGCCTGGAGCCTCAGACACACACAAGTCCAGAGTTCAGAAGTGAGCCTGCCAGGCTCCTGTCAGCCTGTGCAGAATGGCTGAACCTGAGGATCTTATTCTGAGGCTGGGAAAGGGAGCGGGGTTGACTGCCTAGAAAGAGGGGTGGGTGTGGGGAGGAGGGGACCTGCCCCTTCATGTGTGTGCCTAAGAACCCAGCTTCCCTCTTGTATACTGTGGCCTCTGCATTTCCAGTCCCAGTGTGCTCTGTATGCAGTTTCTTCCATGTTCCTTGGAGAACTTGACAGTGAGGTTGAACTTCTCAAGACTTCCTTTTTCTTATCTTGTCCTCCTCAAGACTTGATGTTTCCTGTACCCCCTACAGAGCCTGCTTCACAGGGCTCAGGGGCAACTGCTGACTTGTGGGTGTGACATTTTGGGCCCTGCCCAGTATTTCAAAATAAACTGCTAGGAGGTGCTAGGAAGGGCCTGGAAGTACCCTGGGTGTTACTGTCTCCTTTCTTGCACCTTCTGTGAATGTGAGTGTCTGGCTCTGGGGCTACAGTAGTTGCTAGCACCTTTTCCACACAATTCATAACAGCACCCTCTGTGAGAGGTAGCGCCCTGAGTGTGCACGATCCCGACAAGCATTTCCTTCTTTGAAAAATCCTCATTCAATAAGATGCAGTGTAATATTTCAATACATGTACATAGCGTGTAATGGTCAGGACTGGTGTACCTATTATAGTGAATGCTTATCAGTTAGTTGCTTGTACTAGGGACTTTTGGTCCTCTCTGCTGGCTGCTTTGAAACACACAGTACACGGTGGTTATCACTCATTGCTACTGTGTGTTATAGAACATTAGAAGATACTCCCTTTAATGTCTGTATCTTCTACCAGTTAACATTCCAGTAAACTGATACTCTATTTTCAGGTATATCTTTTAACTAATTAATTAATTTAGTGCTGGGATTCTAACCCAGGACTTTCATATGTTAGGCAACCATGCAGTACTACTGAGCTACATCTCCAGGTCTAGATCCATCTTAAAAAAAGTCTTTAAAATGATTTATTTTGATCTGGGTATGGTGGCACACGGCTTTAATCCCAACACTTTGGAGGCAGAGGCAGGCAGTTATCTGTGATTTTGATGCCAGCCTTGTCTACAGAGTGAGTTCTAAGATAGCCAGGCATGTTACAGAGAAACTCCGTCTTGAAAAAACAAACAAAAAATAAAACAAAAATGGAGAGAACTGACTCCCATAGGTTGTACTCTGACTTCACATGCTCTCTCTCTCTCTCTTTCTTTCTTTCTTTCTTTCTCTCTCTCTCTCTCTCTATCACACACACACACACACACACACACACACACACACACACACATCTTAAAATGTTTATTTTAACTTGTGTGCATTTGTGTGTCTGTGTAAGTAATGTGTGTGGGTGCCCAAGATATCCGGAACAGTGCATCCTATTTTGTTTGTGTTGGTTGGTTTTTGTCAACTTGACACAAGCTGGGGTCATCTGAGAAGAGGGAACCTCAATTATTAAAATGTCCCCATCAGAATGACCTGTAGGCAAGTCACGGAGAGCAAGCCAATAATCGGTAGTCCCTCCTTGTCCCTCCTTGGTCTTTGCTTCAGTTTCCCCCTCCAGATTTTCGGCTTGAACTCTTGCTTGCCTTTCCTCACTGGGCTGTGACCTGGAATATGCAATCCAAGTAGACCCTGTCCTCAGCCAGTTGGTTTTGGTTAGCGGTCTTTAGCACAGCAATAGAAAAGAAATCTGGAGCTGGAGTTATAGGCAGTTGTGAGTTGCCAGATATGGTGCCAGGAACAGAACTTGGGGCCTCTGGAAGAGCAGCAAGTACTCTAAACTGCTGAGTCGTTTCTCCAGCTTGCTCCACCCTGATTCTTCTTAAAGGGGGAAAAAAACCTTCTGAGAACCTCAAGGGGTTGATTATCATTTTCATTTATGTAACTGAAATATCCAAGTATAAAATTGAATGCAACTTTTTCAGTATTTAGAGAACATACATTTTAAATAAAGGGATGGTTTAAGTGCAAGGGAAAGATTTCAATTAAAAAAAAAACAACTTATAGAGATGGCTGGTGATTTTTGTTTGATGTTACATTGCTGCTTCTGGGGCCACCATGGGCCAATGGCTGACAGGCAAGTGGGACAGTTGATGCTGTCCCATCACTTTTCTCTGTAAAATCTTTTTATTCATCACAGGCCTGACCTCATTTGGCTTTTCTTGGATTGAATGCTTCATTTATATTCAACATTATTTCCATTAATGTACGACAGCTACAGTTTGTGGCGTGGATACAACTACAGACATAAACGCAAACTTGAAATTTGGCCACTGAAATCTTAAGCTCAAGAGATGATGAAAATAACCAATCCCCTCCATGGGAACATTGGTCTGAAACTACAGCTATTGATTGGGTGACCTCTGCATAACAGAGACAATGCTTTTCATGTGTTATTTTATTCCTGTTATACAAGTACAATAGGGACAACACTGCCAGATCCCAAAGGCTGTTTCGTGAGGATGCAATAGATAACTGGGCACTTGGCTGGCGTTTATGAAATGATGTTATTGTGTTATCGCAACTGCTTTTGGTGGCAGCTGATACTTGTACTTGATAGGTTCAAGAAAGAGGAAGCAGAGGCTGAGAGTCAAGGAGTTGGCAGAGCACTTGCCTAGCATGCACCGGCCCTGGGTTTGACCCCCAGCATAAACCAGGCAGGAGGAGCAGAAGCCAAAAGTTATCCTCAGCTACATAGTGAACTCCAGGCCAGCCTGAGATACATGCGACTCTCTAAGCAGAACAAAAGAGGAGACAGGTTTCAGGACATGTGATATATCCAAGGAAACAGCCAGTAGATAGCAACTCTGGTGCTCAAAAACGGACCCAAAGCTATGTTCACTGGGACAGAGCTTCTGATGCCTGCCAACCTGGTAGAGACGGGGGCCCTAGATAAGCTGCCCTCAACCAGGTGATTGACAGCATGTTCAGAAAGGCCCTAGGAGCAGCGGTCCTGAGGGTAAACAGACATTTGTAGTCACGTGTGCTTTGACCTCCTTCTGCAGCTTCTGTTCACAGGGACTGAGTAGGTGTCTGGTTTGGGGATCCACTCACACATTCTCGAATCTTTCTCTAGCTTCTCTTCGGAGGCCTCTTTGACTTGATATGTTCTTCCTCACTTCTCCTCTGATCTCTTCTCCTGTCCCCTCTTCTCTTCTCTCCGCCTTTCTCCTCTTTCCCCGTCCTTTCATTTTGCATTTCCTCTTCCTCTTCTCTTCCTCCTTCCCTTTCTATTTCTCCATCTCTTTCTTAGACAGGAGCTCATGTAGTCCAGACTAGCCTCAAATTTACTATGTAGCTGAGGATGATCTTGAGCTTCCAATTGCTTGCCTCTGTGTGCCAAGTGCTGGGATTACAGGCATGCGCCACCATGCCCAGTTTGTGCTGTGCTGGTGATTCAACCTATGCATACTAGGCATGAACCTCATTCCCAACCATAAATTGATAAATTTTCACTTGCCTGGTAACAATGTTTCTTCCTAAAATATATAAGGTAGGAAAGTTAAAAGCTCAAAATTTTGTCCTTAAATTTAGTCTAAACAAAATAATTGATCAGATGCAATGACTTCTTGTGGTAATGTGTTCTAACCCAAATGCCACTTAAGGTCCATTCATGTCTACATCATTTTTTCCTATATGCTGAAGATGCTCACTGTTCTGGGTCTGGCTTTTTGGGTCATATAGGCCATTGCAGTTAGATGCTGCCTGTTGTTCCAAGGGCTCTCCCCACAAAAAGCACATCTTAACCAAGTTCTCTTCTAGTTACTGGTGTTGCATTTTGCAGGGGCTGCTTCTGTTTTGAAGGTCTTCCCAGCCAGTTTGAGCCCTCCAGTGTGATGAGCTTAACTGACATGTCCAAAAGCTGCCTGCTTACCACAGGGTGGTCCTTGTGTGGTTTACCAAATCGACTCTCATGCTAAATCTTGGAGCCTAGGTCTTCATATGTAGATAGTGAGAACAAATTGTAGTAAGAAGTTTCCTGGTTCCCAAGAGGTCCACTAGAAGCAAGAAGACTGGTTTAGAAACCATTGGCATTTATTTATCAAAAGCATGCATACCTGCATGGGCATGAAAACACTCTTGTTCCTATGTTAGAAACTCCTTACTCACAACTCAGAACTTACCCAGACTCTATCATTAAGAATCTATGTTATGTTGAGAGAGCTGTGGAGTTCTTCCCTATGTGAAACTTGAGATTTGACAAGCTGGGTTCCCTCTAGATCTAATCCTTGCCTAGTCTCCAAGGACAGGGCTCAGTGTCCATATTTAAGGCTAAACTTTCCTGCTTTGGATGTCACAGAAATCTTATGTGTTGATGGTAGAAAACAGTGGTGGCACATGCTGGGTTATTGAGTGACCCCTGTGGACCTGGACAGTTAATGTGAATTTAGAGAACAAGTTACAGATTGAGATCAACAAGCCCCAGGATTTATTGGGACATTATAGTCCCAATCTGTCCTTGGTGTATGATTTCCATCTCAGCACAGAAACAGCACTTACTTTATTACTATAAATGCTACAAAAGAGAATGGCCATAATATAGAAAGGGGACAGATTGCACGATTAAAGCGAGATCCCATTATTATTTTATTTACTTATTTATATGTACATTTGGTGTTTGGCCTACATGTACGTCTGCGGGAGGGAGTTGGATCCACTGGAACTTGAGTTACACACAGCTGTGAACTGCCATGTGGATGTTGGGAACTGAACCTGGGTCCTCTGGAAGAGCAGCCAGTGCTCTTAACCATTGAGGCATTTCTCCAGTACCATTATTTTTAATTATTTATTACTATTATTATTTGTTATCTTCCTGAGTCAAAATTATTTTACTGGGCCGTTAAGATGTTTTAGTGGGCAAAAGCAATTGCCACCAAGCCTGATTTTGATTCTGGGGACCTACATGTTGGAAGGAAAGAACTTCAAATTGCCTTCTGTCTACCAAGTGTGCCATGGGGCACACATGTACAAACATACGAGAGAGAGAGAGAGAGAGAGAGAGAAAATAAATACATGTTGAAAATTAAAAATTATTTTGTTGAGGTCATCTATTTTTTTTCCTAGAGATGTACCAAACAGAGGTCTGGCTATGCTACTCAGCCTGGCTTTGAACATACTAAAGTTGCCCAGGCAACTGCTTTGACTCCCAGTGCTGGGATTAGAGTCACCCAGCACAGTTGGCTAGTTTTTTCTGTCCCTTCTTCTGTCACTTTCTCTCTTCCTGAAATGAAGTTACTGAGGGACAGTGAACTTCAATCCTTGGAAGACAGAAAATATAGACATTGTGTTGGCAGCAGTTGGTCATCAGTAGGAAGAGGGGATGAGCAATAGCTTAAAAAAGGGTGCTGGGATATTTGTGACCTCACGAACATGCTGCTTTGTAGACCTGAGATGACAGGTTATCTGCTATTCAGAAGGCTCAGCCTAATCTCTGAGGATGTCTGGTGACCACCACATTTTCTTCCCCCGTTAAGAGACAGCTTTCTGGGACTCTGTTGCTCATACCAAGACAACTTTGTCTGTCTGCACCGAAGGAAGGTTTATATGGGGACAGGATCAGTATTAGAGTCACATGAAGGGCCCAAGTGTCTACCTGGGGTTTTAAAGTTGTGTAGTTCAGTAATATTTTGTGTCTGTGTATCTCTTGGGTCATCTTTTGTGCATGCAGCCTGCTGTCTGTAAAAATGGATTCCCCAAACTGGGTGGTTAGTGTAGAGAGAAGGGACCCTGAAAGTCTTCTCAAAGGTTCTAGGATTTAATTTCTTAGGCATCTTCCCTCACCTCTTTTTTATGTTTATTTATTACTTCAGGTTAAATCTCCATCATAGTGCCCTCTTTCCACTCCTCCCATTCCCACCATCCCACCCTCTACCCCCTATCCCTTCTACCCCACTTCTCTGAAGTGGTGTGTCCCTACATATCAGTCCCCCACCCCAGTTCAGCAGTCATATGAGGGCCAAGAGCCTCCTCATACACTGGGGGCCTACAAGGCAGCACAACTAGGGCAAAGTGTCTCATTGACAGGTAACAAAGTCTATGTCCATGTTCCCTTTGGTGCATTGGCTGTAGTATAGGTATCCTGTACTATATGGCTAAAATCCGATTATAAGTGAATAGATGCCATGTACATCCTTCTGAGTCTGGGTTACCTCACTCAGGATGAACTTCTCTAGTTCCATCCATTTGGCTGCAAATTGCATGATTTCGTTGTTTCTGATGGCTGAGTAGTATTCCATTGTATAGATGTACCACAGTTTTTTTTTTTTAATCCATTCCTCGGTTGAGGGATATCTGGGTTTTCTTAGGCCTTTTAATATTTAGAAATACACACAAGCTGCTTAAATGATTACATAAAATAGGATAAAAAGAGTGCTGAAGAAGGCAAAAGGCTTATGAAAAGCTTTCTGGACAGAGGGTGCTTTTTGTACACTGCTGGGGAAAATACCATCAATATAGTCTTACCCTGCTGTGAACTCTATAAATTGCAATACTGGCCAGAATGGCAAGATCTGCCCATAAGTACAATGATGGCATGAATGTTATGGGGGTAACCAACCACTAGATTTAAGGCTTGTTCCACAGGAGGAAACTCATGCCTGGTACTGTGAATCTGGCCAAGCACCCAAGGTTGGTGAAAACCCCACGGATGGACCTACTACTTTTATTCTGCTAAATGAGTGTAATATCAAATGGCCCTCCAAATTCATATCTCTATACCCATCGTTCAGTGCAGCTCTCAGATGCCATAATTTCTTTGTGCAGTGAATGCAGTTAATGAAGAAACTCATAGCTGTTCAAAGTGCAGAGAGTGTCAGTGGAGGACCAAAATGGGACATCTACGTCACTCTTCCCCTTTCTCCCTCTCCCCGCCATCAGAGAAATGGGGAAATTAGGAAGAGTGTAAGAGTTGGAGATAGGGGAGAACTGGAGTGAAACAATGTTTTCTGGACATGACAGGGCCATCATACTCATGAACTTACAGCAGCTGTGGTTACCGTCACAAGACCTGTACAAGTTCCAGTCAATCAGCACTCTGTCATGGAGCAGGAAGCTTGGGAACCAACATCCCTAACCAAGGAACTATGGACAGTTGAAGGCTTTTGGGGAGGGAGAGTCAGTTTTCTTTAAGGTGTGGCCCTGGTAGGACAGCCATGCTCCAGTATGTTGTTCCACACCTAGGAGTATATGGTCAACATAAATTAGAGTCAGTGGTTTATTTTTAAAAAGTTGAGGTTCTGAGGAGGTGGGAGCTGGGGGTGTATCTGGGGGGAGTTGGGGTGAATATGATCAAAATACAATTGTATGAAATTCTCAAAAGATTAGTAAAAATTTTAAAAAGAAGAAAAAAGAGAGGTGGAGAGATTACTTTGACAGCAAAGAGTGCTTGCGGCTCTTGGAGAAGACTGGGGTTAAGTTCCTAGCACCCACATGGAAGCTGATAGTCATCTATAACTCCAGTTCCAGGGTATTGATACCCTGTTCTGGCCTTGTTGGGTTTTGGCATGTATGTGGTATACATACATACGTGCAGGAAAAACACTCAGATAAATTAAACAAATGGCCTCCTGACAGAAGAACCTTAGAAACTCTGGCCACATGCCACCCTTTGCCTTGCCACCACTTTGTAGGGAGTCCAGTAGGCATTTTACACACACTGATAATAGGATGGGATTGATGGTCTGGGAGATGTCCTTGCTCAGCCCTGCTTGTTTTAGCACCTTGAGGGTTCAAAGGTATAGATGTGGGTGTGTCCGACTGTGGCCTGAAGGCTGCATGTACCACCAATAGCTATGAATGCAGTCCAACACAAAATCATGAACTTACTTTAAGTATGTTTTGAGTTTTTTTTTTTTAAATAACTTGATTGCAGAGTTGAGCATGAGCTTTGTAGATTAGATTTTGTGGCAGGGTCAGGAGGTGGAAGAAACACTTTTCCCTGTGGCTACTGAAGTTGGAGAAAAGGTTGAGGCATGCTTGATAGAGCATCTGCCCTGTCTTCTGGGAGGATGAGGGTAGGATGGGGTGGTCAAGAGATGGAGAAGGAGAGTCACATGGGCAGCTGTCACAAAGGTCAGGGTGGGTGGCTGACAGGTTTGGTTTGCTCCTCATGTTCTGACATTGGATTTCTTTGGTCACCTGTATCTAATCCAATTTTAATGTAATTTCTATTGTGCCATAATATGTCCCCAACAAGTTAACTGTGCCAGGAAAGGGGAATTGTTGACAGAGTCCTCCAAAACTTGGGGGAAATAGGTACAGTGTAGCCTTTTTGTGTGGAGGAGCCACACAAAATTGCTTTATAGTTGAGAAAGCAGTTGTAGGATCAGTGACTCAGGGTTGTGAGCAGGTGAGTAATTTCCATTTTTGTTCTGTTTAATTTGCAGGTGTCCTATGTAGGCCAGGACTGCAGAAAAATCCCAGAGCACCTTGGCAGAGACTGTGGACATTTTGCAAAGAGGCTTGACTTGAGCTTCAACCTCTTGAGGTATGTAACCTTTGAGAAACACAGGCTGTGCCCAAACCACCCAGTTCCGTGCAGGACCTTGGGGTGGCAGGTGCAAGCCACAGGTCCCAGCTCTTTGCAGGGTCTCGAGAAGCATGGAACCACACCCTAGGAGCCTGGCCCTACTTCAGATGAATTGCCGGCTAGTCATCTAGTAAGTGCTGCCTAAGCAGGTCAGAGTGTGTGAGTGTGGCTCACCTTGTGACTATGGGAGGGTCATCTGATTTTTACTTTGTTCTTTTCCTTTTCCATGGACGCCTATGATTCTGATGCCATCTGGGGAAGGAATGGCTCCAGTGAGTGTTTTAGGGGTGTTTAGCTCTGCTGTCTAAGAATGGCTGCCTCTCACAGAGTGCATTCTTTGCTTCTGTGGGCTTGACTTCGCAAACTCCGTGTGTGAGCTCATGCTGCATCTGTCCCGTCCTGTGGCTGTCTCACTTAATTAGCACAGTGTCCTTCAGGTTACTCGAAATGTAGTAAATGTTCTGACTTTTAGAGGTGAGTAATATTCCATTGAGTTTGTATTAGCATCACATCTTAAACCTCACTCAACTGTCAGTGGGCCGCTGGTTTGCTCTGTGTCTTGGCTGTTTTGAGTACTGCCTTAAGTATATGATGATGTCTCTTCAACACACTGACTTCATTTCCTTTAGCTCTATACCCAGAAATGGGATTACATATCACTCAGTAGTTCTATTTGTAATTCTTGTGAGGAGCCTTCATACAGTGGAAAACACACATCCCCACCAAGAGTGGACAAGTGCTCTCTGTGTTTCATACCCTGCCTAGCACATGTTATACCTAGTCATTATGACAATAGCCATTCTAAAAGGTGAGTTATAAAATTACACCGTGGTTTCTACTGGTATGGTCATGGTGATTAGGGTATTAGCAGGGTTCTCTAGAGGTACAAATCTGATAGGATAAATACATATTAAAAAGGGGGGGGGGTTGTTAGGTTGACTCCTGTGATACAGTCTGGGTAGCCTCCCAGTGGCTGTGTTCATGCTGCAGAGGTCATTGCTGGGTATCTCAATCCATGAAGGTGATGCCTCAGTAGTTCCAAACCAGCACTGAAGGCCTGGAGGATTCCTGAAGAGCCACTGGTCTTCAGTAAAGGCTGGGAACCTGAAGAAGCTGGGTTCTGATATCTGCAAAGGGATATAGCAGCAGCAGTGGTAGCAACATGGTGCCTGAACACACCAACAGGGTTAATGAACTTGACAGCAAGATATGAAGGCGAGCAGGTAAAAAACAAAACAAAACAAACAACAAACAAAGTGTTCCCCTTGGACCTCCTTTTATCTGGCTACTACTAAAAGGCACTGCTCATATTTAGGTTTGGTCTTCCCATTTCAAATGTCCTGATCAAATCCCCCACATCTATGCCAACTGTCCCTTAGTTGATTTCAGATTCAGTCAGCTTGACAACCAAGATTAACCATTACAGTTAGTGATGGTAAAACTTATTTATTTGAATATCCATATGTCTTCTTTTGAGAAATGTCTATTCAGATCTGTTCCTTATTCTAAGGTGAGATCATTTCTTTTGCTATTGAATTGAGTTCCTTACATATTTTGGATATGAGCCTCATGCTATATTTATGCTGTCATGGTTTGGCTAAGTGTCCAGTCCCCAGGCTATGGCACTTTCGGGAGGTAGTGGAATGTTTGGGAGAAATGTTAGTGGGATCTTATGGGCGGTCTTAGGCAACTGGAACTGTGAATGGACCTCTGCCATGATGTTACCTTGCCATATGTCCCAAAGCAGGAGGAGTAATTGGCTGTGGACTAGAACACCCAAGGCTGTGAGCTGAAAGGAACCTTTCCTCTTAAGCTGGTCATTTCAGCAGTTTGTTATACTTCTGCACAGATGGCTGACAAACATGGCATGCAAATATTTTCCTATTGCAGAATTTGCCTTTCCTTCCTATGATTGTTTCCTTGAAGTGGGAAAGATTGTAAAATTTGATGAAATCTCATTTGTCTGGTTTTGCCTTTGGTGTTGTTTCTTAAAACAAAAACTCATTGCCCAGATAACACCAAGAAACAGTTTCTTGGGCCAGTGAGATGGCTCAGTGGGTAAAGGCTCTGGCCGCCAAGCCTGAGGGCCTGAATTTGATCCCCAGGACTGGAATCCTGGAAGGAAAGAACTGACTCCTACAGTTGCTTTTTGACCTCTACACATATTATATAGCACATGCTCATTGCCCCTCACCCCCATTCAAAGAAACACTTATACCTGTTATTCCCCTTTCTAGAAAAGTCAGGGAAGTCACACTCTTGAAGATGCACCAGCTTGGCTGCCTAAACAAGACCTGAACAAGGATAACATCAATAGACATGTTAATGTGGAATGGGAAAGCCCAGGAGGCCTCATCTCTAGACAAAGAACTACAGGGAGCTAAGGAATGCTGAGAGTGGGAGAAAAGTCTTCCCTAGGGAAGAGCACACTGACTGGTTGGTCATCTGATACCAAATGTCAGCGTTGAAAACATGCACACAAGTAACATTATACAGACTGAACAGATTGTATTTGTGCATTTAGGAATATACACATGTATCATACATACATATGTAACAAAGAAAAAGAAAGAGGTCATGAATTAGAGAGCAGAGGAAGGTATGTGGGGGGAGTTGGAGGGAGGATAGGATAGGAAAGAGAATACAATGATGTGCTTATATTACAAATTCAAAGAATAGAAAATATTAAAAATAAATAATTGCTCTGTTTTATTCTAGTAGCTTTGTAGTTCCAGGTCTTATGTTTAAGTCTTCATAATGAGAATAACATCCTTTCTCCTTGTGTGGTCTTGGTGTCTTTATTGAAGAGCACTTCACCATGAATGGATGGGTTTATGTACCGGTGCTGTACTCTGTCCGCTGTTCTCTATGTTTGTCATATGCTGTATTGGTTTGGTGACTATATCCCTGTAGTGTATTTTGAAATTAGGTAGTTTGTTTGTCTCAACTTTTCTTCCTTTTGCTCAAGATCACATTGGCTGTTTGGGATCTTTTGTGGTCATATGAATTTTGTGAAAAATGTTGCATTTTTGGTAGGGATTGCATTGTAAGTATAAAGTTTATTTAACAATTCATCCAGTCCATAATCACAGACTACATGTCCATTTATTTGTAGTGTCTTTAAATTTCTTTCAGTAGTGTTTTATGGGTTTTGGTGAGTAGATCTTTCACTTCTTTGGTTAAATTTATCACCAAGTATTTTATTTTATTTTATTTTTTCTGTGAGTTCTGTGGTAAATGGGATTGTTTGCCCATTCTGTTCTGGATTGTTCTTAGTGTATAGAAATGAAACTGAATTTTATATGCTGATTCTATATCTGGTGACTTGCCTGAATTTGTTTTGATGGAATCTTTGTGACTTCTATGTATGTGATCATAATGTGTGCAAATGGAGAATGATTTGCCCTCTGTTCTTTTAATTTAGATTCTCATTAATTTTTTTTCTTGCCCAATTGTTCTGTTAGGACTTCTAGAAATATACTGAAGAAAAGTGACAAGGGTGGGGTATCCTTTTCCTGTGTGTGAGGAGAATGTCCCAGCTTGTCACCATTCAGTGCCATGTTTTCTGGGGCCTGCCATACATAGACTTTCTATTTTTCCCCTCTTAAAATGAACTTAGTCATCAATAGATTCAGTTTTTCAGTGATGTGACATTCAGTAAAAAGTCTAAGACTGTCTTTGGTCACCACATAAAGATCATAGATCCTTTGCAGTTCCTGAAAACTTAAAACTCCCAGGTTCCAGGCTCAAGAAACTTGTATTTCTTACTGTTATGCATAGAGGCCACCTTTAAACGCATACTAATTACTTAAATATTCTGGCCCCTACATATCAGGTAGTGAATTATCACATCACTACCTTGCACTAGAAGTGTTCATTCATACTCCTCACAATGAGCATTTCTGTCAGAGGCAAGTTTATTGTATAGTTGGATAGTTTTTTGTTCTTTTAAAAATTTCTCTTGGTCTCAATGGGTTAGTTTTTGTTTTATTATATTTTGTTTTATTACATCTTATTATTATCTCTGAGAAGCTGGTTTATTTTCTAATGTGAGACAGAAAGGGGGTGGATCCATATGGAAGGGAGGTAGGGAGGAACTAGGAAGAGTAGATGGTGGGGAATCCGTAGTCACGATATATTATGTGAGGAAAAAAAACTATTTCAATAAAAGGAGAAAAATATCTCTCAAAAAACAATGTTTAATTTTTTTTACATTTGTTTAGTGTGTACATGTGCACATGTGTGTTCGTGTGTATGCGTGAATACATGCATGCATGTGTTTACATCACAGCATGGAGGTGGAGGTCAGAGAGAGCTTATTCTACCATGTAGGCCCTTGTGATTGAACTCAAGTTGTCAGGCTTGGTGGCAATCACTTTTACTTGCTGAGTCATCTTGCCAGACTTTGTTCGGCAACCTTGTTTAAGAACTCAGATCTTGGGGTTGGAGAGCTGGTTCAGCAGTTAGAAGCACTTGATGCTCTTGCAGAGGTCCTAGGCTTAGTTTTCAACATCTCAAGGGCTCACCATCTCCTCTAATTCCAGTTCCAGAGGACCTGATGCTGTATTTCAGCCTCTGCAGGCACCTCCACTCACACACATAATGAAAAATAAACATAGTTTAAAAATTTCCTTTTCTTTTTGTTTTTTGTTTGTTTGTTTTTCCCTGAAACAGCGTCTCACTATGTAGCTCTGGCTGTCATGGTGTTTACTCTGTAGACCAGGCTGGCCTCAAACTCACAGAGATCCACCTGCCTCTGGCTTCTGAGTGCTGGGCTTAAAGGCGTACGCTACTATGCCTGGCAAAAAATAAACATAAATCTTAACTCAGATTTTTGTAGTCATCATTCACTGTTTTAATTTGTATCGTTTAAAAATTTAGATTATTTTTGACAATTTTGTACATGATATGTTCTGGTCATACTTAGCAAGCCACCCCCTTTTGTTCCCCTTCTACCTCCATCAGCTCCCTCTTCTCAACAAATCCCCTCTCCAACTAGTATATCTTTTTTATTTTCATGTTTTTGTTTTGTGGCCCACTGAATTTGACCAGGGATGCTCACAAATGGGCATGGGTATGAATTATTCCCTGGTGCATGGGAGACTCACCCGTGGGTATATCACTGAAGACAATGACGCCCCAGTGGTCATCAACTGCCAAAACTTTCTATAGAGAGGCTGATGTAAGATCTTCATTATACTGAAGTACATCCTGTCTGTACCTGAGTCAACTGAGTGTTTCCTATCAAAGGGTACAAAATTTTGTTGAATGCTCTTTCTTGGACCCAAGGTGACCATGTAATTTTTATAATTTATTATTTTGGCAAGTTGTATATTTTGTACCAATCCTCTCCCATAGTATATGATCCTTTTAATGTGCTGTTGAATTCGCTGTCTGATATTGTTAAGGATTTTCAAATGTAAATTTACCAGAGATATTGGCAATGTTTTTATCTAGCTGTGGTATAGGGGCAATTCTGCCATTATAAAATGCATTTGGAATGTTCCTTTCTCTTGTGTTATTTGAGGCAGGCCAAGGATTAGCATGAACTTTTTTCTGTTTGGTAGAATTCACTAGTGAAACCATGAGATCTTGGGCTTTCTTTTGTTGGGGATTTTCGATGACGTAATTGCCTGTCGTTGTTTGTCTGTTCCAGCGCATCTCCCCATGGCTGTCCAGGTTGAGACTTAACTCTTGCCAAGATGTTAAAAAAGAGCCATTAGTCTTTAGGTCTGTACGTGAGACTATCCTCCTGTGTTGTTTTATTATTCATTCTCAGCCACATGCCCCCATCATTGGGAATCACCTTCAGAACAGAGTTCTGTGAGCACTGGAGGCACAGCTCAGTGATGGAGCACTTGACTAGCATGTGTGAGGCTGTGAGTTTGATCCTCACCCTGAAAAAGAACTGGGCATGGTACACTAGTTATTGCCCAGCCTGCTACTCCTTGCTGTGTGCTCAAAAACTATTCTTTAACAATACATGCATGCATGCACATATACATACATGCATATATACATATGTGCATATATACACAGCACATAACACACAACACACACAAAGAGTTCTATTCATTTTCCTGTAGGTACCTATTCATACTGGCAGAAAGATAATTATGGACTTTAAAGTTCTGAACTTTTGCTTGATGGTTGGCGTGTATTCTTCCATTCATATTACACATCATGGTCTTCTATAGTAACTATAGTAAAGCCATCTCCTTCACACTTGAGTTGCCCAATAAATCTGTTAGTTGTCCTTGGTAGAATCATGGATTCAAGCTCCATCCTTTCAATGAGTCTTTCTGAAGATTGAAGTCTGTGGAGCCACTGTGTGTCTTATCAAGTTGTATGTTGGAAATGGAAGCAAGGGAAGAAACACAAATGAAACCTCTATCTTCCTTAAAAGGCCCTAAGGTCCCTGACTTCTGCCTCTTCAGCCTGGGTCTGATTCTTCTTGTGATGAATGGGAACCAGGTCAGCTACAGGGACAGGGCTCAGAGGAGCCCTTGTGGCATAATTTCCACAGTCAGGTCTTGTGTTCTTAGAATGAGAGGAGGGCGTGTGGAGCGTTAAATGGCTAGTCAGAGGAGCGGCATATTGCACTTCAAGTTTGCATGCGTCTATTTGTGAACATTTTTTCTTTTCTTCTCTTTTTACTTTTTTTTTTGTTGTTGTTGTTTTGAGACAGGGTTTCCTAACAGCTCTGGCTGTCCTGGACTCACTTTGTAGACCAGGCTGGCCTTGAACTCACAGAGATCCACCTGCCTTGAAAAAAATTTTTTTTTACTATTACTTTTATTTCTTCAAGTTACAATTACAATCCCCTCCTACTCTCCCCTCCAGTCCCACCCTCCCATCCTCTTCTTCCTCAACCCCCATCCGCTTCCTCCCTTTTTGTTTTTAAGTTTAAGGTATATCTTTTCTCCCCCCAACAGCTCCCACTTTCAGTCCAACAAATGGCTCATTCTCTTATAACAACAGATACAATACAAAACAACAGAAATAATTAGGCCACAATTATGAGAATTATAAGGCTTAGCACACATTCCAAATGTCTAGTCCATATGTATTTGGCAACTGACTTTAACATTTTACTATCTAACCATCTCCATGAGTTTAAAGTTCTATATCTAACTCAGCTTTCATACTAGCTTGCATCACAATTTTAAAAACATCTTCTTAGATCCAGAAGACCCTCTTAATTCCTAAACAACTCAAAATTTAACTATGGGATTATAGCTATCTAGTCTTCAACCACATCAGACACCTGAGAAGGTTAAATATATCTGATTATACAGGAAATGCAGGGCCCACAGCTTCCAAAACTAAGAAATGGCATACAACTGGCTGCCTGGACAGTTCCCAATTTCTCTCCATACATTACAGCATCAATCTTCAGCCATTTGGCCCCATTTCTCTGACAGATATTAATTGTAAAGCAGGAATTATGAAGGACTTGCCTACCCTGTCTTGGCAGAGCTATGCTGTCAACTTACCTGCTTCCAAGTTTTGTCCTTTTTGGATAGCAATCTGTCTACAGTTGAAGCAAGGAATTTTTCTTGCCAAGTGACAGACTTGCCATTAATTCAACCATCTCCAATTGGAGAGTCTTCGATGCTCATCATCTACTTGGAGTAGAATAGGTGCTGTCAGGAGCTGACATGTCTCCATATCAAAAAAATTTTGAGTTAAGAGAACATCTTTGAATGCCATATTCTACAGCTCTCTTGAGGTTTTTGAAGACCACCTATCTATTTCCTTATATTTGGATAAGCAAATGTTGCTTGTCTCTTAGCTACTTGATTTCTGATTAACTTAGAAAATAACTGTGATTTACTACTCTAGTACCTAACAAAATGACATGCTTGAATGACTATTAGTTTTCATTTCTTAATTATCGTAAACAGTTTATGACAGTTGCTAACAAAAGGCCAAAACTTCACATTTCATTTTTAAGCGTTACCTAGGTACAATACCTTAAAAGAGTTAACCTTAATTTGTATCAATAGACAAATATCAATACTGATGTAGCCAAATACAATCTTAATTTTATATCAGTATACAAAGATATAAGAGCATATTCAATAATCTGTCCTTTTTCTTTATCATTCATATATTATGTCTGTATCCCATTTTTTCTCGTCTTTTCACCCCTACATAGGAGAGAAAGGATACAGAAAAGAAAAAGAGGGAAATCCCTGGATCTAACCTCAAAAACCTATTTAACAAGACCATTTAACAGTTTGTAACCTCTCCCCCTAAATAACAACAAGTATCTATAACCCATCAAATGACCAAAGGGGGGAAAATCACCCACCCCACCTTCTGGAGATGGGACATCACTCTCTTAAAATTATTTCCTGCTGGTTTGGGACATAGTAAACCTGTTTGGAGCTTTTTTTCTTACTTAAAAGCATAATGATCTATGTAGAAATACTGGAAAACTCAAGAAGGTAGTCAGGAGACAATCTTCCTCTCAAGTCACTGACAATCTTTTCAATTATATATCACCATTGCATTATGGTTGTGTGGTATTCCTAGTCCTTTCGGTGCCATTAAAATGATGCATGTGCTCAGGCTGTGTTGGAAAACTTTCTTATTTTGATAACTATTGCACAATAATTAAAATATTTTTACATTTAGTGTGTACTTGCATGCTCATGTGCTTGTGTGTGCTCATGACTGAACGTGTGTGTGTACATGTGTAATGTGTGTGTGTGTGTGTGTGTGTGTGTGTGTGTGTGTGTGTGTGTGTGTAGGTCAGAGGACGCCTTGCAGTAGTCAGTTCTCTCCTCCCACCACATAAGTTCTGCGGCTCAAGCTCAGCTCATCACTCTTGGTGGTAATCACCTTACCCACTGAGCCATCTAGCAGAACTTTATATAGCAATTTTCTGATGGTACTTTAAATCATTCCTTAGTGTTGGACAGTTAGGTTGCTTCTACGTTTTTCCCATTATAAATAATTCAATTATAAATAACCTTGTAATGTTCACTGATGAGCACATCTCTGATGAGTTACTTTGGACAAATTCCCAAGGAAAGGTTTTGGCACACATGCCAGATTGCCCCTTATAAAGCCTATGAATGCCTGTCATTCCAAATTCTTCCCAGAGCTGCCTCTTATTCTTCTTTTACTTTTTAGGTTAGTGAAGAGAAACCCATGTCTTGGCCAGTTGGCTTCTGGGTCTGTACAAGGCAAAGGGAGCTTTGGAGTGAGTTGTTCTAGCATCTGTTTTCCCTTTCTGATTGGGGCAGGAGAGTGTCTCCCTTGTGGCCACATTCTGCTTCTCCAGAGGCCCTGAGTGGTTTCAGAGGGGTGCCTGCTTAGCTTGGTGAACACAGCAGGCAAGAGTAGAGCTCCCGTGGTAAACTGTGATAAATATGCCCACGTCAATCCGGCAATAAAAGTGAGAGGGTTTAATTGATCTATGGCAACAGGAAGCTTACGTTTTAAAAATTAAATTATTTGCAGTGGCATCTTATTTAGCACCACTGATAAATGTGCTGGGTGGGAAATTGCTTAGAAGAAAATTTCCGATGGGGCGTTCCATGCTGCTCTCCTGCCTTCTGCCGGGAGGGGGTGGAAAGGACTTGGGAGGGGGGTTTGTGTGGGTCCAGGTAAGAGCTGGTGAACTTTCACTCTTCACACAGCCCAGCTACACGCCTTGAAATGGGCATCTAGGACACTGTCGAAGCTTCAGAGACAGACACACTATGCTTCCCTTGTCTGTGTTGTGGACAGTTGGGTGGAACTGAGCCTGCTAACTTGGGGAGGCAGACAGTGAGTGGCTTTGGGGTTAGGCCACTCTGGCTTAACCTGCTTCTGTTGGTTACTCCATGTTTTACTGGCTTTGGTCTGTGTGCTAAAATTGCTAAGTGCTAAGGCACATGTAATATGTGTAACCGAACTTTTAAAATATTATTTATTTAACTCTTATTTATTTATTGCTAAATTCACTTATAACACCAACAATTTCTTAACTATTAATCCTATAAATTCCTACAACCCCTTTAACCTATCCACTAAACCTATTGATAATCATAACAACCACTTTCATAACCTTTTAGAATGATACAGTCTCTGGGGCAGGTCCTCAGTCGTCAGGAACACAGTCTTTGTTGTAGATTCTTTAACACACTTAGCAGTCCTTCTTCTGGATCTCTCAGATGCAGGTTCGTCAGGGTCGTTGGTTATTGCAGTCTCACCTTAAATAAGGCTTCATGCCTTCTTCTCTGTGGGAGACCCCAGCCGTCTGCAGGCCAACTTACTTCTTTTGAATCAGGAACTCAGCTGCTCTGCCTCAGTCCTTAAAGCCAGGCACAGGTTCCCCTAGGCCACTGATCGGACAGATCAAACCACTCCAGGCAAAAGCTGAGCCACAGGGTCCAGTCCTTGGCCTTTTGGTGTCTTGCTCAGGCTTTCTTTGCTCACCGGTTTCTTTCTGCTTCAGGGAGAGAGCTGGCCATCAATGGCCAGCCATTTTTTCAGCAGGACTCTTGGAGCTCTCTAGCATCAGGGGTCTCCTCTCCTGTGGGCTCCATGCACTGTCCTCAAATAGGAGGAACTCTGTTTCAGCTTAATTTGGGCTCTGCCCACTTAGCAGCTGAAAACAATGTCAGGCCAGATACTTTGTTTGTTCAATTCTATTGAGTCTTTCCTGTTTTCCTGACTTCAAACTTGTTTTTCAGTCTATTGAGTCTTTCCTGTTTTTGCTGACTTCATGCTGATAATGTTCTTCAGGCCCCGAATTACGAGACAGTATCAGAAACTTTTATATATTTTCTAAATCTAATTTATCTAACCCCTACAAATATGCCTATTAAATTGCTTGGGACGTACTAGGTCTTCAATAAGCAAGGCTTCTGTAATATTTCAATGGACAGGGTGCTAGCAAGGAGGATCAGAGATTGGATTTCACCTACTGCATTCTCTGTTGGTCACTGGATCTTCCCAGGAGTGAGAGTTTTCTCTTCTTCAGCACCCTTTGTATTTCTCTGTGTCCTTTGGGGTGGTCACTGGGCAGAAATTCTAAGGAAGCTGACACACTCCTCTCCTCTTATAGGTCTTAGATTTCAACGATAAATGAGTGTGCTGATCAATTCTGGACATAGACTTTAAGTGAGGAAGAAATCTATGTTGTAAGACTTTGAGGCATAGCCCAACCTATCCTAACTGTTTGAGGCATAGCCCAACCTATCCTAACTGTTACAAATAATGTAGTTTTCTACTTGCTCCTAATATTTTACAGGTTAAACCAATTCATGTCATATATTTTGAATCCTTGACAATTAGGAATAGGCCCAGGAACAAACTCTCCACCTATACCCAACAGGAGATGAACTCATGGAGTTTGCTCTGTTGGCACTGGGCTTTTGCTAAATAGTGTGTTTACAGTTGAGGCCTTGTAGAAATTATTTATGCAATCCAAGTGTCCAGGTGTTTCCTGGATCACACATTGACTCTGGATGGGGTGGTGTTAGTAACAGAGACAGACTGTGACTCCTCTATAGTGTGGTGTCACTGATAAATCTTTTATGATTCTTAAAATCTGCAGTGTTCATAGCCAGATGTGGTGGCGCACACCTTTAATCCCAGCATCCAGGAGGAAGAGACAGGCAGATCTTTGTGAGCTTGAGGCCAGCCTGCTCCACAAAGTGAGTTCCAGGACAGCCAGGGCTCTGAAACATAGAGAAACCCTGTCTTGAAAACAAACAAACAAACATACAAAAAAACCCAAACAAAACTGGAGTGTTCTGTATATGTTGGAACCAGCATCCCCTCTAAGCTGAGCAATGCAATTAAAAACAACAGAACACAGAAACCTTTTTTGCTCTGAGTATTATTGACCATTCAAGTGTCCCCAGCAACCAGGTAAACATACAATCAAAAGGCAAAATTCACAGCCATCTGGTGGGTCATGTATAATACCCTTTGATTTCTGTACTTCGACACTGTCTGGCACGACACATAGAATCAGAAAAGCAGTTTGACTACATTAGGCTAGGAAGAGGATTCAGGGGCATGAATGGTTGCCATGGTACTTTCTTCCTGTCACTTCCTCTCCAAGTCTTCCTGACTTCCTGGATTTCTACCTACCAGGGGCAGAAGGTAGGGTGGACTGGGATGGGAATTGATGGGCAGCAAGGGAGTATTGTGACAGGCTGCAGGTTGTCTCTGAGCTTCACTTTCTTAGGGACGACCATGCTTCTTGTACCTCACAGGAAGGATTTTCCATCAGCTTAGCCTCAGTGTTTCCTCTAGTGTTTGTTTCTAGGATTAAAAATTCCTCGAATTTTAAGCATCAACTTTTATTATCGCCGCAACCATTTTCCTGTGGTAGGACCTGAGGCCTCGGTGCTCTCACTGTCTCTCTGGCCTGCTATCTGTTCGGAGGTATCACAGTGTCAGTGACGTTGGTCTTCATGTCATATCAGGCAGGGTGGCTTTTGTGCTTTGGGGGTGGGTAGGGTAGGAAGAATGGCCACAGCTTTTAATTCTTTTGTACTTACTTGTCCATGGGCCTCCAGGTTCTCCACCCCTGAGTCTTGCTGCTGAGGAGGCAATTTGCTGCTGGAGTGATGGTGCTGGTAGCTGTACTGCTATTTAGTGTATGAGGTTGGGGATGCTAAATGCCTTGCTCAGTGTTTATCTGGGACAAGAAAGAATGAACCCTCTTTCCCTGTGCATGTGTTCCGCTGAGGACCTGTGGATGCTTTTTTGTAGAATGGTTCTCTGGATAGCCTTCATGGTGAAATAAAGTTGGCAGTGAATATTGAGAGGTGACCAGCTCCTCGGTGAGGTGGTTTAGGGATAGGGAGTTGAACAAATGATTTCAGCAATTATGTTTATTTTCTTATTAGCAGATTGCAGCTAACATTATGCAGGCCTACATCCTTCCAAGGCTGGGCAGAACACTTCCCATATGTGTTCTACTGTAGTCCTACATTTTCCAAATGAAACTATCAGAACTTACATTTCACACATGAAGAGGCTGAAGTCCAGGGAAGCCTAGGTGTTTGCCCCAGACCACACTGATAGTTAAAAAAACATGAGAGCTGGGATTACATGTGCCAAGTCTGACTTTAGCTTTATAGTTATTCTAAATTGCTTTTATTATACAAACTGGTACACCTATCTATCTATCTATCTATCTATCTATCTATCTATCTATCTATCTA
>CAJQZJ010032031.1:15386749-15431734 GCA_907164525.1 Lophiomys imhausi | reverse complement strand
CTATCTATCTATCTATCTATCTATCTATCTATCTATCTATCTATCTATCATCTATTTGGTTTTGCACAAGGACACAGCAATGACTTCTAAACTTTCGTTTTCCTGTGGGACCAAAGTTTCCTTTTTCCTGTTAAATCCTTGAAAGCCAGTAGAAACACTTGGGCAGTGTTTCCCTGTACACTCTCAAGACCCCACAGGCCTCAGCCAGAGCCATGCTGATTGCCTTTCCTCCTTCTTTTCTGTTGGGGAAGTTTAGTGCAGCTGTACCCCAGGAGGCCCAGGTGGGCTCAGGATTCCCAGAGGATACACCCTGGGATGCATTTCTTCTCCCTGTAGACTGTGCAGCTTGGCTCAAATCTAAGGTCACGGTCATGGGAAAAATGAGTTCAGTCTTGCTATCCCAGCTCTGGACCAGTGGACCTTGGTTTTTCAGTCAGAGGAAAAGACATGGTATGTGTGTGTGTTCACTTGTGCATGGATTCACACACTTCCTATCTGAAGTCTTTTTTGTCTCCTCAGGGACTGACTGTTGGTGATTTTAACTGTTCTATCTTCCCGAATGATGAAAGGAAATCATGATTCTTTTTTTTTTTTTTTGGCTTGGGTGTCTGTGTTTAATTGCAGGAATATAATAACGACAAATTCTCCCTGGCTGAGACTTTTCATCCCAGCTGCTTTCTCTTTTCCTTCGGCCCCTACCTCATCACTGCTGTAGCCCAAGGTCACTTAGGGTTTAGAATGAGATTCACACACAAGGTCAGGTTTTCTTTGGACTTGAAAAAAAAAAGTTCCTCTCCCAGACCCATCATTATGGATATCAGCTGTGCCCCGCCATCTCCCCTAAGCTCCTCTCTTGACTTTACACAGAACCCTGTTCTTCATTCTCCAGGGTGTCTGCTTTTTCTCTGGTTATGCAGAAACAAGAGATGGGCACGACACAGAAGACCAACAAAAGAGGTTTGGAAGGAAAAAAAAAATCCCCAACCATTCTTGAGACAAAGCAAGACTTATTAAAAACAATTGGAAGGGAGAGCAAAAGAGGGGGTTCTAGCCCCCCTGCACAGCCTGCTTCTGGAGAAGTGTTTTTAAGAAAATGCACCATTGTTAAAACTTTTTTTTCCTTGATGGATTTATTTATAAGGTAGAGAAATATTTTCCCCATAATTGGGTAAGTCTTAATAGTAGCAATTGCATATTTATCAGTGTGAGGGGCTGTTATTAATGTAACTGTCAGGCCCAAACACATTTCTGCATTAAATCCATTTAGTATGTGCATTATTCGGGCTCGAATGTCACCGGGACATCAAAGCCCCGTAGGCATGGAGAGCTCAGTGCCCTGCTGCGGCTGCCGAACAGGCCCTTGATCAATAAATGTAACATGTTAATGCAGAGCAAATAGAATAAAAGATTTCTTTGACAAGACATGAAAAATCACCTTGTGGCAGCTGGCACGTGATGCATTTCTGGGGGAGACACCAGCAAAGTTGATCTGACAAGTAAAGAGGGGAGATGATGGCTGGAAGGTGCTTTTGTTTCAAACTTCTTTCTTGACCTGTCAGGTTTTGAAGGCGCCTCAATGGCTCTTTTTTGTCATGTGAAAATTGTAGTCTTAGGTAGTTATGAAGCAGTTATCTCTTCTCAGATTGTGAATGCTGCTGTTTAATTGATTCACTTAGCATTTGAAACTGTCACGCATTAATAATTGCGAAATCCTGTAGATACTGCGCACGGAGTGTGTCACGCTTAAATGTGTAGTTATCAGAAAATTAATATCCTTAATGAACCAGTGCTTTCAAACTAACATTGCATGAAATCTCTTTTGCCCTTTCATTTGCGGAAGCCACATCCTCCAGTTTGTGGAGAATCACCTCTCGACAGCTTGCTTTCTTGATGCCCGACAAATGCCAGCTTTGCTGTGGGTACACCGCGTGCTCAATGACAATAAATATAGTAATTATACTGGAGTTAGTAATTAACATAATTGTAGTCAATTACGACAAATACAGTGCAGCGCTAAATAAATGAGAGGGGGAGAAATTAGCAAGCTAATTGATTTGTCTTTACTCGGCTTTCTATTATAACTGGCAGGGCTGTTTTTCTTGGGGTGGCTCGAAGAGGAGGGGAAAATCCCCCACAAGGATTGTTTACAAATAACTGATTTTGTTTTGAAGCTGCTTTGTCTTTTGACTTACTACACTTCACCCCTACTCTGCTTAGCAAGGGGAAAAGAAAGGGAAAAGAGAATTTAAACGCCAAGGGAGCATTTTTTGCTAATTTAGCTACATTGAGCTGATCGCTGAGTCTAAGGCAAGACATGATTTACCTTTCCCTATGGCTTGAGGAGTTACATTACTTTTTTTTTTTTTTTTCCTTTTCAGCTATTGCTTTGGTAAAAGAAACTATTTGTATGTGTGAATGTGTGGGGTCCTTAGACTCTACCAGCAAGGTTGTGCTTTGTGGAATATGCATTTGGGGGGTATCATATGTGTGTGATAATTTGATTAGTTCTATACTGTTGGCTTGGAGGAAGAAATAGGCATCTTTTGCTTGGTTCAGTTTCCCCTCTCTGTCTTGGTCGCCTTTATCCTTTGGTAGCTATGGAAGAGATAGAAGAAAAGACATGGCCAGGATTGTTGAAGAGGGCAGAAGAGCGGCTCGGCCTGGACCTCCTGCTCATGTCCTCTTCTTTGCCCCACTTCAGGACTGCTGGGGTCCTGGGCAGTCACATGCTTTTGGGAAGGTTTGTGCTGTGGTCTTACTGCCCATTCATCTCAAGCTGGTTTACTCTGCACTGCCTGGAGCCCTGGTTAATGGTGTTTACCACGCGCCTTGTTCTTTGTTCACCCTTTCCAATGTGACTGCTGTTCATACCACTCAGGGTTCACATCGCTCAGGGAGAAACTGTGCATGTTTGGAGACTTGGGGTCACATCACAGCCCTGTTTATTCTCACAAGTCTTAGACACAGATTTTTTTTTCCCCTTGCCTCTTGTCACATGATGAGGCTTAGTAACTAGAACCTTTGCAGGATTTCATGCTAAAAGTTTTGCCTCAGCTTACCTGAGAAGAATTGAATGCTTTTAGAATATGATTTTTTTTAAAAGCATTCATCAGCATTTCTCCATCTTATCTCCTTACATAATTTCTCTGGAAAGTCAGTAGTTTGGCAAAGCATGGCTTTCTTCCTGAAGGTTCTACTGGGTAGGTTTCTAGCCTGACATGAAGGGAGTCCAGGGCAGCACTTTTCAAGTCACATTTTACGTGGAATCAAGCATGACCTGACAGAGTGCTCGTCTTTCCACATACCCTGAAATGCCACCATGTCTGTGAACACCAGGCTGTGCACAGACATGTCTTGGTGTGGTCATCTTGGAAATCAATTTCTGGTATTAAATATTTATATGCAAGGAATCATTTAAATTATTTACAGGATTCAGAAAAAACTGGTTTCCCCCATGAAGCCTCAAATTATTTTAATAAATGTGCGGGACCTTTCTGAGGGGAAAGCCCTTTGGCGATTGGGAGGGCTGTGAAAGAGACTTGGAACTTCAGCCTGGGTTCAGAGGAAATGGGGAGATTCATATTGAGAGCTTTGTTCACCCAGAAAAGTGAAATTGAGATAGGATGGTATGCCTCTAGAGAGGCACCTGCTCCTCTGTGGAGACCCTTAAAAGGCGGAGGGTACGTGGGCCACAGGGAGAATGAATGAAGAAACCCATCTTCTGACCACTACCAGAATGTGCTCCTTGTATCTTGACCTGGCTGCTGGTTTTTCTTGTCTGTTCATCCTGGAATGATACTTAGATGTTTAGCAGAAATACCCAGGATGATGACAAACGGAGCCATTGCAACTTTATCACTGCCGCACGAAAGTTGGGCTTATTAGAGCTATCTTTATTTGGCTCCCTGATTGCTTAAGGAATAATAGCACAAGGGATCATTTTGATTTTGATGTGTTCTTTTTAAATAAAAACTGCATGCAAAAGTTCCATTTCCCCCTGCCAAGACCCTATTCTGCTTCTCTTCCCTCATATACCTCTCTAGAGGCTAAAGCCCTGGAGTTGTGAAAGTTTTGCTCTCTAGAAGTCTTACTTTTTGTGGTTGTTTGTTTTGTTTTTCTTCTTCCTTTTATCATTTGTTAGGCACCATCTCTGTGACTGAATCCTTACAGAATGTGTCTGTGGGGTTGGTGGTATTCAGGGCAGGTTGAGCTTACTGTCTCTTGCCTTCTGAGAAGCTCTGTGGGTGTGCACCTGCCCACCGGCATGCTAGCCATTGAGGGGAGTACATGAGAACTGCTTAGTGGGATACTAGCTTTATTCCATGTTATGTCCTTCAGAGTATCTTGATTATCCTTCTAAATGCATCAGCTTGACTCCTAGGAGCAGAAGATGTCCCCTGACTGGAGGAAGGAAGGTGGGAGGCAGATGTCTGTCTCTGTGCTGACAGTTGAACAGAAGGTCCTGGGTGGCTCACTGTTGTGAATTCTTCTCAACTACTTGAGCTGAATTAACGTCACAGAAAGCCCACTGCAAGTAGAAATAGCCAACCATGATCCTGTGTTCTATTGTTGGAGCTGGGCTTTAGTTACGAAGTTCAGCCTCTTGTGGGTTTAGAGAAATGGGGCCCGACAGTGGCTCCCCAAAGTCATTGTCTGGTTCCCTCCTCTGGGGAATATGGGACTTGTACCAGCCCATGGCATGCACCTTTAGAAGACTGACCAGAGAGATAAATTTCACTGTATACTTTTAAGGTTTATTTTATCTTTTTTCCTCTGTAGCTAGTGGTGGAAGTCAGCCTAGGTCTGCTAATATTTAGGGTTACAGTGGTCTTTCTAGCTGCTACGGCCATTTGGAGCCTTCTGTGCAAGTGGCTGTGAGTAGGCTTTCTCCTAGACCTCAGTTCATGCAGCTTTGCTGACAGATACAATACTTGACGGAGTGCCTGTAGGTACTGCTCATGGTAGCATGACTTCCTCAGGGCTGTCTGTTCTCAGAGGCCAAGAGCGTGGACCTCTGTACTTTCCCACTTGTTCATTATCTGTTCCTAGATACTATTGTAGACTCTCAGACAGTGGCGGACAGGGGCCCTGAGAAGGCTCTGGGACTGAGTTCCTGGGCAGCTGAGACGTAAAGATGGGATGTTTTTATCCTGCTAAGGCTTTACATGTTCAACGGAGATAAGGTGATTCAAATGGAATGAATAGAGACAACTGGAGTAATGGCTGTGTCCCCTCCCAGGGAACCTGGAAAACCTTAGCATTCCCTTTGCTGATGTCACCAGTTTTTTGCACTGAGTTAGTAAACAGAATTGGGGGGCTGCATGTATGGGTGTCGTACTAGAGAGGCAGGAAGAACAGGGAAATAACCCAGGGGAGCACCAGGAAGCATTCACATGAGTGTCCGGAGGTATACACAGGACACTTCAGCCCAGTTAAGTGACAGGCATCATGTAGATGCTGGTGCCCAGGATCTTCTCAGAAGGGAAGGGCTCCATCAAGGGAAATTTCACAGGGTGACGGAATCTTTGTCAAATCACAGAGGGCAGTCAGGATTGGCTTGTTGGGTCAAGATTTGTGGATTGAGTAAGTGGTTTGTATGACATCAAGGCCTTGGGACTGGACTTTTCTTTGGTGTGATGGTGAGACCCTGGGCTTTGTACCCTCAGGGCTTGGTTAGGGTCCTGAAAGAGACAACTGGAGAGCAGGGTACACTTTCTTCTGCATGGGAAGACACATCTCCCATTCTGTGCAGAACAGGGCTGGTTGTGCTGTGCAGAAATTGACAATTTTAGAGTCTTTTGGAGAGGCTAGTCAAGTAAGGAAGGACTAGGGGAGGTAGGGTTCTCCTTCTGAAGCCTTCACTGTAGAGTTACAGGCATGAGGCGGGAGAGAAACCACTTCTAGCTAAAGAAAGGCAGCTCATTTGCAGGCTGGCCAAGGACTGGGCATCCATCCTGACACGCATACATGGTAATTACGCTGTTAGAAGGGTCACTGCTAATGGAGTTACTCTACAGCTTGAGCTGCAAGCATTCAAGGACTCTTTGTGCCCTACAAGGTCTTGTGGGTCGGCTGCATGCTCCTTCAGAAGGGCAGAAGCTAGACTTTCAGAAATTATGTTCATGATTCTTCACTCTGTTTAGAGGTACAGTCTCCCCATTTCCCCTGGGGGAGTTTGCACTTCATTGGTTCTGCACATGGCTTGGGGCTCCTGTAAGAACTTCATCCATTGAAATGCAAGCTTTTCAGGATAGGGTAGCAACTTCTCTTTCCCTATATCCGTATGTAGGGTTATGTTCATGGTAGTTTGGAATGCATAGTCTTCTGGGAATTTATATGACTAAGTGGATTTTAGCTTACTTTGGAAGAGGGTAACATGCCACTCATCCATTGGCCTCCCCTGATTACCTCCTTTTCATTTATGATGAGCAAGAGCCATGACTTCACAGTTGAGACATGAATGAAAATGTGCAGTGGTCAAATGACTTTCCCACGGGCAGGTCAGTGGTGGGCCAAGGTGGAAGTGTAGCTTTGCCGAAAGAAAGCTGAGTTGTCTGCTCTATACAGAATCAATTTCTCTTTTGCTGGCAAACTGGTGTAGGTTGGTAACACATCAGAGGAGAATCCTGTCCTTCAAGCTTCAACCCCACAAAGACTGTGGCTGTTTTGTTTTCTTCCTAGACTTATGTTTGACTTTATCTTCCCCACCACCCCCAAGAGGCAATAAAAATTCTAGGCTGTGAGTGCCGGCATACCTCAGAGAGATAGCAGGTTGGGTTCCAGACTGCTGCAATAAAGTAAATGTTGCAATAAAGTGAGTCACACAAAGTTTTTGATTTCCCAGTGCATATAAAAGTTATGTTTACACTGTACTGTAGTTTGTTAAGTGTGTAACAACGTCATGTCTAAGAAAGCATACACCTTAATTAAGAAATACTTTACTGCTAAAAAATGCTAAGGGTTATCTGAGCCGGTAGAAAACCTGGTGCCAACAGGCTTCCATGATGTGGGGTTGGAGTATCTGTGAGGGGCAATAAAGAGAAGTTTGGTGAAGTGAGGCATTCATGATTTTAAAAGTCTGCCTCGAGCATGGTTGGGTAACTTTTATTGTCTTACTTCTTTATGGACCTCCAGGACCCTATCTGGTTCCATCTCTGGTATGTTTCCGCCCTGTTCTCAATTGTGTCCATGTGGACAACTCTTAAGAGCTCAAGTCTCTGTTGTCTCAAAGATGTCCTCTCTCCGTTATCTTACTCCTCCCAGCAACTTAGGTGACACAGGCTGTTCCAATGCTGGTGAGTCCCTAAGCTGTGGTAACCCTAAGGCACTATGACTGTGTTTTTGTTTTTAAATGAGACACTGAACCAGGAAGCCAGGGACACCCAGGCTGAAGGATGGGCTGGTGGAAGAGCAAGGAGGTTCTGGGAGAAGACATTAGAGGGCATTCTTCTGTAGCTCATCACAAGTTCTCTGTGAAGAAGTCATTTAATCCTCACTGTTTTCCAGACAGGGATAATGGTGCTGGTCTAGCAGGGTCATGAATAGCAAATGTGAAATGTGAGTTTTGTACTCATAGACAGTGTCCCAGCAGAACACATGTCCCCAGAGTACTTTTTTTTTTTTGTCACTTTTGATTCTTTTGTTTGTGAGCAAAATTATCTTTAGGGTATGTGGCATTGATAGGTTTGCAAAAACAGGGCTCAGATTACAAAGCATTGGATCTGAATGGCCAGGTTTTGGGAATACAGCTCAGTGGTAGAGCGCTTGTCTAACATGGATAAGGCCTTTGGTTTAATCCCCCATAGTTAAAAGCAAAACTGAATGGCTACTTCCCTTGGGCAAGGACAATCGAGAACTTTTCCCAGTTGAATGCTGTTCTAAGGGGAGGGGAGTAGTAGAAAGGAAGCAAATCTTCATCAGAGTACACTAAGCATAATTATTATTAGTCTCCATGGAATATTAAGTAGGGCTGTGCATGGCAGGGCACACCTGCCATCCCAGTGCTCACAGCATGAGGCAGGAAGTTCTTGTGTTGAAAGTCAGCCTGGGATGCATCATGAGACCCTGTAGCAACCCTCCAAAGGAATATTAAGGTTATATAGAGTATAGCAAGACTTTAAGAAAGCCAAATGCCAGAGTAAAAATTCCATTTTATTTAATGATTTCCAGTGACTTACTGTTTCTTTAAGTCTACTTGTACCCATGAACTCAGGCTGGGGAAGACTTTTCTCACCCAAGGCTCCTACCCCAGGCCCCATTTACAGACTGTAACTAAGCTTCAGGATCAACTTTCTCATAGGGCAGGAAGAAGAACTGATTGCCATTTTTTGGGGGGAGTGAGGATGGGGCCTTGCTGCTTTTTGCAGGCTTGTTTTGAACTCCTGGGTTCAAGTGATCTTTCCCTCTCAGTCTCCTGAGTTACTGGGACTGTGGGTCACCCTACGCTGTGCATCTCCAAGTACTTCTTCCTGCCTTGGGCTGGAGGAACACTTTCTTTCCCATCTCCTAGAAACCAAAAGGAGGATCACCGACCCAGTGAGTATTTTCTAGTAAGGAGTTTAGGATTATTTCTACAAACTTAAGTTTGATTTCCCTGCATTTTAAAGAAGTTTACAGTATATGATGTATGTGCACATATGTGTACATGTTCATGTGTGTGGGTAAGGACATGTATATTCTAGTCATATGTGTGGAGGACAACCTTAGTTAGATGCTGGTCCTCACTTTCCACTTTGTTTGAAACACAGTCTGGATGTGGCTGGATTTCTGCTTGTAATCCTAGCACTGTTGGGGAAGAGATAAGAGACTTGCTGGGGCTAGGGCTTGCTGGCTCTCAGCCTAGTATCAATGAGGGATCCTGCCTCAAAGGAATAAGGCGGAGAGTGATAGAACAGGACACCTAATGTCCTCTGATTCCTTCACATACATGCACAGGTGCACACATCTGCACACATGTGCACACATACCACACATAACCTAATCCCCTCACATATTAGATAAATAAAATTAGTTTTTAAAAGCTTCTTTTACACTCTTGTAATTGTAAACATCATAATATTTATTTTATACAAATATAAAAATTCAGAAGAATATACACAAGGAAATTAAAAAACTCACAATCTTATTATAGAACAAAAGTCTCTACTAACATTTGAATATGTATAAAGTTTTATGAAAGTGGGTTTAGACTGTTTACAAGGTCTTGCAGCCTATATTTTCTTTTAATGTTTTATGAAGCTTGGTTTTCATGTTTTTTTTTTTCACTGACAACATAATTTTCTTTTTATATAACTGTGCCAAGATATATAAATATAATAAAAAATATAAAAATAAGATAAGTTATTACTTATCTTATTATTTGATACATACATATATATATATATATATATATATATTCCTACTTTTTGATTTTGGTAAGAAATACTTTGAGGGCCTTCAAGATAACTCAGTAGATAAAGGTGCTGACCAACAAGTCTGGTCATTTGAATTTGATCCCGGGTACTCGAGTTGTAGAAAGAGAGAACCAACTTGGGCAAGTTGTCCTTTGACCTCCAAAACTGCAACATGGGCATTTACATGCACACACACACACACACACACACACACACACACACATACACACAGTGAAGTAATTTGTCAAAGAGCGAGATCACTGAACTAATCCTTATTTAAATAAATCTTTCCATGAAGCCCCTGTAGAGAAATCTCTTTCCTTACTATATGTCATGAGGTTTGTGGCTGAGGCCCTTGTAACAAATCCCAAATTAATAAGTGAAAAGCACACAAACTTATGTAATATAGAGAATATAATTTTGTTATGCTAATGCAAGTGCACAACAAGAGGACCCTTGGAATTGAAAGTGTAAAGAGGCAGGGAAAGCTGTGTATGTTCTAGTCTAGATTTGATGGAAAAATGGATAGTTGTGGGGAGGTGTGATTGGATATCAAAGTGTGAGAATAGTAGCCATGAACCTGGGGGGAGACTTAATAAAGTCTTCCCAGATTCCTCTTTTTTTTTTTTTTTTTTGAGATTAGGTTTCTCTGTGTAACCCTGGCTGTCCTAGAACTCACTCTGTAGTTCAAGATGACCTTGAACTCACAGAGATCCTCTTGCCTCTGCCTCCTGGGTGCTGAGATTAAAGGTGTGTGCCACCACGCTTTTGTAGAGTGAGCGCCTCTCGGTGAGTGCTGGAGGGCTTCAGGTAGGAAGAACCAGGGAAGCTGGGATGGGTTGATGAGGATCTTCCTGATTCTGCTGTCTAACAGTGTATATCAAGAGGCCATATTTTGGGGCAGGGTGCTCTTCACCCTCTACGTCCTCTCTCACCATCCTGCTGTCTCTCTTACAGAGTGTCCAGGGTTTGGAGTTTGCGCTTTCACTACTGGAGATGGAGAGGGGTTGTCATAGGGGACCTCCATGGGACCCATCACTGTGAGCATGCTGACTTAAGCCAGCCTATGTATCCCTCTTCATATACTCAGTGCTTGTGTGCATTCAGCTCAACTTGCAGCTCCGCTAAACACTTTGCAGAGGGGAACACTGCTTTCCATAGGCCTGGCTCCCTTCTCTGTCCATGGGTCATCGTTGACTACTCCTTGGACAGGAAATCTTTGAGGGGCTTTTCTACACAGGCCTTTGCCAGAAAGGATGTGGGGTAGGGCCCTGTGAGGCTTCCAGGCTGTCTAATACGGGAAAACAAGGTACCCAAACCATTTTCAGCTCTGCATGTGCAGATCCAACGTTTTTAAGCATACCTACATTTACCTGCACCAGCGAGGCAATCGTTTTGCATTTTAATGACAAATCAAGTACGCTAACTTGCATTTGAAACGAAAGTGCCTTAAATGTCTCTGGCTGTCAGAATGAGATGTTAGGAGCTTGATGAAAAGCGAACAAAGAAGACAAAGTATGAAGCCTGGATACAGTGCAAAATGAAATAAAACCTTGTATGGCCTGTCAGGGGTGTCAGTTGATATTCATATCTAAAGCATATTATAGCATTACTTTGGAGCTCACAGCTTACTCATCTGTCTTGTTTAATTCATCACATTCGAGCCCACATCTTTTAAGTCTCGTGTGTCAACAATGGAAGAAATCTGTTAATTGACAAATGAGTGTCACAAATGTGAATTGGTGCCTTTACGCCAGCGGCAGGTGTAGTCTCTTTTGTTTTTTTGTTGGATCTATTATTGGCATAAGCCAGTGTAAGACATCTGTCTTTGTCGGAATGAGAAATGACAGGCCTTCTTGGCTGTCATTGTCTTAGCGCGTGCTCATTCTGTGAGATACTGTATAAAGATAAAATGTCAGTTAAAAGAATATGAAAAACTATCTGAAGGAAGTCCTTAAATTACTCAGAGAGGGGATCCAGGAATTGGGGCTGGAATTGAAATCAGAGTGTTTCACTTTGAATCCATCATACCTATTTAAAAATAATATTTCCTGCGTAACAGGATGAAGTGATCAAGCATTTAGGGAAATGTTGTGTTGTGCTGGCATAATTAGCTTGATAAGGTTAGGAGAAAACTCCCTGTGCAAGACAGGAATTTATTTCTTATAAGGTAATCTCTCCGATGAACATAGAATTGTTTCAATACAAACACTCCAGGTAGGATCCTGGACACTTGATTTGTGTGGATTTTGAGCTATTGAAATTATTCCCCCCCAATCTCTTTTTCAGTTATCTTCCTATCTCAGACCGACGAGAAGCATAATAAGGTGGAGAGCACAGTTGTACAGTGGTGAGACTGTGAGCAGGGAGAGAGCTGTGTGTGTTGTCAGGCTCTGGGTGTGCTGGGAGATGTACTCAGGGCTGGACACCTGAGGCTTTGCAGATGGCTGAGTGAGTGCTGGCGAGAGGAGGTAGCAGGTCCACCCATGCAAAAACCATTCTTGTTCTTCTTTCTCCACTTCACCAGGATTTGGATGGCCTGGACATTAGGGATGGTGCAGACAAGGGTGCTTCAGGGAGGCATGTCCTGGTTAAGAATGGGCAGAAGCTAAGGAGGGCTGCCCAAATTTGAGCGTGTCCTCAGGTGGTCCACACTGTGTGTCTGGTGGAGTCAATCTGCCGTTTTCCCGGGCCCTCTGCTTGTCTTATGGGTTCCTCTTTAGTGTTCATCTGGTGCTTGGCAGAACTAACCCAAGTATCAGTGTTCAGTCCATCCTCCCCACAGACCATCTGAGGTGCTCCTCAGACACCACATGGTTCTGAGACAGGGGAAGTGAGGACTGGACTGTTCCAGATGGCTTCAACGTTAGGAAATTATTTTGGGTGGAGTAGATCCCCACCCAACAAGGCCTGTAGTCCTGCTGGGACCTGGTGAGTCCTGAGAGGACCTTTCCTAGGAATATAGAGTGTGTGGGCCTCAAGGCCAGGCTTGCCCAGCCCTCTCTTTCTCATTTTGGCTCGTTGTGACTCAGTACAAATCTTGCCTCTTTCAAGTCACCGAAAGTGCACAGAGAATTAGGGAGTAACTGGCATTTTTCTGGGGAGACTCTGGGAAGCCCATTCTCTTCCTCCACTTTCCCCTCCTTCCCCTAACCATCCCGTCTCCTCCTTCCTTTCAGAGTCGATATGTGGCAGGCATTTCCTGGCTGACCCTTAAATGCTCTGTTTTGGAGGTGATTTTAATTTTGCTTTTTAAATTAAAACAAGGCTCTCCTGATGCTGTTAAGGCAGGCCAGAGAGAAAGGGAGGGAAACAGCCCATCTAAAAGAGTGTCTGTAAGCTGAACCAAAAGCTCCTTTCCTCATAAATGCGGCTGCTTTTTGCCACATTGAGGGGGCTGTTCTGTTCCATTGGAGGCGCATGCTTCATAGAAGCAGGGTACCAGAGCATGGAGAGTAGGCATGTGTGGCTGCACACATCTCCTGTCCACCTTCTAAAAATGGGCAAGGCATGCGAGTCTACGTTGTTTATCTCCATTCACATCTGTGCGCTCAGACACAGGCCAGACCCTCATGCAGATGTCCTTTGCTGAGCACACTGAAGGACATCAGAAGACCCCATTTTTTTCAGGCCTCTTTCTTTTTCTCACTGCCAGCTGTCACAGAGGGTCCGTAACAGACACACAATTTATTGGGTAGTGTTTAGAAACCTGTCGGTGGTAACGACTGTAGCTCTGATTTCAATTAACACCCACTAAATTTAGGCGAACCCAGCGCATGTGTGGACATGTTGAACGCGCTTTGCATCAGGTTGCAAAAAAAAAAAAAAGATCTGTAGTGGTCATATTTTAGAAAAAAAATGGCAGTATATGGCCAAGTGGTTTGTCTGTCCCTTCCTCAACCTGGCACATCATGGCAGCTCCTCTGTGACATGCACGGTTTGGGAGTCTGGTTTGGGTGTTTGTAAAACAACCTCAATTACAGAGAGCACAGCTAAAGTTTTAGCGTCCAATCTGGCTCACTGAAATACTACCACCTTTCAATGCACAATTCAGCATTTCTCACACCATGCTCACAGCTTTCCTGGCTATTTGGGTGAAAACAGCTGGGGAAGGGCTGCATTTTATGATTAAGGCACTAAAAGATTAGCCATAGGCGCTGCCCCATCTCTGGGGCTACGGAACTCTGGCTGCTGACAGCATATCTGTTTTGAATCGGACTCAGATTAAAGTGAGTGAAAATCATTTGGGGGCTGAGGGCTCGAAAGGTCACACATGTAATGAATTGTGGGTGCTTGCCTGGCTTCCCAGGCGAGAACCGTAAGCAATTATTAAATGCCATTGTGCGTCAGGAAGGGTTGGTTGGTGGTGACTTTGAAGCCTTCCAGAAGGGAGCCTGGGAGATTGCAAGAAGTGGTAATGAGGCCTTTTCAGGGAGGGACTTGGGGTTGGGGTGGGTGTGCTGCAGCTTTATTTGGGGAGGAACCTTTTATTCCTCTCTCATGTTTGGTTTGTTCCTATCTGTACCAGTGGAAGTAGCAGTTGTGGAGGGATGGATTTTGGGGATGGGGAGGTTGATGCCTTTCTCCTTCACCTGAGTGAATCCCTTCAGTGGCTCTCTGCTGTGAGAGTGGGTGGTTTTGCCCTAGCCATGATCTGTTCTGGAGACACTAACATGAACTTATCAACTACTTCTTTATTGAGGTCATCTCAACCTACACTGGCCACCTGGGCGGCTGGGAGGGACTGATAAAGATCTGAGGGTCATTCCCTCTTATAGGGAAAGAGCTGTAGTGGCCTTGATTGAACAAGGCTGTGTCCAGTTTCCGTTCACTCTTGTTTTTTCCATCTCAGGTGCGGTGGCCCTGTGCTGTGGAAAGCTTCCAGAAAATCCTATCAAAGAAAGGAGCCAGTCTCCCACTGAATGACTCCTTTGTCCCACTTAGAAGCTTTTCTCTCAGGACTCCCCTGTGTTAGCTTGTGCAAAACCTTGACATAAATCTCAGAAAATGAAAGGAAAGGCAGGGGGCTGTAGACTCAAATGATTCCTTTAAGTTGGCTGTTGTGTTTATTCTTTTGGTGCCTGGATCAGTTTATTCGGCAGTCACTAAATATTTCCTGTGTGCCAGGTGAGGGGGCTGGCAGGGATGGTACAATAATAGCTTACTTCCCAAGAGAGGTACCCATGTAGGAACAGGTGACTACAACCCAGGGAAGGGATGGAGTACCTACCCACTCTGGGAGGTGAGGGAAGGCTTCCTGGAGTGGGTGGATTTCAGAGTGGAGTCTGGAAAGAGGAGCAAGGTATGCCATTTGGGGGAATGAGCTTGAGTCTGCAGGCAAGAAGGTAAGCCTAAATGATGGCAGAGAAGGGTAAGAAAGTCCAAGCCAGACCTGTGCTTGGCCTGGTAGGTGACCTTCCTGCTGGTCATTCCTTTGTCCTCTCCACAACCTTTTCCGCTTTTTGAGACATGATCTCACATAGCCCATGCTCTTCTGGAGTTTGCTATATGGCTGAGGCTGACCTGGAATGTCCCATTCTTCAGCCTTCACCTCCCCGATGCTAGGATCACAGAAGTAAGCTACCTCACCTGGTGCCTCACTTGTCATTTGGCCCCTAGCAGACTCTGGCTTGTGCAGTAACAATGGGTGTCTCCAGTGTCTTAGTTACTGTCTCTGATCCTCAAGATGGTCCATAGCAGACTTCTGCTTTCTTTGGTTTTTGTTCATCTGGTCCCTCCTACATTTCCTTCTTGAGTTTCTCACATCTTTGAATGGGGATCAGTCAGGGTGATGAGGCAGGGAGAAAACAAAGGAGAGCAGCTATTCCCTGATGGGCATAGACTCCCTGTAGACGTGCTTGCAAGGGGCAGACATCAAAATTGCAAGTTCTTCACCTACCCTAATTTCCTATTGCTGTTACTTCATTCTCCTCTTCACTCCTTGCTGAGGAACCTCTAACTCATTCAGGCTTGGTACAAATGGCTGATAATGAAGTAAAAGTCTTCAAGGAACATATCCGAGCCTTTGATGATTATCCTGGTCTGAATGCTTAAGTATCAGGCATCTTGGGCTCAGAAAAAGGTTTTGTTTTAAGGGGAGAGGTGGGAGGGGACTTAGGACATCCATCAGCACCTCAGCTGTCTTCACATAGATGCTAGTTACTTTCCATCATTAGGAAGCTTCTTTGCTCTCTGTTGTCTACAGTTACTCACTCTCTTTTGGGTGTGTGGATGGGGAAGACTGTTGGCCATGAGATAAGAAAGAGTATAGGAAGATGGGCTGTTAGGAGTCTAGCAGTACTTTATGTTTTCACCACTGTTTGGTCACTGAATGTTGGGGATATGTCCTTTTGGGGATACCCTCTGTTGACAGAGTTCTTTCTGGAAGGGATCCTTCCAGGATACAGATTTTGGCCAAAAGGGACACCTGGTATGACTACACAAAAACTTCAGCTAGCTAGTAGTTCCTCTCAGCCATGGCCTTGTAAGTTCTTGTGGGTTAGAACTGCTTTAGGATTTTCTTTTTGGTCCAGTGAACTTAGAATGAATGGAAACTTTTTCTCTCTGTTATGATAGGTTTTTGCAGAAGGTCTTTGTGAGAATGTTGGGCACAGAGTTTGGTGGGGGGAAGGGTAGGATGGAAGAATACCAAGCCCCAATGGGGATTGTGTGGGTTGGGTAGGTATGGGTTTGTCTGTATTATTGCTCCATGGCGTCCATCCAGCCTGTGGCCTCTCTCACACAAAGCCATCGTTCTGATTAATGGTATCCATGTCTTGGAGGCATGGATTGTATTAGACCTTGTTTAACAGTTTTAGCTATACATCCACTTCCCCTGGAAGTGCACCAAAATAGGACGAGAGGAAAAAAGGGAGCAAGAGAAAGAGGCTACATTTGGACAGGGCAGAAAGGAAAGGTTTTTTTTTTTTTTTCATAACTGCTTTCTGTGACTTTCTGTAGTCGTCAAGGCTTTATCTCCACAGCACTCCTATGGGAGAGCCAGGGGGATGTGACATCTTGGGAAAGAAGAAGGGTTTCCTTGCCAAAACTGGGAGATGGTGCTGGCTCTCTGGGCTCTTTAGAAACTCCAAGAAATCTGCTGACATTTTAAAGGAAAAGAAAGGTGGGGGGTGGTGAGGAGAGATGATTTATGATGACATCACATGTTGCCCAAGCAGATCCTGTGAGAGGGAAATGGCTTTTATGGAGAGCATGTTGCAATAAAGAAGCAGTGAGTCACTGGGGAAGCATCATCGATTGAAATGCCTTTAGTTATCTGCTTTATCTCCTGCCTCCTCGGACCCAGCCGGAGACCTTGGCAGCCCCCGGGGCCTTGCTGCACAGAACCTAGAGGTTCAGGAGCCTGAGCCCAGAGCCTGTGCTGTTTAGTCCCCTCTGTTCAACATATTCCTGATGACACTGATGGCATGTGGTGTTGCTCCTAGCTTCCTGTCACGTGCAGGTGTTTTCCTGCCCATGTGTATCTGCACACACACACACATGTGTGGGTGCCTGCTGGGGATGGGTGTGCATCAGGAGGTGATAGGAGTAGAGGAGGGGGTGGTGAGGGGGGCCAGCAGTGTCTTTGCTTGTCTTAGAGCTTCAGAACAATGCTGGACTTGTGCAGAAGGATGGGGCATTGCCACCGTGTGTTGTGAAGACTGTGTAGGTTGACACAGCTGACGGCAACAGAAGCATGCTAAGGTATGTGGTGTGTTCATCACTCACAGGGGACCAACACTAAAGCACAGTGACAGAAGGGTCCTGGAGGCTTGTCTGCCAGAGCTCTACCTTCCTGGTTCTCTGTGTCACCTCTCCTTTTGCATGACATGCTCTTCTGTCTTTCTCAAGACTCAAGTGCCTTCTTGTCTTTTTTTTCTCTCTGTCAACACGGTCTGAGGACCAGATTCTAAAACTCTTCAGATGAAGGCCAAGTTGTCAGAATGGTTTCTGATTTTCTGGTATGTGTTTACATAGCAATGAGGGTTAAAGCAGGTAGCTGGGTGTGTGTGTGTGTATGTGTGTGGGGGGGGGTGCATCCAGAGAAGTTCTGGCCATTAGGAGGAGGGACCTGGGTGTCCTGTACAGACTGGGGTCTATTTGAGGAATAGTCAGGTACTTGTGCAACTGTGTTGGGATGATGTCTTTCTTTTCTTCATTTGCTTGGCTTGGATCTCACCTCTATGGACGAGATCTACTTTGTAGGCATCCTTAGATCTGAGCAGCGCCACTGATATTCCTCTGGAACCATCGGGTCCCCAGAGAGCATAAGATTGGGAGTCATGAGAAGTACTTGATTTCCAGAGTCGCAGTGAGGATATCCTCAGGCCTTGACATTCAGGGACCAGAACAGGTATCATCAAACTTTTCTATACTCTGGAAGGATCCAGCCCAGATTGGAGAGTTCTTGATTAATTGACCTGGCCCAGTATGACCATAGTATGGAGCTGCTGTTGTCCCCACAGCTGTGGGCCCAGAGGCTTATCTCTGGGCCCTGTGCTTTGAGCAGAGAGGTTAGCTTCATCCTGGAGAAATGATCTATTGTGTTTATGTTCTTGGTATCTGCTGGGCACAGTCATCTCCTTTTAGTCTTTAAATGACCACAGGCGATGGGGCAGGCATCATTGTAACAGATCCCTTGAGTTCTTTTGCAGCACCTAGAAAGTCACAGACCCTGTGTTCAAGACACTTATCTTCTGGGTCTAAACTCAGGTTTAATCTTTTTTAAAAGTCCTGATTCCCTCCAAAAATTATGCTTCTCGTACTGTGCATATCCTGGTTGCTGAGGGACTTGAGCTTCAGTTAAGAGGCAGGCTTTGCGAGCTGTCAGTAGTCATGCGAGGTCAGTCTGATGTTCCTTTCACTATGGAGGAGTAAGTAAGTAAGCAAGCCATGCCTCATGGTGCCCGACTTGCAGACTCAGCATTGGAACTTGGCGGGGTCTGTTCTGAGTCTCTTGTTCCCTCGACCCAACCAAGCTCTTGCTCAGCTAATGGTACCCATATTGTTTTGAGTTCTGCTGTTTTTCACTTAACATGTCAAAAGCATTTTTCTGTGTTTCTATAGTGTTCATGATAATTTTTTTAAATGACTACATGATTTTTCTCCCTGTGCTGATGTTCTCTAAATGTAAACCAGTCCCTGAAATATTGAATGTTTATTTCTCATTTCTTTGATGTTGGAAACTGAGTGGAGAGTTCCGAGTTCCCTTTATGTCCCCCCAAAGAAGCAATTAGCCCAGCACATATGGAGCCTTGTGGGGGACTCCAGGTTGTGCGTGGATCCCTATGTCAGGAAAGTTCATGGGAGGAGAGAGTGGCTCATTGTCTTTAACTCTTGCTTTTGATTCAAGCCAGACTTTGTTGCTGGGTCCTTGACCCTCCTTCTTCAAGGAGAATCCAAATCATCTGATATCTGGTCCCTTCTGTCCCACCCATTTGCCCACCTTATTCTCCAGGTCTAAATCCATTCTCTGCCTGAAATGTCCTTTGCTTTTCTCTCTTCCATCAGATCTGCCTCACTTTTTAAATATCACCCCAAGAGCTTGGCCAATGTCAGTTTCTTCTTGTACCAAACTGCCTGAAACTGCCCCATTCAACCTCAGAGCAGCTTCTGTGCTGATAAGGGAATTTTTACTGCTCCATACTGAGTAAGGAAAGAAGCAAAGGGGCCAACCACCACCTGGTGTCCTTGTCGGGTTCCAGGCTGTCTTCCATGCTACTCATGTTTAGTTCTGTGGACTGTTGTGTGCAATTCATTACCTTCCCCTCACAGTGAAGTGATCTCTTCTTAAAGTTGTCAAAGCCTGGAGAGGAGGCCCTGATTGCCATGTGAGTGGCAGTGCTCTCAAGTGGCAGGGTCTATTTCTCGAACTTCCCATCCATTCCCTTTCTTTGGTGTCCAGTGTCTGGTGCAAGACACAGTGTAGGTGCTCATTAAATGCTTGTGCATTGGATGGTTTCCTTCGAGTGGGTAAGAATTCCCCTGCTGCACTGCTGAATCAGGAGGGGAAAAATGTAGTCAGCCCTGCATGCAGCCTGCGCTTTTCATTCCAAATGCTGATCTCTGCAGTTAGCAAGGGTCAAGTAATGACAAGAGACGCGGGAGGAAGAAAAACATCCTGAGGCTGCCTTCTGCTCTGAGCTAGAGTAAAGCCCCACATCTGTTCCTTGTCTTCACTCTCTAGTTTCTCTCTTCCACTGAGGTCCTAACAGCAGGCAGGATGAAGGTATGGCCAGACACAAGATGGAGGTGATCTGCACTTGGTGGGCCCAGGCTCAGGAGTTGAGGTGTGAGGTAGAGGTTGGAATGGGCATCTTGGGCTTGTTTGGGCCAGGTGTGCCCAGGACGAGGTTTGGTCTCTGCAACCTTGAATTTTGCATCCCTTTTATTTGTGCTGGACTGGGACTGCTGTTTTCCCCATTGAACTTCTTAAGGAAGCTTCTGGAAGCTATGGAGGCTTGACATGAGGCGTGAGACTGGGTGTAAAGTGCAGTGGGGACCCAATCAGAGGTGAGACCATAGAAGAAGCTGATCTGATGCTTTTGTGCAGAGGCCAACAATGTACATTGTGGTAAGGTTAGGTTGAGAGCCTCAGAAGTCACACATGCCACACAGTGGTAGAGGTAGAGGGGAGGCTGGCAAGCTAAAGGGATAATAGGGAGAGGCATTTTACATAGAGATGTCACTGAATATTATGCAGGCAAACATGCTTGGAAATGCTAGGTTTCCAAAGTTCAGTGCTTCCTCAATTTCTGAACTTCTCAGAGACCCACATTGACATTACCAGGCAGGATGAGTTTGGAGAGAGGAGTTGTGGGTGCATTTGAAGGGTGCATTCAAATCTGAGCTTCATGTGCATTTCTTGATACATGTTTGGAAAAGCTGCCTGTCATTTCTGAGGCTCAGTTTTCTCTCTTGTGGAATGCTGGCTCAGAGGATAAACTGGGATGATTCTTGCAGGCTGTGCTTATGTAGTGTCTAGGTTATGGTAACTGTTCAGTGTGTGGTAGTGGCATTTCCATATGTGTCCTCATGATCTGGGCCACCATCTCACCAGTGACCACGGAGACTTTGCCCTAAAGCACTGGTTTTCTGTATTCTACTAACATCAGCATCACCTGGGAGTTAGTTGAAAATGCAAACGTGTGGGTTGTTTGTTTCCTCACTGAGTTTCAGACTCAGTAGAGCTGGGATGAGGTCCAAGAGTCCCAGTCTCCACAGACACCAGTGTTCCTTGTAATATTATTTAGAGCACATATTTGTATCACATGTTATTCTACACCCATGCTGCCACCTCTCCAGCTAGTTGGATGCTTCCTTACTTAGGATCCCCTTGAAATCAGGCATGTAGAGTGAGCTTGTGGCTAGATGAGTCTTTGGCTGAGAGTAACGTTTGCTCTGTCAGCCAGTCTTGCCTGGTTGAGTACATATTATAATCTATCTGGACCAGTGCAATAAAAATATCATAGGCTGGGTGCCTTGTAAACTTTGTTTGTTTTTTAGACAGGGTTTCTTTTTTTTCAACATTTATTTATTTCTTCAAGTTACATCTCAATTACAGCTCCTTCCCTCCTCCCCTCCCAGGCCTACCCTCCTACTCTCTTCCCCCTCTCCCTCCTATCCTCTTTTTTTTTTTTAATTTAAGGTATATCTTTCCCCCCACAACATCTTCCCCTTTTAGTTCAGTAAAAGACTCCTTTTCTTATAACAATAAACACAATACAAAACATTAAGAACAATTAGGCAAAATTATGAAAATTATAAGGAATGACATACATTCCTAATGTCTAGTCCATACATATTTGGCAACTAATAATATTCTATTATCTATTTATCTTGATGAGTTTAAAGTTCTGTACCTAACTCAGTTTCCATCCTAACTTGCATTACCAACTTAAAGAGATCTTCTTAGACCTAGAACATCCTTTTAATTCCTAAACAACTTAAAACTTAACTGGGGGGTGATAATTACCTAGTCTTCAACCACATCAGAGACCTGAGAAGGATAAATATATCTGAATAAACAGGAAGTGCAGAGCAAAGCAGCTTCCAAAACTAAGAAATGACAGACAACTGGCTGCCTAGACAGCCCCCAATTTCTCTCTATAACATTGGATCATCTATCTTCAGGCTTTTGGCCCAGTATCTCTGACAGATATTAATTGTAAAGCAGGAATTATGAGGAACTTGCCCACCCTGTCTTGGCAGAGCTAGGCTGTTGACTTACCTGCCTCCAAGTTTTATCCTTTTCAGACAGCCTTCTGAGACAGGGTTTCTTTGTGTAGCCCTGGCTGTCCTGGATTCACTCTGTAGACCAGGCTGGCCTTGAACTCACAGAGACCTGCCTGCCTCTGCCTCCTAAGTGCTGGGATTAAAGGTATGTGCCACTAAACCCAATGCTTTGTAAACTTTTTTTCCTCACTGGTTTGGAGACTGGAAAGTTTAAAATCAAATGTTACAGATCATATCTGATGAGGGCCCACTTCTTAGGCAGCTCTTACCCTCACATGAGGGGTGAGTCTCAAACCCATCTGTGAGGTTCTCACTTCCCCATGGGGCAATGATGGGAGTAACAATTTGAATTTACGTGTTTGAGAGGTGGAGACAGAAGCATTCAGACCATAGCAGGATAAGTCATACTTATGGCTATAGCAGAATGTCAGGTAACCTTGGCCCAGGGGTAAAGGATAGTCAAAGTGAGACATCTGCTAAGCCCTTACCATGTTCTACTATTTTTTTAAACATGTTGTGTGCATGTGTGAATGCAGGCACACATGTGTCATGGAATGTACATTCGTGAAGGTCAGAGGAGAATGTTCAGGGGTCAGTTATCACTTTTTAACATGTTCTGGGGCAGAGTCTATCTTGTTATTTTCCTCTTCTTTACCATGTGCTCCAGCCTAGATGGCCCCAAGCTTCTAGGTAATCTCCTGTCTCTGCCTCCCATCTCACCACAGGAATGTTGGGAAAACAGATAAACACTACCGTGTCTACTTTTTTATATGGGTTCTGGGGTAAGCACTTTCACTCACTGAGCCATGTCCCCAGCCTCCTCCCCCCTTTTGAGACAGGGTCTCATGTAGCCCAGGGTGACTTTCAGTTCACTGCACAGCTGGAGATGACCTTGAATTTCGGATTCTCCTACTTTTACCTAATGCTAGGGTTACAGGCATGTGCCACCATACTCAGCTTAAACAAGAACATTTCATGTTTACCTTATCCTATCTTCTGGATGTTGTTCCCTTCCATTGGATTGTAAGATTCCTTTGTATGTGACATGTGACATGGTGGCTGATGAATTTAATAGACGTGGTTTTGAGGATGACTATCACCTATAGGAATTGTTCCTCATTGTCTGCCATATCTTGACATTTGGCACCTGTGTGTTGAGTGGTGTATATCATCCTGCAAGGGTACTGTTACTATATATGGTGCTGTCTGTCCACCAGACTGCTCATTAAGGTGGAAGTGAATTCTTTTATATCTAGCATAGCACTTGACAAGGATTCTTGTTATAACAACAACAGTAATAAGCAACAACAATAACGGAAACAACAACAGCAGCAGCAACACTAAAAACACCTCTCTTGAAACCTTTTAAATGTCTCCTGGGTACATCAGAACACTTTATGGTCCCCTGGCCGTAGCTCTCAATTTTCTTCTGTGGGTCCTAGTTTCTTCTTTCTGTGTTCTTTATGATATATTTCTCCCTGAGAGCCATCTGGGAAGTCTCCCTGGAAGTTATTATGAATATGGAGGGGCTTTGGAGGGAGAGAGAGAGCTATTGGTGGGAGCCATTGCCCCCCAAAAAGGAAGGTCTGGCTAGATGCAATGGAGTAGCAGAGGGAGCCACAGTACGTCTCTAAGCCTCAAGCTTTGCTACCCAGCACGAAGGAGCTGTTCCTGAGAGATAACTGGATCACTAAGTCCCCTGCCTTAGTCAAGTAAATAACTTTTTTTCCCCCCAAGGAAACCCTCAAGAGCCACCGAAGCCCATTGTTTCAGGTAATTCATGGCTTGCTGTCTTGGTTTCTTTGAAGTACAAAGAGTCCAAAATTTAAACCTTTCTCCTCACAATAGAATCCATTCTTGTTATTGAAGTCCTAGGGTTTTACATTGTAATACTCACCCATCAGACTCGGAGAGAAATGGAACTTTTCTCTGTCAATGTACTTGTGGTATTCTTGCTTGTTGAAAATTAGCTCTAAATCATGAGGTGTTATCCAATCCCTTGCCCAGTAAACAAGGAAGCACAAAATAAAATGACTTATTAGTTCCCCTACCAACGCAGGGTTTTTAAATGTTTTTATCCCAAGAGAAGGCATGGGAGTTGAAAGTGCGTTTTGGTTATGTCTTTCTGAGGTGATCCCAGGCCACGTTTGAGGAAGACCCTACCACTCCCTTCCTTCCAATACAGTTGACTCCTGCTTGAACTTGGATGGCAACATCTGGACGTTTCTAAACCTCCCCAGGAATCTCTGTTCTAGACTATCACAGTGGGTCTCAGGAGCTGTCAGGGGTCCTAGGTTGAGAGTGATGGATGGGGTTCAAGTCTTTTGGATTTCTGTTTGAAGACCAACATGCCAAAGTTAAACTGGCTACAATGGCATCATGTGTGGCTAATTAATTAATAATAATAGTATCACTGCTTATCAATATGGGCCTCGGACAGAAACATCAGTGCTTGTATGGACCCACACATGGCCAGGGAATGTAGTATGATCAGCTCTTTGGAGACAGCAGTGGGGGTGGACTCCTACCCAAGTTTTGTGCAGACTCAGCCCTCTACTTCCTCCCCAAATTTGTTCTTGTCTCCTTTATCTCAGCTGATGGTGTCTTCATCCTCCTCACATCCTGAGTTCCAATCTAAGTTCATACCCTTAAGTGTTGCTCTTGCCACCCCCCACTCCAACCCCCCTTCCACCCTTGCCAACAGAGCAGTTGGTGAGAGTCAAGGTCAGATCCAAGTTGTTCCCCTGATCAGAAGTAGTACAGTGTAGAATCTGGGTCAACATCCTGGCCATGCAGGGACTTTCTAGCTTAGTTCAAGTTTCCTTAATCTCCAGCCAAGTGGACTGACTCTGTCTTGTGTTTCTTCCTTTGTGACCCAGGGACTCATGTGGCTCAGGCTGGCCTTAAACTTGCTACATAGTAGAGCATGACCTTGAATTTCTGATCTCCCTGCCTCTACCTCCTAAGTGCTGGTGTTACAGCCATGTGCCATTATGCCTGGTTTATGCAATGCTCAGGGTCAAAGCCAGGGCCCCGTTCATGCTAAACAAACACCTTACCAGCTGAGCTCCATCCCTAGGCCTTTGCCTTGTGTTTTTATAGCGCTTGGTATTTGTTTGTACATTCCCTTGTAGTAGTTTGCCAGGGCCACAAAGTACCACAGAGTGGGTGATTTAGGAACAATAGATATTCATGTTCTCACATTTCTGTAGGCTCAACACTCGAGGTGCAGGCAGGGCTGCTCTCTCTCCCCGACCCTCTCCTTGGCTTGCAGGTGGCCATCTTCTTGTGTCTTCAGGTATGTTGTTCCTTCTATGTCTGCCTGTGTCCTAAGGTCATCTTCTTATGAGGCCAGTAGTCTTGTTAAACCAAGGCTGATCCTGATGTCCTCGTTTTAGCTTAACTGTCTTTTCAAAAGACCTATTTGTGAGTGCAGTCATATTGGAAGTCCTGGGGTTAAGCTTGTAAAACATTTTTTTTTCAGGGATTGGGGGATATATGGTGTATAATATAACCCATTTCACCTGTTCCATAGGAAAAAAGTCCTGTTTCTACCTCTGCTTGTCATATATGTAGGTTCAGGGCCTGATCTGATCCACACCATTCCAGGGCTAACTTCTCCTTACTCTCCTGCAGGACTTCCTGGCAGCCCTAAGTCCTGAGAGACTGCCACAGAGGTTGAATTTTGCCCTCTACCTATGGGGGACTGGAGGCCCATGTAGCTCCTGGGGCCCTGCTATCTCCACTGCCCACAGTTCTTTCTGCTTAAGCAGAATGTACCATGCCTGATCACCTGTATAATTCATGAGGGACGCCTTGTGTCTCCCAGCCTGCTGCTCATTTGCAAGAATTATAGGCTTTGACAGGGCTGGCTGTGGGGCAGTCCTCCTTGTCATGGCTGCAGTAATTACTATTCCTTTTCTAATTACTTGTCTTACCCACATGGCCCCTTTCAGCTGCCTCAGCGAAGGCCTCCCGTCCTCTCAGGCACAGGCAGCCAGGTTACCACCAGTACTGTGGCCCCAAGGTACAGTCCATGTTGAGATTACGTTTCCCTCATACCCTCTTATCCTCTACCTACTTTGCCCATTCTCTGGTTTCTAAGCCATGTTCCATTTAAGAAAAATGAGTCCCAACCCCTTGGATTTTTTCATTTTTATTTTTTAGATCATTGCCCTGAATATAAGAGGATGGGGGGAGTGGGTCACTGAGCCTGTATGCAGTAGCTGGCTCTCTGTGCTGCTGGCTGTGTTCACCTTGGGTGAAGGCAGCTCCCTCCCAACATCCTAACCTGCTTCAAGTCAGGTGGAGACAAATAGCAAAGGGAACATCATATTTAAGAATCCGAATGTGCTGAGTGGATGCTTTGGAAACTAACCTCAGGCAAAGGTCCTTGGTTCAGGCTTGGTGACTGATGCAGCATTGTCTGCTGTTAATAACTAGGAGATGGAAGACCCAATGAGGCCATATTTTTGCCTGTCAACAGGGAATCTCCAATTCTTCAGCTTCTCAGTTTCAGCAGTTGATTTTGCCTGCGTCCTCTTCTGGGGCTGCTTGGCCTCGGCCCCAATCACACGCAGGACTGTGTTTAAATGACTGAGTTAAGGATGGCGCCTGTTTCAACTTAAGTGCTTATCACTTCCCATTTAAAAGAGCGCTCTTTAATAACTTTGGAGGAAGTTGACTGATTTTAATGAAATCCTACCCATGATGAAGGATATTACAATATACAGCAGGTTTTATTTAAATGTAGTCTGTCCCCTTGAAACAAAGTGGTAAAAATGTCTGTGAGACCATTTTCTCCAAAAACGTATAATGGGTCTTAGTGGAAGTTAGTACATTTTTATAAGGTATGGAGCCATTGTCTTGCCTGTGTGCGTCTTTACATAAAAGAAGATGTCACCAGGTAGCCAGTGACAGGTGACCCGAGACACTGACCTCATCTTTCCTTCTGGTGTTATACCCCTTCTTGACTGCCAGCCTGACGGTCTCTCCCTCCCCATGTATGTAGTCTATGTACTCTTTGTGGGCAGTAGATAATTAGATAACTCTTTTTATCTGAACCCTCATTCCCTTGTGGCTTTATTTCATTTCTCTTTGGGTCCGTGCCTTCAGGGACCTTCTTCAAGGTCAGGTCACTTCTGATTCACTTCAGCCCGGGACTCAATGCTCTAACAACTTATATAAGCATATATATGAGCCTACATTTTAGTAGGGGTATGTGGGATGGGGTAGGGCAACAAGGTATAACCAAGCAAAGAATGAAGTTGTGTCACCTTGGTGAAGCTGAGGCTGCTCTCGGAACGGCTAAAGTGTTGACCTAGCCTGGAGAGGAGTGAAGGGCATTAGGAAGGCATCTCCAAGAATTCACTCATTAATTAATTAATTAATTAACTTCTGGAACCATTGTACATAACCTGTAGCTGCTATGTAGATTGCTGGAAACAGAATGGTAGTGGGACAAAGCAGCCAGGGGCCCTTCTCTCCAGAGTCTTTGTTTTAATGAGCAGAGATAGGCAGGTAAAGTGCTAGGAGCTGAGGAGAATTTTAGGCAGAGAGAAGAGAACAAACATTATCCTCATCTTAGCTTGAATTACACACTAAAAAGGAAGTCAGATCATAGAGGGGCTTCTGGATCTTACTTTAAGGACTTAGGACTTTATCCCAAGCTTGAGCTTGCCAGCATGGTTTAAGCAGTGGATTAAGGTGGTCATGATTTTTAAGGTCACTTTATCTCTCATGAAGATGGTGGGTGGGGAAAAGGTGCAGAAAGTTGGAATCCTGGTCACAGGGGACCCCAGATATGATGTGGAAAATTCACTGGGGCAGTGTGTTGTGAAAGGACAGTAGACACATTGGAACAATATTTTGGGGCAGTTTGATGGGACTGATATTTAGAGCCGAGGCATATCACGTGAGAATATGGCAGGGACTGGGTTTCTCTGTTAACACAATCGGATGAATGGTGACAGCTGTCTCTGAGATGGGGAGCTGTGGAGGAGCGAGCTTTTCAAGGTGGAGAGATGAAGGCCAGATAAATTGGAGACGCATTGAATTTGAAATGCCTTTGAGACATCCAGGAAGACATGGCCAGGAGGCAGCTGGACACAAAGCTAACTCTAGAGTGGAGAGAAGAACGGCCTTCCCTTAGGAGCATGAGACAGTACAGCCTCATTACTGAGAATAAGAAGGGATGAATTTTTGGAGTCTTTGAGGAGGTTTAGTGTAATAAGAGACTGTAGGTCAGATCTAAGGAATTCTGGAATCAACTGAGAATAAGTAGCCAGACAGAGGATGGTGGAGGGAAAACAGGAGAGTATTGGCTTGCCAAAAGCTGAAGAAAGAGAATAGTTTAATGAGGAGGGAATATTAGGAGGGTTTAAGTGTTTATCCCTAAGTTTTGGATAAACATTAGTTTTGGCAGTAAAAAGGTAGGTAGTAGCCTTGGCAGAAGTGGTTGGATGGAATGGTGGGCTCTTCAACACACACAGCATAAATCTGGAAGACTTTCTTTTCTGCTCATCTCTATCAATAGCTGCACTGGTCCAAGGCATTATCATCTTTTCCTGGAATGAGTGGGTCAAATGGGCATTTTGGTCTATGCAGTTCTCTAGAAGACTTTAACTTCTTCCCGTCTTTATCAATGGCTATCATAATCTGCAACACCATCATCTTTTGCCTAGACTTCTGCAGTAAACCCATTATTGGCACATCCTTATGTCTTATGATGAGACAAATCCCACCCACCTCTTCCTTGTATCACCTTTTTAAAAAATAGCCTTTTTTGTGTTCTGATGAAGGCAGACTTTTTCATATTGAGCAGGGACCCCTGCTTGGTATCTTCCGTGGTCTTGTATTATCTTTTGGTTCCGCCCCCCTCCCCAGTTACCAGAGTCTTTTCTGAATACTTTAAACCAGTTGTGTTGTTTTTGTTCTTGCAACTTTGCACGAATTGTCTGGCAGTCTCTTTGAAGTCCCCTGTCTGCTGTCCTGTATTTTTACTGATCTTTCAGATGTTGCAGGTTCTTAGGGACAGTATTACCTGATCTCCCCTATATAGCTGGATCTCTTTTTTGTACAAAGAACATCACCTATTTCTCCTCTATGGCTGTGTCTAGTCCCATTGTGGTCTTAGTTCTGTTCTCTGCCTCCATCTGTTCTCTTTGCCACATGGCTTCACAGTTTCTCCCTTAGAATGGGTCCCTCTGACTCATGGATATTAGCATAGCCACATGGTATGCCCAGGTCAGTGAAATGTAGGTGGAGGTAGGACAGAGTCAGCTCTGAACCTAGCACTTAGGGGACAGGGCTGATTCTGTGTGCCTTTCATGAGGGTCTCCATTTCTGACACTGGCTTCACCAAGAACTCATGTGAAACAGCCTGGAGCCAGCCCTGCTCCCTGTACTCTGAGGTCCACCTAGCCCAGGCATGTGTAAGGATAAATGGCACTTTATTTCATTATTATTTAAAATATATTATCTGTGGGAATATATTTATCTGTGTGAATTTATGTGTACCACTTGTGTGCAGGTGTCCATAGAGGCCACAGGGTGTCACACAATCATGGAACTGGAGTCATGTGATTGTAAGTCATCTGCTGTAGGTGGTGGGCACTGAACCCAGGTCCTCTACAAGAGCAGTAAATGCTCTTAAGCACTGAGTCATCTTTCCAGTACTATGACTACTATTTTGAATCACTCAATTTTGACATAATTTGTTAGACAGACTCTTGAAAACAGCATATACACCGGCCACAGTTAAAGTTTTATACTTATTTGTTATTTATTCTGTTTTCTTGACTACATACTCAGTTCAATGAGGGTATTTGTCATTATTATTATTTTTGTATGATATCCAAAACTAGCTAAGGATGATCTTACTTTTCTGCTCTTCCTGCCTCCACCCCCTAAGTGCTGGGATTGCAGGCATGCCCCACTATTCCCAGTTTATGTGGTGATGGGGACTGAATCCTGGGCTTTCTGTGTGCCAGACAAATGCTCTATCCACTGAGCTACATCCCAGTCCCGAGGATGGGTTTTGAGTCTATTACTATGTACCTTCAAGAGTCCTGTACACAGGCCTGACACATGGTAGGCGTGCCGTACGTATCTGTGAAGTGATTGAGTGGACTTTGCGTTTCAACTCAGTGATGCAAGATATGTCCCTACTCTTCCAGGACAATGATAGAAGTTTACTAGTATTGCCTCAATGTTGAAGGTGAAGGATACACAATGCATTCAATTCAATACTTCACTCATTTGAAAGAAATAAGTCTGAGAGGTAGCTTTTCTGTAATGTATAAAGAAAATGTGATAAGATGTTGGTTCATGCTAAAAGGTTAAAGAATGGGGCGGATTGTGGGGAAAACAACTCATCCACAATTGCTTTTACTAAAACTTTTTTCATGTGTATATTTGTGTGTGTGTAAGCATGTTTGTATGTGTGTAGGAGCACATGTATGTGTAAGTGTGTGCTTGTATGTATGGAGGCCTGAAGTTGATGTCCATAATTGCTGTCCAGCTTATTGATTTTAATAGTGTGGTCTCATTGACTCTGCGTTTTTCTGTTCCTGACCCTGGGGAACTTGTCTCTGCCTCTTGAGTGATGGGATGCCTTCCTGGCTTTCATGTGGGTTCTGGAGACCCAAAACTCTGGCCCTCATGCTCGAGTGGCAAGCACACGCACACACACACACAGTGGCAAATGTGTATGTGGGTGCACACATGCCATCTAATGCATGTGGAAGTCAGAGGACAACTTTGGCACTGAGACAGGTTGTCCTGTCAGTTGCCATTGTGTATGCCAGGCCAGCTGGTGCATGAGCTTGTGAGGATTCTTTTATCTCTGCCCCATCTTAACCTTGGGAGCACAGGCCCTCGGACATGTGCTTCTGAGTCCAGCATTACATGGGTGCTGGGATCAGATCAGGTCTCTATACTTGCACAGCAGGTGTTTTACCCCCCGAGCCACCTCCCCGCTCCTCCACCCAAAATCTCAGGGTAAAAGGAATGTTATTGAGATCCTTGGCTAATAAACTTTTTATCTGTTTAGGTATATCAGACATTCATTGTTTTCCACTATTAACAGTAAGAGTATTTTCAGCTGGGCATGGTAGCACATGCCTTTAGTCCCAGCACTTGGGAGGCAGAGGCAGGTGGATTTCTGAGTTTGAGGCTAGCCTGGTCTACAAAGTGAGTTCTAGGTTACACAGAAAAACCCTGTCTTGAAAAAAAAAGTATTTTCATAGATCATTTCTGTATTAAAAACAGAGATCAGACATTTAAGATCTGCTTTTGATTTCAGGGTAAATTTTAGCCAATTTGACAAAACATTCATGAAATTTGACATTTCTTTCTTACATGGGACCCGCCCATCCCCACCATATCTTCCAGGGAGTGAACATAGAGCTTGGAGGCAGAGGCCAGCCCTGCTTTTCACTGCCTCTGTGACTGTGGCGTTTGAGTGAGCCTTCTGAGCATTATTTTCTGCACTTACAGAGTAGAGTTCCCAACTCTGTGTGAGAATTCTGACAAGACCTTTGCAAGTGGACTCTAGTTAACAAAGATTAGGGATTGCTAAATGTTCGTTTCCTTTTTCTCCAAAACACTTGAGAAGTTTTATTGAAAATGACAAAATGCAGAAAAACCAGATTGTCAATAGACAATGTCTTCTAGAATTTTCCTAGTTCTGTACTGTCCTTGCCACTATTAAATAAACCAGGTTCCAGATCCCAGAAGGCAGAGGCACCTGGTCCTTAGCACTATCCTCGTGATTTGCACCCCACTCCTCGTTACGGTTCTCAATCTTACACTTTTACCCTTTCAATGACCGGGAACAGTGTTTAATCTGATTGATACCTGTAAGAATGGGGTTTATATTCTTAATATTTGGAACAAAAATGGTATCTTAAAACTAGCAACCTTATTAATATTTTTCTCCTAAAAGTTTTTCAGTTAATTACTTGAGGGTTTTCTTTTAGGGTATATACTTGTGTCACCTGCAAAAGTTATTTTCCTCTACACTAATTTTCATGCTTCTTATCTCCTTACCTTCTTTGAGTACTTTGACTAATAGTGGATGGTGTGTGTGGTGTGTGTGTGTGAGTGTGCATGTGTGTGTGAGTGTGCATGTGTGTGTGAGTGTGCATGTGTGTGTATGTGAGTGTATGTGTATGAGTGTGGTGTGTATGTGTGTGATTCTACTTAGTTTTACTGTGTTCTCTTTTCACATCAGGAACTTTGGATACCTGGGGAGGGAAGCATATGTGGTTTCCCCCTTTTACCTGCTAATGTGATCAACTATATTAGTTGCTTAATATTGAGCTACTTACAAATCCTATTTTAAAAAGGCCCCCATGAGCAGTGTTATAAGAGCATGACTGAGTCATGAAGACAGGGTTTCTACATTTTTGTGAAAAAGGATGTCATCCACATTGAATGTATTGCCTAGGTTCTGTTTGCTAATGTTTTGTTTGGGTTTTGATGAGTGTAATTGGCTGGAATTTTTTTTTTTTTTACTGTGCTCTATTCATCCATATTTGTTTTCTGTATCTTCATAGACAGATTGTTTTCTGTCCAATCTATGCATTGAAAGGCTAACCCTCAATGTAACTGTAGTGGAATAAATGACTTTAAAAAAAGTTTATTTATTACTTTAAGTTACATCTCCATCACAGTCCCCTCCCTTCACCCCTCCTGGCCCCACCCTCCTGCCCTTCTCCCAGAATTCATAATTTTTTTTAAATAATTAGGCAACAATTATGAAAATTATAAGGTATAACATACATTCCTAATGCCCAGTCCATACATATTTGGCAACTGATATTAATATTCTATTATCCATCTATCTCTATGAGTTTAAGGTTCTATACCTAACTCAGTTTCCATCCTAACTTGCATTGCCAGCTTAAAAACATCTTCTTAGACCTAGAACATCCTTGTAATACTTAAACAGGAATAAATGACTTTTTTATGCTCATTTATTACTTCAGGTTATATCTCCATCACAGTACCTTCTTTCAACCCCTTCAAGTCCTGTCCTCCCACCCTCTACCCCCATCCCTTCCATCCTACTCCTCTGGAGTGGAGTGTCCCTACATATCAGTCCCCCGCCCCAGTTCAGCAGTCATATGAGGGCCAAGAGCCTCCTCATATACTGGGGGCCTACAAGGCAGCACCACTGGGCCAAGTGTCTCATTGACAGGTAACAAAGTCTATATTCCTTTTCCCTTTGGTGCATTGGCTTTGGTATAGTTATCCTGTACTATATGGCTAAAATCCAATTATAAGTGAATAGATGTCATGTGCATCCTTCTGAGTTTGGGTTAGCTCACTCAGGATGAGCTTCTCTAGTTCCATCCATTTGGCTGAAAATTGCATGATTTCAATGTTCCTGATGGTTGAGTAGTATTCCATTGTGTAGATGTACCACATTTTTTTAAATCCATTCCTTGGTTGAGGGACATCTAGGTTGTTTCCAGTTTCTAGCTATTACAAATAAGGCTGCTATGAACATAGATGAGGAAACTTCATTCTTGTGATTCGTGAGGAATCATTTGGATGTATACCCAGAAGTGGTATGGATGGGTCTTGAGGTAAAGCTATTCCAAGTTTTCTAAGATATTGCCAGACTGATTTCCATAGTGGTTGTACAAATTTGCACTCCCACCAGCAATGGAGGAGTGTTCCCCTTTCTCCACACCCTCCCCAGCATGTGCTGTCATTTGAGTTTTTGATCTTAGCCATTCTGACAGGTGTGAGATGGAATCTCAGAGTCATCTTGAGTTGTATTTCTCTGATGATTAAGGATGCTGAGCACTTCTTCAAGTGTCTCTCAGCCATTAGGGATTCCTCCTTTGTGAATTCTCTAAGAACTTCAAGTCCTTGAAGAAAGAAATTGAAGAGGACATCAGAAGATGGGAAGATCTCCCATGCTCATGGATAGGTAGGATCAACATAATAAAAATGGCCATCCTGCCAAAATCAATATACAGATTCAATTTAATTCCTATCAAAATACCAACACAATTCTTTATAGACCTGGAAAAAGCAATTCTCAACTTCATATAGAATAACAAAAATCCAGAAGAGCTGAATCAATTCTGTACAATAAAAAAAAAGCATCTGGAGGCATCACCATCCCAGATTTCAAGCTGTACTAGAGAGCAATAGTAACAAAAACAGCATGGTACTGGTATAGAAACAGACCAGTGGATCAGTGGGATTGAAGACCCAGAAATGAACCCACACACCTATGGTCACTTAATTTTTGACAAAGAAGCCAAAACCGTACAAAGGAAAAAGGACAGCATCTTCAACAAATGGTGCAGGTCTAACTGGATGTCAACATGTAAAAGAATGAAATTAGAGCCATACTTACCACCTTACACAAAACTTAAATCCAAGTGGGTCAAAGACCTTAACATAAGGCCTGACACACTAAATCTAATAGAAGAGAAAGTGGGAAAAGCCCTCAAACTCATCGGCACAGGTGACAACTTCCTGAACAGAACACCAACAGCTCAGGATCTAAGACCAACAATCAATAAATGGGACCTCATGAAACTGAAAAGCTTCTGTAAGGCAAAAGACACTGTCATTTGAACAAAACGGCAGCCTTCAGATTGGGAAAAAATCTTCACCAACCCCACATCTGACAGAGGGCTAATATTCAAATTTTACAAAGAATTAAATGCCAAGAAACCAAATAATCCAATCAAAAAATGGGCAACAGAGCTAAATAGAGAATAAATGACTTTTAAGAATGAAATCAAGTTTAAATTAATTGAAAGGACCAGTGAGGCCAATGTCCTTGTAAGAAAGAAAGGAGGCCCCAAAGACTCCCTCCTTTCCTGCCTTGTGCAAAGAGTCTAAGAACTGACCATGTCTCTTCATGTGGGACACAGCAACAAGACAGCTATCTAAAAGGCAGAAGCAAACCAGTGCTCATGTTCACCTGAGCCTTCAGAACTGAGACAATACATTTTTCTTATACAGTTGACCTAGCCACAACGCTTTGGTAAGACTGCCTGGGCAGACCAATACAATGTTCCATTGGATGGTCATTGAACTTAAAGTAGTTTATGTCCCCAAGTTTGTCATGATGTAGAAATAGTATGCATTGCAGTAGAAATCATTCTTTGGATTTTGATTTAATACCACGTGGTGCAACACCAGGTCACAATGCTGGCTCTGTGCATTAGCATCAAGAAGTCGCACAGTCACAGGGGAACCAACTGCCCAGCACGACAGATTACAAACTAGGGTGTTCAGTGGCCTAGGCAGATTCAATGCTTTTCTAGGTCCTGGGATTGTCAATTTAGATGAGTCATCAGGTAGAACTGTGTTAGAAGCTAAAAGGCCTCTGCACTTATGTGTCAAGGCACTTAGGGTGTTTCTTTAGGTTCTGGGTCCAAGAGTACAGACAGCATTCATTCTTTATTTCTTGAAGCCATGGGTTGTATTTATCTGTAGAACACATAGGGCCTGGCTTGTCACCCCTGATAATTTTATATCTTCTACAATACATGATTTCTTTAGATTATTCAGGATTAACCTCACCTGGTTTCTATCGGTTCTCAAATGTGTTAGAATAAGGTTGAATAAAACTGTATTTTGGGTAGCTGGAAAATGGCTCAGTGGTTAAGAGCACTTGCTATTCACTTTTCCAGAGGGCCCGAGTTTGGTTCCTAGTATCCACATGGGACTCTGTGAGCACCTATATACGTGTAGCAAATATTTTCACGCATACATATAGACAGAAAATAAAAAAGTATTTAAAATTATGTGTTTTTTGTTTCTGAATTCTGGTTTTGGGTTATTTTTACATTTTCATTCGTGTATGTGTGTGTTTTGTGACAGGGTTTACTTTGTAACACAAGTTGCCTTGAAAATCACTTACAGCCAAGCTCAGACTGGTTTGAAACTCACAGCAAACCTCCTGCCTCAGCCTCCCAAGTGCAGATATCGCAGGTGTGAACCATCATCCCTGCTTCCATGTGCTTTTTTGTTTGGATGGTTCTTGCTGGCTTACCCTTTGATTCTGGCTCAGTAGCTGATGGTTGTCTCAGCAGCTCCTGGACTTTCATCGCTATTCTCCCCCGAGTACTGTTTGTATCTGCCACTTCTCTTCCTTATGTCCTCCCATGCTTTCAGCGGCGTGCCTAATCTAACTATTTCACCCATTCTTGCTTATCACTGTACAAACTTGAACTTGTGGCTTTCCCTCTGAGCACTGCCTTAGCTGTGTCTTGTAACCGATCTTTTAAATTATTATTTATCACTTATTTATTTATTACTAAATTCACTTATAACAAACACCAACAATTTCTTAACTATTAATCCTATAAATTCTTACAACCCCTTTAACCTATCCACTAAACCTATTGATAATTATTTTTCTAACCTTTTAGAATGATACAGTCTCTGGGGCAGGTCCTCAGTCGTCAGGAACACAGTCTTTGTTGTAGACTCTTTAACGCACTTAGCAGTCCTTTTTCTGGATCTCTCAGATGCAGGTTCGTCAGGGTAAATTGGTTATTGCAGTCTCACCTTAAATAAGGCTTCATGCTTTCTTCTCTGTGGGAGACCCCAGCCGTCTGTAGGCCAACTTACTTCTTTTGAATCAGGAACTCAGCTGCTCTGCCTCAGTCCTTAAAGCCAGGCACAGTTTCCCCTGGGCCACTGATCGGACAGATCAAACCCCTCCAGGCAAAAGCTGAGCCACAGGGTCCAGTCCTTGGCCTTTTGGTGTCTTGCTCAGGCTTTCTTTGCTCACCGGCTTCTTTCTGCTTCAGGGTGAGAGCTGGCCATCAATGGCCAGCCCTTTTTTCAGCAGGACTCTTGGAGCTCTCTAGCATCAGGGCCCTCTTTTCCTTCTGGGCTCCATGCACTGTCCTTAAATAGGAGGAACTCTGTTTCAGCTTAATTTGAGCTCCGCCCACTTAGCAGCTGAAAACAATGTCAGGCCAGATACTTTGTTTCTTCAAGTCCATTAAGTCTTTCCTGTTTTCCTGACTTCAACCTTGTTTTTCAGTCTATTAAGTCTCCTGTTTGTTTCCTGTTTTTAGTCCACATGCTGATAATGCTCTTCCTGCCCCGAATTAAGAGACAGTATCAGAAACTCCTATATATTTTCCAAATCTATTTTATCTAACCCCCTACAGTGTCTTGTAAACCTTTTTTATCGCGTCACGTCTGCATGTTGATATTCTAGATCTTTTGAGATTTTTGGCTTTAATTTTCTCTTTCTTTACAGTTGTCAAACAGAGGGTTTAACATTTTCTGCGAAGTGGGATCAGAGATTGTAGTCTGAGCTATCACCATTCTCTTAGAGAGTTAGGTCAGCTTATGACCTTGTATACAGCCTTAGACTTTTGTCAAATACACCCTTTAAAATTGGGGTCTCTGTTTTCAGCTGTATCACTCAAATTCAGATCTCCTATGAGCTGTCATTAGGTGTCTTGGAGACCTTATTGTTTTTAAAGAAAAGTTTAAAAAGCATTGTAACTATTGTGTTAGTGTGGGTATGCATACATGACACATATGTAGCAAAAAAAAAAAGTGTAGGAATCACTTCTCTCCTTCCACTTTTGCATGGGTTCTGGGGATCAAACACAGGCCATCAGGCTTCGAAGCAAGTGCTTTTACCCACTGAGGCTTCCTGGCTGTCTGTATTCCTTATTTTTGACTCACTAACTTAACATGGCATGAAGTACACGGAGCCACTGTCTTTCATCATTATGCTAAAAACATCAGAGATTACACAGACGATAGAGGTCCATCCTGGATTCATCAAGGAGGCAATTTGACCTTCTCCAGCGGGGCTGGGAGGCAGGAGTTGAAAGACTGGACAGAGCATCTGGCGTTCAGATAATGAAGGAAAACTCTACAGAGGATTTTTGAAGAGCAGGTAGGAGTTTGGAGGTCAGGAGTCGGCAGTACCGGGGCATTTTGAGCTAGGGGCTCAAAATGTATGTGTATGTGAAGCTGGGCTTCCAGCGAGCCTGGCATGGGGAGCAGGCACGTGGCCTGCTTTCCAGACATAGCTCTGAGAGTCTCCATAGCTCCGAGTCAGGGTTTCTAGAGTCTCCCAAGACCAGCTGTGTCCACTCAGTTGACTACTGAGATCTACTGAAGATCCCTGTGGGGACCATCACCAGGGACCCTCCACCTAGCAGCAGTAGAGGATAACACACTGCATTTCTGCTCTGTTCTCAGTGTCACTCTACTGGCAGCCTCTCAGCTCTGTATTTTTACCAGAGAGCTGAAATTGGCACCCATCTCCATTTGATAGCATTAGGTCAGTGTTTGAACGTTAATCAGGGAGACGGAGGCATTTCTGTGAAAGAATTACAGTGTCTGATACACACTTCCTATATGGAGCTGTTTCATCAAGTGACTCCAGTAAATTACCAAATATTTAACGCTGATGATAAATCAAACAATGTGCTGTCAGTAGGAAGCGCAGGTATTTAAATAATTAAGGAGTTCTTTCTAGAGCCTCTTCACATGATGATATTCTAGACTTCAAATCAGTTTTCCTCGTCCTGCTTCCGCGTAATATATAGTTATTTCAAATCAGCTTTACTTATTGGGCTCTTTCTAGTAATGCAGCTCTGTCAGCAGAAACTGTGGGGACCAGCAAATGGTGAGTGATGGGCTCACGTCAGAAAAGAGCTTGAGAGGTGCTTTCTGCTGTGAGATGGATGGGTCTGGAGCCAGAGCTCGAAGCTCTCTGAGTGTAATAGTTTCAGAGAGAAGGTATGTCTGAAAGAGGGGTGAGTGCCCCATCGCTCAAAAGCTGGGGTTTTACACACTCGTACCAGGTATTGCCTGTGCCGTGGGAGCCTGCTCAGGCTGTGGGGACCGTGTGCAGCTCTTTAATGGAATCTCGGTTGTGCTCCCTTCTTGCCACTCCTGGCCTCGTACAGCTGGGGCCAGGTGCTTAAGGAAGCATGGCAGGAGACCCAGGAGCAACTGGGATTCTGATAGTAGGCTTCTGCAACGATGCCCATGACGGCCCTTGAGCCATCATTGTCCCCTGTGAGGACTCTCAGTACCCAAGCACACAGTGTATGAGCTTGGTAGAGTTGGGGGAGGGTCTGGAGAAGCAGCTTTTGGTAGCTGGGCATTCACTGCTCAATAAGGCTCCGAGGACAGCCGTCTTGAGCGGATCGGTGGAGATAGTGTATGGTGCGCGCTGGTTTAAATCACTTCTGGTTTGAACTGAAGGACTGTGCTGAGTTTGATACAAACCAGTTTCTCTGTTGGCAGGCACATGATATATGAGGTGGCTGAGCTTGTGTGTCAGTTGGTCTGATACATCTCTGGACCTTGAGTGTTGCAAAGAGCTTTGAGGGGAAAAACCTGACTTATGGTGTAAAATGGGGTACCTGAGCCTGGGAGGCCTGGGCTGTTGCACTGTGTGTGCCCTGCCTCTGTTTTATTGCTGCATCTTGTCTCTCAGTGGAGGTTCTTTAGGGGCTGCTCAACAAAGCTCCACTGTCAGCTAAAAGGCTTTTAGGACTTCATAATCACGACTCAGTATCTTTTCCTTTTTCTTAAAAAGAGAGAGGGGAGAGAGAGAGAGAGAGAGAAAAGGAACTTTTTCCTTTCTCTTTCCCACCTTTTTTTGAAATCGTTAGCCTTCATGTGAAGTGAAAGGGACTTCAAAACATTGGAAGAAAATAGCTTGGAAAGCTCAGGGTGTGCTTGGCTCCGGGTAGGTCTGAAGGCTTGATAAAGAGGTATCTTTTGCACTGACAAGTGTTTGTGTGCCAGTTGGTGAAGGCTTTTGATGGCAAAGGCACTTATTTTTCTACAGTTCTCCCTTCTCTTTGTGCAGAAGAGTTAGGAAAACTCTAATAAAGTGCCTAAATAACAGGGCCAAAAAGTTAGCATTGCTGTTTTCTTCCCTCTCTCCCACCTGTTGCTCTCTCTCTCTCTCTCTTTCTCTTTCTCTCTCTCTGTGTGTGTGTGCTTTGAGACCAGAGGTTAGCCTTTGGAATCCTTCCTCAAGAGTCATTTACCTCTTTTCTTTGAGACACTGGGATCCAGGGCTCACAAATTAGTCTAGACTGGCTGAGTATTGAATCTGAATCCCAGGGATCCACTGTCTCCCCATCTCCATTACTGGGGCTCTAAGAGTGCGCCATCACACTCAGCTTTCTGCATGGGTGCTTGCCTTCCAGCTCAGGTCCCCTTGCTTGTGAAACAAACACCTTGCTGACTGAGCCACCTCCCCAGGCTCCTCCCATTGACTTTTGTGATTCATTTTTGCCAGGCATTAATAAGTCAGTGGCAGGGTTTTCTTAAAACTCTCCCTGTGGTTTTGGGGATGTATTGTTATTTAAATATGTAGATCTGGCAGCTAAATTTTCTTCTGGCCAAGTTGAAATTTCAGTGGGTGGCAGAACATAGGTTGAAAATGCATGTAGAATTGATTATCTCCCCTGATGCTGAAAGGCCAGTTTCTTTGTTCCCTGGAACCACTCACAAGGCCCCAGCTTCAATTCCCAGCACTGCCAAGTAAGGTAACCAAATAAATGGTATCTAAAAGGCTGCCAGGGAAAGTCATGTGCTTTACTCCATAACTTGGTGTATAGAAATAGCCATCTTCTTACTTTATAGGAATAATAGTAAAATTGGAAGAAAGCTCAGGGTTTTCTGATAATGGCCCCACTAGTTGGCTTTTGCAGTTGTCTAGGAGAACTGCTACTTTAGTTGCATCTGTTTACTTGGGGCTACCAGACTTAAGATTTGTGTTAGAGAGGTAACTGGGCTCAGGGTGTGCCATGCACTTTTTAAACAGCTGACAGGTAGGATATATGGCATGTGCATCTCAAGTGGCTTCCAAGCTTCTAACCTCCTTCAGGGAAACAGTAAGTCCCCTAGCTTACACTCCACGGGCCTTTTCTTTGTCCTTTGGTCCCACCAAGAATTGTTAGCTCAACTGGGGTTGCCATTTGTGTTTCAAGAGACCCGTGCTCAGAAATACTGTACTGAAAGAGATTCTTGTCAAAAAAACCATGCCGAGCATGGTAGTGTACACTTGTCATCCAAGTGCTGGGGAGGCAGAGATGGCTCGGGCCCTGAGCTAAAGTAGCTTAGCCTATTTGGTAAATTCCAAGCTAGCGAGAGACCCCCAACTCAAAAAGAAAAGAGATGCATGAAAGAGGGAAGACACCTGAGATCATCTTCCAGTCTTCACATGCACATGCATGCATATGTGTATGTGTGCTTAGCAAGGTACAGCTTTATACATGAATGCACTCACACTCTTGTGTGCACATGTGTGTACACGCACAACCCCCCCCCATGTATGAGCACATGTGCATCGAACATCGTCAGAGTGGGAGGGATCCTCATGGGGAGGAAAGAAAGAAATGCATGAAGCTGGGTAGTAGTGGTGCACACTTTAATTCCTAGCACTTAGGAGGCAGAGGCAGGTTGATCTCTGAGTTCCAGGATAGCCTTGTCTACAGAGTGAACTCAAGACAGCCAGGGCTACATAGAAAAAAAAAGAAAGAAAAAGGAAGAAAGAAAGAAAGGAAGGAAGGAAGGAAGGAAGGAAGGAAGGAAGGAAGGAAGGATCACTCCACAAATGGTTGTAACTGATGACCAGAATAATAGCAACCTTTATTTGCTTTTACCATGTGCCAGGTATGGATGCTAAATACTTAATGAGAGCTCTCATTTAAATCTCACAACAATCCAGTGAGATATTAATAGCAACAGTGGTGGTAGAGGCAAGTAATAATAATTGCAGCAATCACTGTGCCTGCTCTTCCTGGAGCATCTTATGTGTATCTCACAGTGATCCAATGAGCGAGCAAAGTACCACCTCTCATCTTCCCACTTGCTAGAGGAAGAAACAGAGGTTCAGAGATGTTACAGAACTTGTGTGAGGAGCTGGGAGGTGAGTCAGTCATCTGATATCAAAGGGTGGACTTGTGTCTGTAGTTAAGCACTGGAATCCCATAATGGGGCCTTGGTAAGTGTGTGAAATGAAAACTGTGGTCTGAAAGGTCTGCACACTTAGCTATGCATTTGTGCTTATGCAGTCAGCCTCTGGCTGTTAATGTTAGAATGTGGAAGGCCTTTAAAAGACATGTTTATTTGTATTTAATTTTATTGTCTGTGAGACAGGCCCTAGCTCCAACTGGACTCAAAGTCATTATGTAGCTGAGGATGACCTTGAACTTTTAATCCTCCTGCCTCCATTTCCAAAGGATTACAGGTGCAGTACTAGGGACGGAACCCAGGATTCGAGGCATAACAGATAGGCACCCAGGCATCTGCTCTGCCTCTCCAGCCCATCACATCCTCTTAATTATCCAGTGCATTTCCACCTTTGCCTTGCTCCTGATGGCCAAGCAGCATGAACTCATTTAGTGTAATTCTAAGTGGATTTAGAATCTAAAGTATCTTTGGGGTGATCAGAGTAGTCAAATGGTTTGAGAATGGTAGGACCCAATGAGCATATGGAGATGGACAATCAACCCCTCATTTTAGACAGAAAACACTCAGGCCCGTCAGGGAGACCTGGAATCACTGGTCTGAGACCCTCGGTTGATGGTGCATGGGATAGAATTAGATTTTGGAACACTTTTCTACTGATCTAGTGAGGTTTTTAATCTGTTTGACCCTCTGCTCAACAGCTAACCTAGGAAGCCAAAAAGAAAGTAATTTTTTTAACATATATTTATTTAGTGTATATGTGTGTGCATATGGAAGTCAGAGGACAGCTTTTGGGTGTGTCATCTCCTTTTTCACCATGTGGATTCTGGGGATTAAACTTGGATTGTCAAGTCTGGCAGCAAGTACCCTTACCTACCAAACCATCTTGCCAGCCTGAAATTTAGCAGTTGTCTACTTTGAAGAGTGGCCCTGATCATTCTCTACTGATGATACAGCTGGTCTGTAGTTGCCTGTGCCATAGTATTTCTAGACTCCTGTTGGTTTAGTTTCCACACCGGTTGTGGAAGTGACGACTTCCATCAGATTCCTTGTGTCAGGAGCTTACTAATGTTTCTTTGCTCTAACACAAAGAATATCTTTTTTGACTTATTGGCCCGCGATGGTTAAGGAATTAAGTTGACTTATCACATATCACTAGGAGGTGAGGGGAAACAGAATTATTAATAGAAGTGTATTTTCTTTGAAGTTTGAGTTTGCTTGGTTTTTGGAAGCATTTTTCTTTCCTGACTTTTGCATGCTTTGGTCACAGGCCTTTCAGTTAGCAGTGATTCGTCATTACATCAAGTGTGTTGCAATGGTTCCCAGCTGTCTTAAGATGTTTACGATCAAGCTTCATAGTATAAGGAAATTTTTTGTCACTGTGACCCTAGAATTGAATTTGCCTGAATTAATTATGACTTCCATACTGTCCCCGTGGGCATGGTTGTGCAGGGGAGGTGATCTTTTCTGATGTCGTGTAGAAAATCAATCCTGGCCCCTGGCACTGGCTAGTTGCTTGAGTTGGGGGGAATTGTCATCCACCGGAGGAGGGTCTTCAGTTTCCTTTTTTTTTCTTAGTCTTTTGTTCTGTATTCCTGTCCCTGGACCAGTTTAAGCAATCATCAGAGCCAGGGGACATGCTTGGTATGATGGACACAGACTGTTCCATAAAGAAAGGGTCCCAGGTTGAGTGTTAAAGGCCTCGCCAATGACTTTTCTTGCGTAGTCTCTATTGTTTATAGAGTGTTTGCCACCCAGGCACTTGCCCTTTGGCCTGAGTAGCAGCATGTGGGCAGACGGTAGGGAGTTTGCTGGTGTCTCTTCTGTGGTCTCATTGTCTGTACTCTCTATTGTAATTTTAAGGTATGAAACTCTTTCACCTCGTAAAACCCCATAAGTGCACCCAAGAGACTAAAAGCACTTGAGAAAAGCCTGCACCAACTATGGCGAGCCTAGGACTAATATCCTTACTATATAAATAGTTATTCCAAAATATGAACATCACCATGCTGTTGGGGCTGCTTACATTTTTAGTGCCTTAGGAGCATACCCTCAAGATAAAGCTGAGCATGCCATCAGGGCACATAACACAACAGCTGTCAGAAACGTTAATCCATGTGCACCCAAAGAAAGGCCTGAAGCATCCCCCTTTCTGCTTTCCTTACATCTGTCAGGAGGGCCTACAAGGCATTCCTCCCCTGCCATGTGACCATGGTGCCTCCGGCTTTGCCATTCCAGCCAACTGACCCTGCTACTGAACGTTTAATAGGGATAAATTCACATGTGAGTTCATAATCCCTTATCTAGGCTAAGAGCACTGGCTAACAAGCTTGTAACAAAGCAAGGCTTACATCTTGTCCTGATACTCTGACCCCACCTCCCCCCCCCCCCCCAAACCTTTCTACACCTCCCCGGCCGATGCCTAAAGGCATCTGCCCCTCTTGTAGACCTTGCCTGCCTTTGCTATGTTAAATGCAGCATGATCAATGTTTTTAAGAAGTAGTTCCCGTTACTGCCAGTGGACACATTGAGCCGTTTAAGGAAGAATGGTGTCTGTGAGGCAGGGGAATGTTTGGGGTTCTGAGAAAAGAAAACAGGGATTGGTTCTTCTGTTAGTCCTTCACTTTGAGCCTTATTCTCTTTTATGTAGTGTGACTTTGCCTATGAAACCATCAGCAAAGCCACGGTGTAAGTTTTGAAGACTAAGCATCGAAATTTGCTTTCTCTTTAAAGCTTTTATTTCTTTCCCATCTCTTTCTTTCCCTTGGTGTGGGTTGCAGTTAACATTATCTGCATATGTCTATAAATACTGAAAATATTTTTGATACAATGTGCATTTAATCAACTTTTTGTTACTGTTACACCGTGTGTGGAGGGAAATAGTTTCTGTCTTAATGTTCTATTGAAGTGCCTTTGGAGTGATGATATCATAATCACTTTAATACATTTAAAAGCTTCAAGGCTTAGCATTTATTGAACAAAGCTCATTGAAGGAATATAACGGATGTCTTGGGGCTTTCCGCCGCTGTAAAAAAGGACAGTATTGTTCATGGCCTCGGTAAAAGAAAAATCTGAATTTTTATTTTACTTTGCGCCACATTGCAATTATATCTCAAAAGCTCTTCAAGCGAGTCTAACAAAGGGGCTGTTTTTATGAATTGTTATAATTGCAGATTTTAGGGCCGGCTGCTGCGAGTTTAACATTAATAATGGACAGCAATTTAAAACTTTATCACGAAAATCCACCCTCTGAGAATGGAAAAGATGACTCCCCATGCCCACTTGTCTTTGGGCAAATCCTTCCAAATTGGGAAGTGAATGGGAAATTTTGTTACTCCTGGTGGGTTTTGTGTGTGTGTGTGTGTGTGTGTGTGTGTGTGTGTGTGTGTGTGTGTGTGTG
>CAJQZJ010032031.1:15374289-15386739 GCA_907164525.1 Lophiomys imhausi | reverse complement strand
GTGTGTGTGTGTGTGTGTGTGTGTGTGTGTGTGTGTGTGTGTGTGTGAAGACAGATCTCCTTGGAGGCCTGGAGAAGGGAGAGAAGCAGGTCAAAGTTGTATGAGGAAAGGGAAGATGATTAGAGTGAAGGCATAGGACTCCCCTCCCCACCCATGAATCCTTGTGGAGCTGAGAGGTTTCTGCTCAGAGAGTCCTGGGACTGACCCAGAGGCAGGCTCCAGAGCCACTCTCTAAAGAGTGTGATAGAGGCCTGTTACAGATATGGTGGGCTACGGTTATTTGCAGGGCTGGAGAGCTGGCTCATTGGTTAAGAGTACATGCCACTCTGGCAGAGGATTTGAATTCAGTACAGCAAATCACAACTGCCTGTAACTTCAGCCTCCAAGGCATCTGATACCTCTTCTGGACTCCACAGGCACCTGCCCTCATGTGCATATACTCCACTCCCACACATATATGCATATAATTAAAAATAAAAAAATGGATGCATGCACTCTTGCAGAGGACCCTGGTTCAGCCCTCAGCACCCACATTTGGCAGCTCACAACTGCCGGTAACTCCAGCTCCAGGGGGATCTGGTATCACTCTACTCTGAGCATACCTGCTTTGGGGTGTGTGTGTGTGTGTGTGTGTGTGTGTGTGTGTGTATTCACATACAGATGTAATATAATTCTTAAAGAATAGACATAGGTCTTAGAAAAACAAAGGCTATTTCTGTAGTTGAGGTGGCTGGGTCCTGCCCTTTAAGCCTGGCATCTCATAGAACCTAGGCCTCATCTCCATACTTACCCACCACTACTACGTAACCCACAGGTACCAGTCTAGCCTTATACTGCATTTCAAGAAAGTGTCTTTATCCTACTCAGGGATCACCAGGGAGAAAATTTCGTGCCTGGGAAGACAGTTACTGTTTCCTATTTCTTATCCCCAGGGTCTCACTAGCCAGCTCCTGGTCTTGAGAGAGCCTGGCTGGCTTGCTTGAAGTATCCTTGTGTAAAGCCTGCAAGTCCCTGAAGTTTCCTTCAGGGAGAGTAGGGATTGCCAAACTCATTTATTTTGGAGTGGGGATGGCTGAGGCCCAATTAATGATGAAACCACGTTTCTTTCTAGGTGTACTGCCCCATTCAGGTGAATTTGACTTGGGTGGCTTGGAGAGGATGGCCTTTTATTGCTCCTTTCAAACAGGGAGGTGTGGGGCTGTTTCTCCTAGGAATGCACTGAGAGAATTTAGATTTTGACTCCCCTTCAAAGGCCCGTGCTCTGGAAGCTTCAGGCTGTGGTTTTATTGAGGGTAGAGGAACCCTGAATAAGGGGGGGCCTAGTAGAAGGAAGTTACGTCATCGGAGGGTGTGGCCTTTACTGGGCTGTGAAGGACTCGGGCCACATGTTTTTCTTGCTCAGCTTCGCAAGGGCTGGGATTTTAGGCATGTGCCACCATGCTTGGTTTTAACTTTTTGTGTCATTATTAAGATGGCAGGGCAGAGCAGACCTTTTGTGAGCGCCAGCTTCTCAAATTGCTCCCTCATGATGCTTTTACGCAACCTGCTTCACGGAGGAAAAGGTGACCAAGAGTTGGCGGCGAGGCCCTTGGAGGCCTCTGAGCTGGCATTTTACGGTTCTCAGGGTCAAGGCTTCTCTCCTCTCCAGCCTTCTCCCCCTTCCCCCGGCCTACAGCCACGTGGGCCAGAGGGCAGCCCCCCACCCCAACCAAGGACTCAAGCCCTGCAGTTGGTGGGAGGTATGAAGAACTTCCTGCCTCATAGAAATGCCTAGAATCCAAACGTGAAGGCAGCAACACGCCTCACATGTACAGACTTACTTGAAAGAGTTCTCTGGTAGATGAAGGCAGTGCCTTTGGGTAACTGTGCTTTATAGTGTCACTGCTGTAAACCCAAGGGAGCATGCGTGCTGGGTCCTGGAACTCTGGGAGGTAGGCCTCTCTCTGTTCCACTGAGCTGCTTTGAGGAAGGATGTGGAGGGACATGCTGTTATTCTGTCTCTTATTGCACCAGGCTCAACCATTCTCTGTCCCTTCCGAGAATGGAGGTTTCCAAATCAGAAACTGGGCCATGTAGTCCAGTGAGTTTGCCAACCTCCAAACCAAAGTGCAGTCCCTGTACCCTGGAACGCTTCTCTTTCTGGGAGAGAGAGCCTTTTTTAGGGCCCATGGAACAGACTATGTGAGACCTGCAGGATTTTATAAAACTCTAGGAGTCATTATAATGGTAGCTGGAGTCTTGCCTAGAAAAGTTGTGAAGAAAATGAATGTTGGAGACTTGTGTTGTATGACTCTGGAGGAAGAATTTGAGATTTAGCTTTAAAAAAATCTATAAAACGAGGCTATATAAGATGAAATTGAGTGAAAACTATCCAGTGTACAGTAGGTCTTCAGTAAACTCATTTTTAAAATTCATTGTATCAAGTGCTTAATATATAGTTTCACTTACTGCTTTTATCAAAAGCTTAAAAACTTCGGGGCTGGGGAGATGACTCAGCAGACAAAGTGCTTCTTGTGCAAACATAAGGATCTGAGTTTGAGCCCCAGTGCTCACTCAGCAGGCATTTGGCCATGTTTGGTTATGTACATCTGTAGTGCCAACACTGGTGGAAGCCAAGAGGGGCAGATCCCAGGGCCTTGTTGGCCAGCTGGTATAGCTGAGGTGGCAAGCTCAGGGTTCAATGAGAGACCCTGTCTCAAAACAAAAGGTGGAGAAGTTATTAAGGAAGACATCCTAATGTTGACTTCTGGTTTTCAAATGCACCTGAATGTGAAATTATTCCTGCACACACATGTACACATACATGCACACACACACACACACACATACACACATGTCCGCACGCGCGAGCACACACACAGATCTTTAAAATATTGTTTATGGTATTTATTATACTTTTAGTTTTATTTTATTCTGAATAAAATAAAACTAAAAGTATAATAAATACCATAAACAATATTTTGCACACAGCTTGAGATGATATTCAGGCTCCCAAATGTCTAGATTCTTAATTAGCTCTCTTTCCTTCTACATAAGAGAGTATACCATGAAGAGATACTTGACAACCAGAAACAGACATTTTCCAAATGGAGGCATGACCCGACCTACTTTTGGAAGTACCATTCAAGAAGCCTTTGAGGGACCTTTCTGGGCCATAGACCTTTGTGACAATTGTGAATCTGAGTAGAACTAAGGCTCCTCCTCTCAGGAAATGCACATCTCACACACATAAGCTTTTCATCAGCTGCATGTGGCCTGGGGCCCCACTTCCTGTCTCTGCTGTAGGAGTCCTAAGATAAGAATTCCTGGCCTAGCCACCCAGGCTGGAGAGATTGACTGGGAATGGGGAAGAGAAGAGGATGAGATATTGACAAATGACAGAAGTCATGACAAATGTCACTATTGCACCCATGGTTCAGAGAAGCCCAAACATGGTAAGGGCTGGATTTTTGTTTGTTTGTTTGTAGTCATTTTATTGATTGCTTTGTGTTATTTATTTATTTATTTTTACATTTATTTATTTCTTCAAGTTACATCTCAGTCATAATCCCTTCTCTCCTCCCTTCTTCTCCTCCCGGTCCTACCCTCCTACCCTTTTCCCCCTCACCCTCCTATCTGCTTTTTTTTTTTTTAATTTAAGGTATATGTTTTTCCCCTAACAGCTCCTCCTTTTAGTCCAATAAACAGCTCTTTTTCTTATAACAATAAATACAATACAAAACAACAGGAACAATTAGGCCACAATTATGAAAATTATAAGGTATAATATACATTTCCAATGTCCAGTCCATACATATTTGGCAACTGATATTAACATTCTATTGTTTATCTCAATGAGTTTAAAGTTCTATACCTAACTCAGTTTCTATCCTAACTTGCATTGCCAATTTAAAAACATCTTCTTAGATCTAGAATATCCTTTTAATTCCTAAACAACTTAAAATTTAACTGTGAGACTAACTATCTAGTCTTCTTAGATCTAGAATATCCTTTTAATTCCTAAACAACTTAAAATTTAACTGTGAGACTAACTGTCTAGTCTTCAACCACATCAGAGACCTGAGAAGGATAAATATATCTAAATAAACAACAAGTGCAGAACCAGCAGCTTCCAAAACTAAGAAATGACAGACAACTGGCTGCCTGGACAGTCCCCAATTTCTCTCCATACATTAGAGCATCTATCTTCAGCCTTTTGGCCCCATTTCTCTGACAGAGATTAATTGTAAAGCAGGAATTATGAAGGACTTGCCTACCCTGTCTTGGCAAAGCTAGGCTATCGACTTACCTGCTTCCAAGTTTTGTCCTTTGCAGACAGCATTCTGTCTACAGTTGAAGCAAGGGATTTTTATTGAAGGGCTGGATTTTTGTTTTGACATTTTTTGATGGGAAATTTCTAACCTGCAGAAAAATGGAAAGAATCGTCCAGTGGTCACAGTTGGATCCCAGCTTCCTCCATGATCATTTTAAGCTCTTTTTTCCTTTGTTTCACCTCTGCTCACCCTCAGTCCCTCATGGTTTTCAGTACTATACTAGCTGTCTGTCTCTTTGACATGACAAAATACCCCATAAAAGCAACTTATGGAAAGAAGGGTTAATTTTGGCTTAGGGATCCAGAGGATACAGTCCATCATGGCAGGAAGGGCGTGGCAGAGGAGAGGAGGCAGCTGACTACATGATATCCTAAGTCAGGAAGCAGAGACCTGTGAGTGATGGCATGTTCAACTTGCTCAGCTTGTATCAGCCAACCACCCCAGCCTGTGGAGTGGTACCTCCCACATTTAAGTTGGGCTTTCTCACCTCAATTAACCTTTCTAGACAATCCCTCACAGACTCACCCATAAATCAGTTTCCATGGTGATCCCAAATTTCATCAAGTTGATAATCAAAGATTGACCTTCACAAGTATGTACCATAGTACGCTGCAGAGAGCAATATCTTCTTTCTAAATCAGTGATTCTCAACCTGTAGGTTGTGACCCCTTTGGGGACGAATGACCCTTTCACAGGGGTCACCAAAGACCATTGGAAAATACAATATTTTTTTTAAACATTTATTTATTAATTTATTATGTATACAGTATTTGCTCTACATAAATGCCCGGGCACAAGATCTCAATGTAGATGGTTGTGAGCCACCATGTGGTTGCTGGGAATTGAACTCAGGACCTTTGGAAGAACAGCCAGTGCTCTTAACCTCTGAGCCATCACTCCAGCCCTGGAAAATACAATATTTATATTATGATTCACAACAGTAGCAAAATAACAGTTATGAAGTAGCAACATAATAATTTTACAGTTGGTGGTCATCACAACATGAATAACTGTATTAAAGGGTCGCAACATTAGGAAGAGTTTAAACCACTGCTTTAAAAGGTCCATATGCATGATATTTTCTGGAGCTCAGTATTGACTAGTTTGCTTATATTTTTCTTTAAAAATGTTGGTGTTTTGCCCTCCTGTAGGACTGGGTACCACATTCGTGCTGTGCCTGCAGAGGCCAGGAAGAGGGTGTTGGATCCTCAGGAACTGTAGTTACAGATGATTGTGAGCTATCATGCAGATTCTGCGAGTGGGTAATGGGAGTTGAACTTGGGTGCTCTAGAAAAGCAGTCTGTGATTTTAACTGCTGAACTGTCTCTCCAGCCTATTTAGTTATTTATTTATGGTTTGTTTGTTTTCTTGTGGAATGCAAAAACCCTGGACGTACCTTTTTTTTTTGAGGGGGGTGCGTTGATAAGTGTAAGCAGCTGTAGAATTTGACAATTCAACAGAAAATTTCTTTCTGCTCCTTCCCAGTTAATTCCGGCTCCCTTCTCTCCAGGGGCTCTACTGCACCCCCCCCAATAGTTTAATTTGGACAGTCTTAGGACTTTATCAACTGTGGGTGATTGGGTACATGTTTTTTGTTGGTGTGAGGTCTTCTTGCCTGTGGTTTGTTTCTACTTTCTGTTGAGTTGTTCCAGTAATGTGCAGAACTTGATTTGTTCCTTTCCTATCGAGTCTCAGCTGAGCATCTAGAGTTTGGTTGTTAGGTGGCTGTATGTATCTACACACAAGCCTTTGTGAATATATTTGCACTTCTCTTGAGTAAATACTTGGAGGTGGGGTTTCTGACTTACTTGTGCATTTTGTTTTAGGAGAATTTGCCAGATCTTTTCTCAATGTGACCTTTTCTTTTCTTGTCTACCAGCTGAGGCTGAGAGTTTCTGCTTGGTCTAGATCCTCACCAACATTTGGTATTGTCAGTCTTTTTAATCATGGCCATTAACTGTGGATGTGTAAGGATATCTCACTGAGTTTGCCTGTAGCCTGAGGCTCCAATATGGCCTCCCCTGTGTCCCTAAGTTCTCTGAGTTCAGTGGCATCATATTCTTGGGGAGTGTGTGTAAGTCGCTTGTGAAATATTATGGGTCTATAAAACTTTCTGCAACTTTTTTTTCACCCCTTTAAGTCCTACAGGGCACCAGAATATGTGAGAGTCCTCTGGATCTGAAAGATATCCAGGCTTATTTTGTGGTTATGTGACTACAGTGTGTGTGCCAGGGGCTGGCAGCTGACAAGGTGGGTGCTCAAGTCCTTGCTGAGGCACGTGTGTGTGTATGTGTGTGTGTGTTTTGTATGGAGTGGTCTCCCTGGCACTCACAGACCTGGGTGAGTCAACAGCTGAGTTTCACATCCAGCCTCGTGTCACCACATTATCAGAGATGTGAGGAAACTGGATGGAGTTCAGAGAGGAGGAGCAAGTACGATTAAAGGGCTTGGAGGGATTAAGGGATTGATTTATGAGGAAAGATGAAAAGAACTTAATGGGCGCTGCTTGGCTAAGTGGGTACATGATAACAGCCTGCAAATATCTGAAGGGGATAAACACCGGAGTGGGAGAGGAATTAGTGCAGGGTGAAGAAAGTGCTCCAGGAATAATGGGGGGAATTAACAGGAGGGAAGATGGTGCTGGCCCAGCTGTGGCCAGGGTGTGGCTCATGTGAGGCTTCTTCCCTTTGAGAGGCTTAGGAAAGATGAACCATAGAGGTGCTGTGGGTTCTCCATCTATAGCAGGAGGGTAGGCAGGGAGCAAGACTGAGTACTGGCTGTATGAACCTAGGAGGGGGTTACTGATGTTTTGGCCCAGGCAGGAACCCAGGAACCTGGAGATGGGAAGGATATATACTATGGGATCTGGATGTTTCCTCAAGCCTTTCCTCCTCCTGGATTGAGGAACCCGGAAGGTCAGGTTTGTTTGTGATCTTGCTTCCCACCTTGCTTGAGCAGTGACTTCGCTTGGCTTCAGCTTCCTGCCATCTTCCTGTCACGCCCCCAACTCCCTCTCTTCTAACAGGGAGCTCTCTGTGACCTGACCATGGAATCTCTCTCACACAGCCTGTGTGTTTTCTGGAATTGTAGGCTTGGGATGCAGTGTGTAGATTGAGAAGAGGGTGGAGAAGGAAGTCAAATTGCGTTGAGATAGAGTCTGGCTCCATTCCTTCAGGATGTTGGAAAGAGGTCTTGTCTCTCTTTTCTTTTTCTTCCTTTCCTTTTTTATGTTTTTGGAAAATGGAGATGACTACACTTTGTTTTATAGAGCAGTGTTTAAAGTTCCTCGAAATACCGTGTTCACAGTGCTTAGCAGAGTATCTGGTAAAGGTGGCGTGCTACTGTGGTTGAAAGTACAGCCTGCACAGCTCTGAGTGTCACTATCCCACACCTGAGATCTGGTGAGGGCCCTCCTGAGCAGGGCTCAGTGTGGAAGTCATTTATGGCACTGCTTGTAATGGGGTTCCTGTGCTCATACCACTTTGGGGCAGTGTGGGAGGAGTTAAACCCCCTGTTGGAGATGATAATAGAGGGTAACACTGCTTCTCTCCTGAGGTACCAGAGACAACCTTTGAAAGCACAAGGACCGGTGTTTGATGCTGAGAACCCCAGGGAAAAAAAGCCCCATGTGGAGGTGCACACAGGGAACCGGGGCTATAGGACTTTTTGATTCGATGATGTATTCTGTGGAGTCTTAACATAAGATATGTCCAAGATGAGTGGATTATGAGTAGGACAAGGGCTGCATGCCCTCCTGACTGGGCCCCATTGGCCCCTCAACAGATCTGCAGGCCTCTGTGGAACACAAACACACTCGGGCCCTTCATGATAGCACCTGGTGTTCCGAGGGCAGCGAAAGTCAATCGTGGGCTCACCTTAGCTAAATGTGTTACATGGACTAGCTAATCGTAGCCCTGGGGCATTGTCACCAGTAGTATGGAATTATTGTCCTCCCATTGCCGATGAGAAAACCGAGGCTGGGAGGTTGAGCCTGAGTTTCACAACTGAGAAGAGACAGGTGATATTCATGAATTCTTTTGGCTCTGAAAGAGTCAGCTAGCTTCCTCGGAAGGCTCTCGGGACACAGCAGATGATGTGCCCTGGGCTATGGGGGATGGCTCTGCTCACTTGGGTTGCCTTCCTCAGATGCAGAAATGAGATTTTATTGCACCCCAGCAGACAGAGTCTCTTGTCGCTTCTGTTTTCTCTGAGTCAACACCCAGCCTTTCCCATGGCAGGTGCCTGCCCTTCTTGACCCCTCTCTAGAAACACAAGTCTAGGCTTCTACCCATCTGATGTGTGTGCCCTCTGGGGTAGAGAGGGACTTTAGGCATTCACAGCTTTGGTACTGTTGTGTTAAAAATACTTCTTAAAATTCTTTTCTACATATCAGCCCAGCAGGAGTCAGTCTGAGGCTTAGTGTTTTCAGAACATCCCATAATGATCTGGAGGAAACTGAACAATTCATCCTTTGAAACAAGCCTTTTTAAATTGGTGGCCCCAGACAAGGGAGCCAGTGACAGCTTGTCCCATTGATTGGAATTCCTGTTTATCCTTCACAAATGTAACCCTACTTGCTTCCCTCTTGGCAAATGATGTGGGTTTGAAAGAAGTATTGTTTTCTTTTCTTATCAGTCACTGGACTAATAACTCCATAAAAGGCCTGGATTCCCCATGTCCTGTTTATTCCAAGAGAGACTAGAAGCAACATGGACGTGAGGTGGGCAGGTCACAGCTCAGGGCCCATGTGTGGATGAATGCCCATGACCTTTCCACACTGAGCATTTTCTTTGGTGAGATTTCTTTACCTTTCTTTTCTTATTGCAGTCTTGACTCAGTAATCCGATGGAGAGGATGCACAGCAGATACCAGCACAACCACAAAGGGCAATCTACTATCCAAAGAAGGGTAACCAAACCAGCCTCCCCACAGTGGCTGGCGGGGGCTGGATGCCCTCTTAGACAAATTGCTTTGAATGACAGACCCCCAGGTCTCCTGAACCCACTCTGCTGCCTCAAAACTGATCACAGAATGAGATGGCTACTGAGTCTGGCATTTCTGGGACTACCTTCCTCTCTCTTCTCAGAGTCCTCTCCTTCTTCCAGTGGATGGGAATAGATGCTTTCTATGGCCTTAGCCCAAACCTCATGTGCCATTCCTACTTCCACTAGGAAGACTCAGCTATTTGGCTTGAGATGTTGGGGTAGGCAAGTCATTGGCTTGTCCAGAAAGCTGAAGGGGACACGCAAAGGTAGCCTGCTGTGGCATCTGTGGGACCTCCTGAGGGTGGTACATCTCACCAGCATGGTGTGCTGTTGGTCTAGGGAACAAGTTAGAGCCTGAATTGCATTTGCAATATTTTAATCTAATCTGACTTGCATTCTGGGACCAGTGTTACAGGCCCCCATTTATTTTTCTGCATAGTTTCTTTGGGAAGAACTGGGTGTGGGGACCTCACTGGGGGAGTGACTGCTGTCAAGATCACTCCCTACCTGGTCCTGGACTGATGGCTGTGAGAGCTGCTTGGTACAAGTGCTGGCCTAATTTTCCTTTTGTTGTTTCTTCTGAAGGGCTCAGAGTCTTCTACCAGGATCTTCTTATTCTAGTTGATACAGGTTTATCCCTTTTCAGTCTTACAGTCTCCACACAGAGGCCACCTTCTCTGTCCCATGAGGCCTCTATGCCCCTATGCACCCCACATCATGTGTGTCCTATGTTGACCTCTGGCCTCCAGATGTAAATGTGCATGCCCTCTCCTACATAGACATGAACATGCTGCTTTTCACTCAAACAGGAGCTTGAGGCAGCTGGTTGTGTTGCACCCAGTCAGGAAGCAGGGAGAGGTGAATGCATTTGTTCAGCTAACTTTCTCCTTTTCAATGTAACCACCTACATTTGGGGTGGATCTTCCATGAATCTAATGTCGATATTCCCTTACCGACATCCAATCTAGATGGTCTCTCTCAGGAATGCTCATGGACAATTCTGTATCAAAACCTGAAAGACAAACAGGACTTAACTACGTAACAATGGCAGGGAAAACAATCTAAGCAATGGGAACAGCATGTGCAAAGGTCCTGGGGTGGGAGAAAATACGGGAGGAATCAAAGATCGTTAGAGGGTGTGTGTAATGTACTGTAGGGGACTAAGACTCTGCTGAACCCTACACATGTTAAAGATTTTTTTAATGTTTATTACTTCAGTTTACATCTCCATCACAGTACCCTATTTCAACCCCTTCCAGTTCCACCCTCCCACCCTGTACTCCCACTCCCTTCCATGTGTTAAAGATTTTTATTGTTACCTTAAGAACAATGGGAAGCCCTTGGACATTTTAATCTGGACACAACAAGATTTGACCTAGAAAAAGAATCACTCTGGCCAGTATAAAAAATAGATCAGAGGAGGTCAGGATAGGGATTGGTAGATCACATGCTTGGCTACTACAGAGAGACAGAACAGGAAGGAAAATGCTTATTAATATCAGATGAGTTTGGTGTAAGTTTATGGAGAGGAGAGAAGGAAGGAGCCCAGGATGACACCATGTAGCTTGAAGACTAAGCAAACGAAGGCTGTTTTGGTTTCTGTGCAGGTTTGGCTGCTAAGCAAGACTCAGAAATGGCTAATAGAGGAAGAGAAGGGCGTCTCCCTCCATCATGGCCAAGGAGAACCGCCCTGGGGCTGCTGGGAACTTCCAAGGTGCATATTCCCACAAGCCTTCCCTTTTCATGGCTTGGCCTTCTCTAGACTGTTGTTCTTACCAGCCTGGTTATAGCTGGCTTGCCACTACATCCACATTATAGATACTTCCCTCCAAAGCCACCCCCTCTCCTATCGGCCACAGAACTTGGTTGCATGGTCACCCACAGCTGTGGATAGCTTTCACTCTTTATGGGAACACTGAGCAGAACCAGAAGGCAAGAGAGCAGCAGTGAGTATGAAGGGCCCACGTCTATGCAGTTTGGGGATCTCCTCTGTTTCTCCACCCGGGTGAATTCCTTTGACTTCTCTCAGTGTCCCCTTTATTCTACCACTTCACTGTGTTCATCACACCACTCCTGCCACCCATATTCTTGCTGCCAAAGATGCTCTTCTCTCTCCTCATCCACATCCTATAGTTGAGATGTGCTTTGTTCTTCAGGGGCTCATGGGCTGAGAGCTGGGTCCAGGGCACATGAGGTTAAGAGATGGCAGGGGAACTTTTAAGAGGTGGAAGAGATGGCTTAGTGGGTAATGCTTGCTGTGCAAGTATACGTTTGTCAGTTTAGGCTCTTAGAGCCTTGCAAAGCTGGATATGATGTTCTGTGATCCCAGCACTCTTATAGTGAGATGGGAGGTAGAGGCAGGATGAATCTGGGAACAGCCATCCTGAGTGAGGAAACCCAGACCCAGAAATACAAACATCTCTAGTTTTCTCTTATATTTAAACTTTAGATATATGTTTTAATTGGAGCAAACCTTTTTTATTTATAAGTAGTATGCTTCAGGCACTTTGTCATAGTAACAGAAAGTAGCCTAATATATCTGCTTTAAGAAACCAGTTGCATTAAAGCTGCCTGATTCTTTCCTACCTCACTCCAGCTTCTCCTTCAGGTGACCTTTGACACTCTTGTTTCTTTTACCACACTGTGTGATGACAGTAATTTTGACACTGATGACCTCTCTTTTCTGTTTGACACTCATGATGAATTATTTGATTTTCTAAACCAGATCTCAGTTCAGTTAACGTTGCTATCAAGAGTCTGCTATGGGTAAGACAAATTTCTCTCCCTCTCTTGTGTGGCACCTAACACACAAACACAGTGCCCTTGAGACTTCTTATTTTTCACAGCCGGAGAAATATCAGTAAACTTAGTGATTTGGGCAACCCTTGAGACTTTTTGGAGCCATTTCCAGAGCAGAAGACAATGAAATACATGGGAGTAGAACTGGCCAAGAGAAGCCTCCATTTCTTCATACTCTGGCTGTACTCCCCGTGCCCACAAATTTTGCCTGCTTTGATTCTGTGATTATAGTATGTTGGGCAGCACTACACAGGGCAATCAGTGTAGCACAGATATCACCATGGTGAAGATGGACACAGGGACGGGGAAGGCTCAGGAGGATGGCCATGCCTTTGGTGCTAGGTCCTACCCTG